>CAHIKZ030004753.1:1130000-1232500 GCA_903632075.3 Acanthosepion pharaonis | reverse complement strand
TCAACTCAACTTATATGTATGTTTTAATAAGATTGAACAATTCAATCTTAGGAGTTCCTTTATTATCCTGACTCTATCATCTCAGATCTTTCATTGGCTCAAAAGTTTTACATAGTCTTTTTCAGCTTCAAATTCCTTAAAGTGATATTTTTCGGTTACACGGCATTTAAGAACACGCAACAACTTATTTTTCAAATTCAAATGGTCCACAGACACCAATTATAAAAGCATACTGCTAAGCAATCTTAACTTCTTCATGAAATAAAAGGTATATATATATATATATATATATATATATATATATATATATATATATATATATATATATACATATGTGTGTGTATATATATACACACACACATATATATATATATATATATATATATATGTATGTGTGTGTATATATATATACACACACACACACACACACACATATATATATATATTATGTATGTGTGTGTGTGTATTTAAGAGGAGAAAATGGAAAATTTATTAACGACATGTTTTGTCGAGTGATGTTTTGGGTTCCTCATTTTAGAATGAAAGAAAATAAAACTCTCTCTCTCACTCTCTCCATATATATATATATATATATATATATATATATATATATATATATAGAGAGAGAGAGAGAGAGAGAGAGAGAACAAAAAAGAAGATGAGATTGGCATAAACAGATATGTAGATAAGTGAACTAGCAATACAACAATAAACACGAGTTGTATCAGTAGCATTGATTCATTTCACTCTCTGTCACACATACAGAGATTTTCTCCCTTCTCTTCTCTCTCTCTTTCTACATATACACACACATATATATATATACATGCACACACACACACACACACACACACACACACATATATATATATATATATATATATATATATATATATATATATATATATATATATATATATATATATATATATATATATATATATATATTTCAGTTGCTCCAGCATCATTCTTCCGTTATTGGCATTGAGTTTTAGTTTTTACATATTTAGGTATTAAATGAGCGGGGATATATCATTTATACAGATTGTTACAATCGGTTATCAGTTAATTTTTTTAAAAATCTTGAAACTAAATAAATGGATGAATACAAATAAAAGGTATAATATATGCAATAATAATGAATTAAATAAAAAAGCAACAATACAGAAAAACCCGTAAATGTATAGCATCATCATCATCATCATCATCACCATCATTCGATCTCCTTATAGCTGGTCTGAACTTTATGAACAATGCCTTTGCACACTGTTCGTTCTTGTATTGCTCTTCCCAAACCGACAATGGCCACCCATGAGTTCCCAGCTTTGGTGTCTGGGAAAGTCAATTTTCATGAAAAGGCACTACCAGAAGGATGACATAGGAGTTAGGATGGGACGATTTCCCTGTCCGCTCGATGGCAGTAGCTGGCAAACTGTAATCATTTTTGTTTGAGTTTAAAAGAGATTAGTCTCAGATCTCTTTAAATTGTGTTAAGCGTTGCATTCGGTCTCAAACTGATGTCCTGTATTTTTCTAACTGTTCTAAAATGTAAGACTAAAGATCACCCAAACAAATAAGACAAATGCTATGATTTGGAACTGGAATGTAAAGAATGATGGCATATACCTTAAATCAATCATAATATTTCATAATGTGGAATTAATAAAGGCCAAAAATTCAAATATCTCCGTGTATGCATCAGTTATAACCAATTTCGTATAAAAATGGAGGAAACTGAACGAAGATTATATTACGCCTGGGGTAGTTTTCTCTAACACCGTTATTTAACCAAAATTTTAACCTAACATCTCATGTCAAGTTCTTAATTATCCTTCCTATTATGTGGTTGCTATGTGATTCAAACCCGTTCAGAAATATAGAAATTATCAGTGGTGAATCGGTAGGTCTCATAATCCTGAGTTCCAAGCTATGGTGTCTGGGAAAGTCAATTTTCGTGAGAAGACATTTCCAGAATGATGCCACAGGAGTAAGGATGAGACCATTTCCCTGTCCACTCGGTGGTAGTGTCCGGTAAACTGTAATTACGTATATAGATAACGCTGCATATTCAATTAGGTGTATATGCGGGAATACAAAATAATATTAACTAGTTTAACCTGTGGAAATTTCATGGTTTTCCTATTTGAATATTCTGATGAAATTTAATTCTTAAGTTAATGATTGAATAAGCTCAAAGCGAGTTACATGTAAAGAAAATATCTGTAGAAATTGCTTCATCGCATCGTTAAATATTTGAGCGGAACAACTTTAACAAATTCTTGCAATAACAGTCATAAATATGAATGCAGGTTGTTTTTTAAGAAGTGGATACAAATGAAAATATTGGAAATTGACAAACATTTTTTTTCATTTGACTGAAACAGCCGTTAACCACTTTTATCTTCTTTTTCTTTTTTTTTCTTTTTATATTCCTTTCTTCTTTCCTTCTTTTTTCTTTCCATTTCTCACTGAAACCGGAGAGAGTATTTACTCCTTTTTCTATGCGATCAAAACGGAATAGTCCATTATTTATGAGCTATTAGCTGTAGATGGTAGACGCTTTTATCTTCCCTTCTTTTCTTTCTCACTAGTGTTTTCCCATTTCATTCCACACGATCTAAAACGCAATAATTCATTATTTGGGAACTACTGGCAGGACATAACGGTCATGCGAAGTAACAAAGGAAGGGAGAAGCAGGACAATAGTAAAATAATATATACTAATATTAAAACTGCTGAAAATTAATAAAATAACACTAATAAGCATATTAGTAAATAATAATTAGTCATTAATAAATAATACATATATTCTAGAAAGGAATGTTTAAACACACACACGCACACACAGGCACACATATATGTTTCCTCTCTAGACCAAAAGAAGTAACCAGATCGGAATCTGATATTGCCTTAGAAGATACCGAATATTCAGACGTCTTCCATATCAGATATATCAGAGATTATTGATACGATTAGATTATCAAATGCCAAAAAAGACAGACGGAAAAAATAAATCATCCATTATATATTTTATTTAACAGTGAGATTATTTCTAACGATTATTTATTTTGCACATTTGTTAAGAGGAAAGATATGTGAAATCTGGTGCAAAAAATCCTTTGTATTTTGATGTAGGTTCTTTATAAATATATATATATATATATATATATATATATATATATATATATATATATATATTTTACGCTATGGCATTTAATATATATATATATACATACTTACATATATATATATATATATATATATATATATATATATATATACATACACACACGCAGTCGGCATATATATATATATATATATATATATATATATATATATATATATATATATATATACAGAGATAGAGAGGAGAGATAAAGATAAACAAGTAGACAGGAAGATCAAGGAATACAATCTTCAAGCCATGATTTTTGACTGTAGCCCGACTTTTTTATAGATTTTACTCTTTGCAGCATTATGTGTGGATACCGAATAGTCTAGAACGGTTATTTCGAATTACGCTAACGGATACTGAATTGAAAATATTTTGAGATTGAAAGCGGTTATGATGTTATGGTTAACGTTTTATCATATATATATATATATATATATATATATATATATATATATATATATATATATATACGGACTCTCCCGTCGGTTTCGACGTATGAGGATCTGACAAATTAATTGATTCATTTAATTTTGTGCGTTAATTAAGTGGCACTTAAGACCCGCGAGTGATTTACAAAGGAGGCCGCATATGGAGCAAGAGTAACGATTGTGGGTTGAGATCACTGTTAGATTAGCTGACTTTTTAGATTTTGCTCTCGTTTCTTGAAGACGATTCAGACAAGCTGATTGAAAACTGCTGAGTCCACTAAAACAGGTTGACCTTCATTCTACCTGCCCCAAGGCTAAGCGCTCGAGAATGTTATGAGGTATATTGACAGCTGACAAGTTGCTCTTCAGCTTGTCTTTGTATCTTAGCCATGGGCGTCCTACATTCCTCTAGCCTTGATCTAACTGGCTGTACATTAGGATCTTGGGTATCCTGTCATCAGACATTCTCAAGACATGACCAGTCCTCCGTAACTGAGATTGTATGAGAAAAGTAGATAAGAATGAACGAACCAAGGTAAACCGTCAGTAAACCCACGCAAGAAATTTGATTAAATTGATGAAGGCTTGTGCAGAACCATCACCACTTTTCAGAACTATTAGTACACTCAGAATGTGTGCATCAGTTGTTCCGAATAACCATTTTCATCCTCGAATATTAAACTTTTAAATTCGCAGAATTGTTTAACAGTTTATAAATAGTTTGAAATATCCTGCAAATTTGAAATTTGTAACGCTGAGGTGAAAATAGTCATAACCTAATAGTATGTTGATTCCAATTGTACGAAATATTTTATTCTTTTTAATGAAAATAAAGAATGAGTGTTCTTTGTGAGTCAGTTTTAACATTTAATATTTAATATTTCAAATTCTATATTGTGTTAATAGGAATTGCTTGAATTATACCAACGGTTTACTACCTATATATATATATATATATATATATATATATATATATATATATATATATATATATATATATATATATATCTAATTGATATATATGATATATTCTAATTCATTTATATATATATATATATATATATATATATATATATATATATATATATATACTAGCAGTAGAGCCCGACGTTGCCTGGGGATATAACAGTAAGAGATAGATCAAGTATCCACCATCATAAAGACTGAAAAATAAAATTGACAAAGATTATTGTTTAAGGTTGACGGACACGCATGTCTTAATTAGTTTTTTCTTTTTTTTTTACGAATTGGTCAAACCCAAACTCAAACAAAAACATTGTTTTCAATCGTTATGAGTCTCCCATTGAATAGAATAATTCTATAAACAATTGTCTGAATGTAAAAATAAAGAAACAAGTGTGCAAGACAATAAGAAACACTACATGCCAAAAAAAAAAAAAGTGTTTTGTTGAAATCGGTTGAAAAATGTAGGTAAATTTTTTAGTTTTACAATTTATGATTTTTACTTATTGAATACAGTAAAAAAATGCATATTTTGCTTGTGGTGATTCATAATTAGAATTCTGATTTGAATATATTTTCCACTCGTTGTTTCTAATACAAAAAATATTAACTTTATTTGGGTTTAAATTATGATCTAACAAATCTTATTCATTTAGTAGCCTTTCTGTAATAATAATCTTTTACAATTTATGATTTTTACTTATTGAATAAGTAAAAAAATTGGACACCATGTGTATTTAAAGTAGTTTCCTGTACCGGTTATTATTTTTAGTTAGGACTTGTGTATGTTTAGATTTTATTATCTTTCCCTAAAGATAAAGAATTTATTCCGATGTTTGTATTTGTACAATCAGTAGAGATCGTTAGATTATTGTTTAAGGTTGACGGACACGCATGTCTTAATTAGTTTTTTTTTTTTGTTTTACGAATTGGTCAAACCCAAACTCAAACAAAACATTGTTTTCAATCGTTATGAGTCTCCCAATTGAATAGAATTTTTATTATAAATAATTGTCTTCTAAATGGAATTTTTAAAGCATTCTGAATGTTAAAATAAAAGAAAAAAGAAACACTATCTACCAAAAAAAAAAGTGAAGTTTTGTTTTATCGGCTGAAAAATATAGGAAATCCGATGTGAGTTGTCCCCCTTCCATCTTCACGATGTCTCTTAATCGTGTTTTCAAATTGATCTTGTGCAAAAACAATTATATTTTTCCCATTTTGGCGCTGTTAGAACCACCACAAAGTAATTTTATGTAGTCCTGTGAAGTTTGTTGAAATCGGTTGAAAAATGTAGGAAATCGATCCAATATATAAACACACACACACACACACACACACACACACACACAATCTGCGTTTTATAATAAGTAAGATTCTAATTGATCTGTTTAGCTATAATTTGAAATGATGATCCCTTTTCCTATTGTGGTGTCCTGATACAGTTTTCCTCTCTACTCTTCCCTCTTTTTAAAAATTATTCACCATTCTCTTGATACTTTCTCTAATGAAATTTGAAGATGGAAGCCAGTGTATGAATGTCGAACCATTACTGAAAACCTGAATGATCTTTTTTCCTCTCACCTTTGCTGAGGTAGGAAGTCATTGGGTTTGTCACAAGACCATTTTATCCGGCTCTGTTTTTATCTGAATATCTGGAAATGTTTTTTAATGATTCTTACGATAAATGGTGTCAAGATGTCTAAACGTCCTATCTGAAAACCAGGAAAAACAACAATTACTTTAGATTTTTAATATTAAACATTTTGTTGGATGGACAATTATGCTGTTACACGTTTTGGACAATTTTGATGCTATATCCTGTATATATTATCAAAAGAGTCTTGAGGACACGCTTGCTGATTTTGTCAGTTTAGTCTTCAGTGTAGTATTTATACTGTTGCGAGTCCCAATAAAAGTAAGCGTAAAAATATAATCTAATATCTAAAAAAAAATAAAAATAATTCAAATTAAAATAAGTATTTGCGCTTTCCTTTATAACACTAATATACTTCTTTCTTTCTTTCTTTCTTTCTTTCTTTCTTTCTTTCTTTCACTCTTTCATTTTCGCTAATTACTTCTCTCTCAACTAGAGGGAAGGCAACCCTCAATTAAAACAGGAAGAAATAGAAAAGATTCAAAACAGCCAAAAAACGCCGGAACTTTGCAGGATCAGCTCCTACATATTTGTGACTAAAATATACCAAAACTCAGGGAGGCCCCACGCATAACTGGCATTATAAAAAAAAAAATTGTAAAAGAAAGAAAAGCTGAAAAATAAAATACTTTTGGCCAATAAAAAAAGACTTGTTGTTAGGCGAAACCCGTTCCCGCCAGATTCCCGGAAAGCAGAAACAAGCCATGCTTGACATGTGAAGAAGTAGTTAAGAGGTCATCGGCTAATTTCTGCCCTGCTTATGACCAACAAAAAACAAAAAGTTTGACTGTGAGTTTTTTCTGATATTACTACTATCCCTAGCATGGTCTGACTTCAAAACTACAACCTCCGCATTTTCTCCAAACATACTACCAGTATCCGCCTCATAAATAGACATTTTGCTGCACCGAATATCAAAGGACATACTCATTACCCTGAAGCAAATAAATAAAATATATTATATTTGCATCTTACCTTGATTCACTTCGTTTTACGTTCTATGTTTTCGGTAAACATCACCAAGAATATCTGCAATAACATCCACACTGTTGATCTCCTGACGTGATATACACTTATCCACTATACTACTGCTCCGAGTCAAATAAAACTCAGTTGAGTTTCTACTTTGAAATTTTCGTATCAAATGTACCAAATGAATCACGTTAGCATTGGAGATCATGATTAGCGTAAACATCTGTACCTCGATGGAATCTCTATGTGTAAATATCTAAATCGCTTAATTTTGTTCGTATTATTTGCTTTAGTGTTGTGTATATTAAGATATTCTTGAAAACAAAATATTACTTTTTAGAAGGCACGTTCCCTCTAACAGGGATTCTTGAACTGATTAATTCAGGGGCTACGAGACCAAATCTTTTTTTTTTTATGATTTGAAGGTCACGACCATTTTGTCCTTATTTTCATGATAGAAAAAGGCTATTTGATTTCTGTCTTTATCCTTCGATTATCAACTCTTTGGGAAACCTTTCGAGTTAATTGCACATCTCTTCCTTAAAATTTGCCATATGAATTCGTATACATTTTCCAGCGAGTCAGCCTCTTCGAAATATTTTCTTACAATGGTATTGAGGTTCCAAGAAAAATGATATTTGTTTTTCTTAAAAAAAATCTTTGAAAATTCTTTGCTCTTCCTATACACTTACCGTTCTGAACTATGTCTTTTCCGTAATTTGTATAATCAAAATTAAATTCCGTATAAAAATATCAACAGAAAATTTCGTCAGTGTGTGCTTCCATCAAATTGTTTTCAAAATATATTTATTTTCAAAAATATCCGATCTAACAGTTTATTGAATAAATTGATGAATACACTTTATTTTATATCAACTCTACAGTATCTATACATTTTTCCTGATCACATTTTTTGTGATGCTAACGAAAACTCGTTGACACTTTTGTAATGTCAATGAATATTCGTTGTCACTTTCGTAATGCTATTTATACTAAAGACTTTGTAATCACAGATACAGCTATAGTACGCCGTTAATCAATGCTGGTGTCAGAGGCTTTCGCATAACATTCGCACAACATAACATTAGTACAAGCTCGATAGTACTCACTTGAATAGTAACTACGGAATAGTGATCCGAATACTAATCCGTATAATGTTCATTTAGACAACACGCTAATTCCCACATATATATTTCCTTTACCATCACGTGATCTACTTGTTGAGAATGGGATCGCCTGTTATTTGCTCTCTATTGGTCTGTGTTCAAACTCCAGTGTCGGAAACGACACTTTATTCCTATATAACAATTTTCATTAATAATTCTTCGAATATATTTTCTTACTTTTATTGTTAGGTTTCATGTTAATCTACGGCTCGGAAAGTAACGTGAATTAGAAATAAACAAGGATTGACAAAAAAAAAAAAAACAAGGTTTCCTCCTTTTAAATTGATCGAAAATTTTCAATATAGTGAATCATCTGTTCGCTTTGATTGAGGTTTTACAGCAATATGTATGATCCAATTTAGTGCAAGACTTTTGACAGAAAATTATGTACGTGTTTGTCTTTCTGTAACGACTTCCAGAGTTTCTTTATTTCTTGAAAAGAATCACGCTCCATACGTCGCATTAAATATGTAGCAATAAATGGAAATGAACGTTCGAAAGTGACATGTCAGAAAAATTGGTCCATTTGATTATTGACTCATTCGAACCTCTTTTTCGAATTAACCCCATATCTCTTACGGAGAATTTGCCAGATGAATTTGCAGACGTTTTAGAGGATTTCCTAAGCAGAGATGTTTAAAATAAATCTTTTCTTAGTTAAGGAGATTGAACTATTTATAAAAATTCGGGCAATCTTTTTGCGGGGAAATATTTCTTATAGGGTAGAATTCGTTAGCTATTTTTAGATCGTAACAGTAACTCTAACACTGTAAAAGTCAGGGAACGATTCTATACTGTATTTATATTATAAACTAAACCCACTTTTAAAGTGATAAAAATCGATCAATATATTTTCGATTTTGCCACGAGTTTTTTGGGGTACCGCGGCCCAAGGATTATCTAAGGAACGCTAATCTACAAAAATTGTAAAAAAAATGAACAAACTCTATTTTAAAAGAATGAACCAATATTTTTAAGTAGTGTCTCTTTTGTCTACCAAAGTTTTCGTGTTCTATGGCAAAATCTTAATCATTAGTTTTTTTTTTTAAATGTGTTAAAAGTTTTTGCTGTCCATATCTACTTATCGTTGTGAACAAGGTTTTTCAGCGCTACTAATGATGAAAATCAGGATGTTGACTGAAAACATACGCGTTTCTTTCTCTTAAATGGCATCCAGAATTGATTACTTCTTGAAAATCAACGAACTCATCCGTCTCACTGTTTGTAGATCTGTTTGGACGATAGATTTTTAATAAATTACAACATAGTTTTATAAAAGTAAATAATATTTTCCTTTTCTTTGTATTATTGAAAATTCCCTGTGTACTTGTTTTTTAAGACGCCATTATTTATACCCTGGAAAATCGTGAAATTAATCCAAAAGTTATTCGCCAAATATTATTCGGTTAACAAATAATTGTTTTTTTTTTGTTTTTTTTTTTTATAGCTGATGTTATCTTTTTTCTCAGATAATTATTTCACTTCTTACTTAGTAGTATTGTTCAACTGCTTTCTAAGGTTGATGGTTAAATATGGATTCGAGCGGGTGGATGACCATGCTATTTTCGAACCTCGTGGACTGGCATTAGAGAAACATAAAGAACGATATTAGATGACAATAACCACTTCAATTCAGTACTTCCAACAGCAGTAACAACTAAAATGGATAGCACACTAAATTGTTTGAGAAAATGATAACATAATGAAGATGTTTATGTGTCATACTACTTCAAACAAAAGGTAAAAAAGGAAACCACGGTTAATAGAGGAAAGAATAATGACACCTACTGGATATGAGAAGCATATGAAATAGTTCAGGAGAAATATATTATGTACTAGCAGCATGGCCCGGCGTTGCCCGGGCTTGATTCAAAAATCGTACGACTCATACAGCAATCGCTATCACTTAACTTAAAATGTTTTTTCTCTTCCTTGCCTTTAAAGGAGTGCCCTTTTCCGTGTTGATGTTGCTACATGCCTTACTTCTTGCCTATCTCACACTGCGAGTTTTTTCTAAGCTCTATACTAAACATTAAATCTGTAACGAAAAAAGAACTAAACAAAATGAACACAAAACGATCAGCTTTAAAAAAGGACTCGTAACTGGAAAAACCGAATGAAAAAAGAATGTTAACAACGAATATTTTTTCACATCCAACCCAGTTCTGCGGAATCAGAATCAACGTTGAGTTTAAGCAAGCGAATAAGCCAAGTGGAGTAAAGTCCCAAGCAGATTTAAATTTTCCCCACTTGTGACGAATGCAGCTATTGATTTTTTTGCATGCTAGCATGCTAGTTAAAATTCGTGTCAATAAGCTGTTGACTCTCACGCTGGCCAATAGAATCTTCCTGCCTATTCGTGGCAGCCAGCTATAGGCTCGCACCCTGACCAGTAGAAAATGGCCGCAAACTACATGAAAACTGCCGTAGAAGCGTGATAAAATCAATTATTTCCACTATTGATGTGAGTTGGGAAATGCAATGTCGGTCCTGGCCTTTCCGCTAACTTGGAGCATGTGCATGTAAATTTTGGTGCAAATCCGTCGAAAATTGCGGCCGTGCATTCGTTACACACACACACACACACACACACACACACACACACACACACACACACACACACACACACATCTTGCCTTTTATAGATAGAGATTTTAACTGACAGTAGCAGTGACTGCTTGATGAATGAATGCCGAGTGAAAGGAAACTACTAATATTTCTTTTCTATTTATGTGCCGTGTCCTTTTAGGACGTAGGCGATCATGGCTCTCCACTTCTCTCTATCCCTTGCAGCTCTCAACATGAGCCTTCCCTTTGCGATCTCCCCCAGACCACGTTCTGTCATCCAATTGATCAAGCCCGATAGGTATGTCATGCGTTGTTTTCGCTTGTCTCTCTTTCCCTCTATTCGACCCGTGGGTATCAGATTCGCCAGACACCCCCCTTCTTCATTATGTGTCCGAGAAACTTCAGCTGCCTCTTCCTGATTTTAAGTATAAGGCTCCTCTTTGGTTGTATCCTCTCTAAGACCACATCGTTGGTCACACGCTAGGTCCATGATGTTCTCAGCATCCTTCTGTAGAACCACATCTCCGTCGCCTCAAGTATTTTCTTCATTATTACCATTATCATTAGCTTATTTCATTATATCTTATTGAATCAAATATTATTTTAATTTCGTATTACAAACCAAAGACGGCAGATCCTCTCTTTCTTTCTATCTCTTTTTTTTATATTTATTTATCACTATTTCTTTCTTTCTTTCTCTCTTCTCTTTTTTGTTTTATCTTCATTACATTTCTTTCTTTCTTTCACTTCCTCTTTCGTTATCGTTTTCTCTTTTTCTTTATCTTTCATATTCTCTCGTGTTTCTCTCACTTTTGCGTTCATTACTTTTTCTCTGTTTTTCTCTTTCTTTCTTTCTAATTCCTCGCTCTCTTTCGTTCGTGTTCCTTTACTCCCTCTTTCTTTCTATCTAGATTGATTTTCTTCCATTCTTTTTTTAAATTTATTTTCTTTTGTTCATTCATTATATCCCTCTGATATTTCCTTTGAATTTTTCCAGAATGTAACAAGTTCATCAATTTATATTACTAGTTAGTTGTCCTAAAATGGGAAACCAAAATTTGAAGGCGTATAGGAATAGCAAAAGATTAAGCCAAAATCTAAGCAAAGTAAGAAGAGAAAGGAAAATTTCATTCGAAACAAAGAACGGTGTTCTGAAATGCAATTTAATATCAATCAATTTATAAATGTTGAAAAATTTCTTCTTTTTTCTGGGAATTTCCTTAAATTCTTTTTTTAAATAAATGTGCAACATCAACATCTTCCTAAAGTTATTATTTTCTGTCCATGTTACATATGCTATCAATGTTAATTGTTGGCGTTTTTGAAAGTTTTCAGATCATAGGGTTTGTGTTATTTGAATAACGTGGTTATTCCGTAGCGTCAGTCTTCGAAAACTGGTGAATTGCACTCATCCTTTAAGTTGGCAGGACTCACTCGCTCGAAGCCCTTTTTTAATCAGTGATCGGATAAAACGTTTGTATGTAGAAGATAGAAATATCTGAATGGTCTGGGCGTCATACACAAAACCAATACAAGAGGCTAGATCTGATGAGTCTATTAAAAAAACATGGCGCAAATTCTTAGGTTAATGTTTTGGATTTCTTACAAATTACGATGATACGATAAAAACAACCCTTAGTGCTTATTCTATATTATATTTTCTTATCTCCTGAACTAAATCCGTTTCAGCCGATCGATACACTCAGGTATTTCAAGTGATTAGTATTTATTAATTGCACATTCTATTTTTTCTCTTTCCTAATACTTTGCTTAGCTTTTGGAAGGTATATTTGGCTATTCCAATGTACCTTCGGATTTCCGTGTCGCACTTTCGCTCCTTTGTTAAAACACTTCCCAGATATTTAGATTGTAGTACTTGTTTGATTTTCGTATCCCCATTTTGTCATTTGCATGTTGAGCTGTTTATTTAGCTAACAATGAATTCTCTCTTATTAGAATTGATGTTTATTCCTTTCTTCTTACTTTCTTTCACTACCTTTTGTAGGAGTTCTTGTATTATTCTTTCTGTGTCTGCTATTAATACTGTGTCATCTGCATATCTTATGTCGTTTAGATTGCGACCGCCGACAATGAAATGAAATGTTACGTAATATAAATTATCCTACATTATCCTATTTATTTCAATAGAAAAGACTCTTAAACTTGATCCGTGAATGAGACAAACAGTGCACTTCAAAGTGACTAAGTAGTGACTTTCAGGAGCAATTGCTAATTTGATTAACACGCTAAATACAGCCCGACGTCCCCTAAATATACAGAATTCACCACAATCAAAAACACAAAAATAAATAAATAAATAAAACAGGAAATCTCGTACAGTTTATTTATTGTTGGAATTTTTGTTACATTTATTTGAAACAAAAGGAAAGGATAGAAATTTAGTAGCATGAAATAGAACAAAACACAAATGTTAAATATAGTGTTCAAACTAAAATGGTATTTTTATATATATATTAATTAATTTTTTAATCATATAGGAAATTAAATATGTCTTTGCTTTTGTGGGGCATCCTATATATATGTTGAAGATAAAAAAAATATATGGAAACGTGTCAGATTTGTACTTTGTCTTTTAAAAGACATTACCCAGGTCAGCCTCTATACAATTCTCCAAAATATCCGATGCTTTATAAGAATCAATACATTCATTCAAAGCAGCCTTTCTGTTTATCCTCCTGAATTAATGCGCACGCGCATTTGCGAAGTGTATTCGTTTCCCGGGTAAATTCGAGATCAGACGAGATGTTGGGAAATTTCAGTCGGATCTGCCGCGCTCTGTTGCCTTTGCACAGGGACAGAAAGATTACGCGCCTCTCCAGCCGTACACAGGAGCACGAGTCTGTGTAAATCCAAATCAAGCGAAACAATTCTTGGATACATTCCAATCAATGTTCCTTCTTCATTTTACAATCGCTCTTTCCTTATACGACCGGTTTCATTTTATAGTTTCGCTTTATTTCTTAGTTTTCTTCTTTCTTTTCTTTTTTCTTTCGTTTTTTTATTTCTCGTTATAACTCTTTTTCAATTCCTCTCTTTTTTTCTCTATCCTTCTTCTATTTTCCTCTCCCTTTCTTTCTTTCTTTTCTTTCTTTCTTCTCTTTCTTTCTTCTCTTTCTCTCGATCTCCCTTCTTTCTCTATTTTGTTCTTTCTTCCTCTTTTTTGTTCGGTCTTTTTTCTCTGTGCTTTCTGTTCCCTTTTCTCTTTCATTTTTCGCTCAATTTCTCTCTTGCTTTCTTTCTTTATTTCTCGCCTATTGGCCATACCAAGTCAGAGCGCAGTTTCCCGTCCTGTCACTGAAGTTAAGCAACGTCGAGCTTAACTATCAGTACCACGATAGCTGACCAATTGTGAATACCAAGTGATGTAAGCCTGTTTTCTTTCGTCTTCTTTTATTTTCCTCTCTTTTTCTTTCTTTCTTTCGCTCTTTTGCTGTCTCTCTTCTCCTTCGCTCTCTCTTATTTCACTATCCATTCTGTTTGCTTCTTTCTTTTTTTCACTATCTCTTTTGCTCTCTTTCGCTGTTTCTTGTTCCCTATTCTTTCTATTTCTTTCTTT
This sequence comes from Acanthosepion pharaonis, assembly GCA_903632075.3. NCBI lineage: Eukaryota > Metazoa > Mollusca > Cephalopoda > Sepiida > Sepiidae > Acanthosepion > Acanthosepion pharaonis. The sequence continues at coordinate 1,217,994 of CAHIKZ030004753.1, read as the reverse complement.
CTTTTTTTCTGCTCTTGTTTTATTCATCCCTATACCACCGATTCTCGTCCGACTACCGAAGTTTAGCAACGTCGAGCATGATCAGTACCTCGATGTGTGACCGATTGGGAATACCAAATGCTGTGAGCGTGGATGTGCGGGTGCTGTAATGGATAACGGCTGGCAAAAAACAAAGAGCCGAGTTCCAATTTCTGTTGGTTTCGTTATGTTTGCTTACGCGCAAATATCATCGGGAATGGTATGAATCCATCTCTTCTTTCCCTATATAAGGGTTAAATAATAGGACTTGCATCAGTATAACACTATTATCCCCAAAATGTATTTTTAAAAAATCCGCAAAGTATTTTCTGGCTTTAAATAACTTGCAAATGGTTGATAAGCCGTCAAAAAACAAAACAAAAAATCAATCAATCTTTAAATCTCTTTCGCTTTTATTTCTTTCTTTAAGTTTATCCATATTGATATTCTTTTTTTTAACTCTTTTTAACGTCCATGTTAATTTCTCTAAATTCACCTTGTACCGTCCAAGTTAATATCTGGATTCTCCTTTCAGCGACAATGTTAATCTCTCTGAATTCATCTTTTACCGTCCATGTTAATATCTGGATTCTCCTTTTAACATCCATGTCAATATCTGGATTCTCCTTTTACCGTCCATGTTAATTTCTCTGAATTCAAATTTTACCGTCTAATTTAATAAGCTAATCTCTCTGAATTCACCTTTCACCGTCCATGTTAATATCTGTATTACCTTTTACCGTCCATGTTAATCTCTCTGAATTTACCTTTTACTGTCCATGTTAATATCTGTATTCTCCTTTTACCGTCCATGTTAATCTCTCTGAATTCACCTTTTACCATCTCTGTTAATATCTTGATTTCATTATTATCGTCCATGTTAATCTATCTGAATTCAACTTTTACCGTCCATTCGCCTTTTACCATCCATGTTAATCTCAACTAATTCTCCTCTTCTCGTCCATGGTAATGTCTCTGAATTTTCCTCTTACCGTCCATCTTAATCTCTCTAAATTCTCCACTTAGTATCCATGTTAATCTCTGAATTCTCCTTTTGCCGTCCATGTAATCTCTCTGATTTCTCATTTTTATTTATTGTTATGCTATAATTACTATTTTATTTGTCTAGTTTTTCTTGCTCATTCTGTAAAACCATCGATTTGTATATCCTTTCACCTCAGTGTGAGTACATATTCGTTCATTCATCTTCATTTTTTCCATTCATATATTTCCGCTCTTCAGTCTTTAAGCAAATTGTATTCCTTCCTTTTCATCTTTGATGTTCAAATTTTTGTTACGTCACTCTCTTCTGTTTTCCTATTTGTCCATATTTTCTTTTGCTTTTCCTTCATATATTTCTTATCATTCCCTTTTAGATCACTTTAAATTTATTATTTTCATATATGCCATATCAGTCGCCAATTCATTCGTCGTCATTTGACGTTTGTTTTTTCATCTTTCTTTTATTAAATTAATCGCTGTCGCTATTGATTCATTTTCCCTCCATATGCTAACATTTACTTTCATTAATTCGTTCAGTTTTCATTTCTATTCCGACGTCAGTTTTAGGATTATTTAAAGTGACTTATTAATTCTTCATTCGTTCGTTAAATTTATCATATTGGACTTCATTTCATATTAATATATTTTATTTACACTACCGTTCAACAAGCCCCAAAAGCCACTCAAGATAGATCGGTACTGTGTGGTATTGTATGGGCATAAGAAAAAGCGAGAAGATGACCGCAGATTATATCTGGTGCAATGAGTCAGACAAATATTTGTAAACGAGAAACTCCGGAATTATTCAACTTTCTGCTTTCTTGAGATGGAGATAAAAATATTCGTTTCCGAGCAGTATAGGAAATTGTAAATGGACTTTTTATACTGCTGATGGAAGTATTGTTGACCATGTTTGCAGCAGTCTCTGAATATGGAATCCAGTGAAGTCCGTAATCTTTTCAATATCAGAGGTCGGCAGTAAAGATTCAGAGAAAGTAGCGGTTGTTAAGTAATTCTTTAAGTCTTTGATATCAAGTTGGCAGTGCAGACAATTTGGGAGAAAAAAATGGCTGCCTTTATACACGTCGCATTGAATACTTTGAGCTTTCTGATTGGTTAACCCTTCTCTTGGTGGACTATAAAATGAGTCAGCTCATTTTGACTGGCTCACTAATAAACATATATCCAAAAAACTGCAACAAGTATTACTGAAATGAATCTGGACGCATACAACTTTTGTGCGAACACATGTAAATGTTGCTAGTGAACGTTTAGCCATATTAATGATGACTCATGTTGAGCATTCTAAAAAAGAATATTTTTTAGCAAGCAGTTCAAAGAAGCGACTAAAGATATAGATGATAATGTGAGAAATTACTAGGCAAGCATAAAACGAACTTATATAAATGTGGGCAGAATGCAAACTTCATGGATCAAAGATTAAAATCTGCGTCTGATAATCGTATTACTGTAGTGGGAGGTAATCCAGCAGATTCTTACAGAGTTTGTGGAAATGAGAAAAAAAAAGGTAGGCTAGGATTTCACAAGATCCTGGCCAAGAAATCCATTGCCAAAATTGAAAAATGCCCTGAGAGGACAAATAATTGCTGACCTCTCTGACATTAAGGTACATTACTAAAAGGTATTCCAGAATCGACTTCTTGAGTTTCTTTCCAGCAATAACACCACTGTCGTCGCACAAACTGCAATGCTTCACATGTGGTGACAGCAGCGAATAATGACCATGTAAGCAAACTTTCACATCGCATTTCCTGGAAAGAAATTATCTCACCTCGTGTTTCCTTCCTGTCGGTGAACTATTTGTTTTAATCTATTCTTAATTTTCTTTTTCTCTTTCATACAATTCTGGCACAGATCTCAGTGCTTATTCATTACGTCATTTTCTCTGCATTCCAACTTTTATATTCACTTGAAAACGTTTCGATTGTCATTCATTATCTCTTTTATCCTCCATCATTTTTTCGGTCTCTTATTCTTCATGCTTCATCGCTTTCCCTATTTCCTTTTATTTCTGGGCTTACGGCCACCTCGCGTTGAAACAACCGTACGATCATCGGAGCTAGTCGAGCCTGATCTAAACTTCGATGGATGACCGCTGGAGAATAACCAGGTGATGTAACCGTGAATGGGCAGGTGGCGCAGTTGATAACGGCTCTGAATTGTTGATAGGAGAGACGCTTGCTATTTTCGCGTTGGATTTGTTATATTCACTTATATGCAAAGTAAAATCATTTAACCTCTCAGCGATGGGTTAATTCGTAAGTCTTTTATCAGTAAATCATTATTCTTAAAAGAATTTCTTTAAATCTAAAATGATTTGCTGACTTCAAATAACCTGCAAAGGGTTGCTAAGCCGTAAAAAATCATTTTTTTTCGCTTCTTCACTAATTTTATCCCTTCTTTCCTCCTTTCATATTTTCATTCTTTATTTTTCTTCACTTGAAAACCATATCTTTCATACTTTTTTATGATTCCTTGCGAATCCCCGTCGCCACTTTTGTCATGTTGGACGGGTTCCCTTGTTCCTTTTCTATGGCAAGCGAAAGCTATTTATCATTTCCAAAAAGGTTCGTTATATTCGAGATTTCGTAGCTGCCGGCAGTAGTAGTAACGCATTCTAATATCCGCACTAGTAATACTTGTTCAAGTAGTAATTGTCAAATAGTATAAAGATCAGAAGAGAATCGTAATCCGTATAGTAGTACAGTAGAGAGAGTGAACGTATAGCAATAGTGGATAGACAAGAAGAGTGGACAGTAACCGTATGGTCTTAATGCTACTTTCTATTTATACGCTTCCTTTATGATCACGTGATCTACTTAATAATGGAATCGGCCGTGTTGCATAATGGCGATCTAGTTTTAAACCACAAGGTCGGCAACGACACATTTTTTGACAAAACTTTTGTTTTTTAAACGTCCTTTAATTTTCTAATTACTATCCGGCTTTTTATGTTTGTCAATATATTTTTCTTTCGTATCAGAAATTGCATTTACCTTTATTTTCACGTGTTTTTTAATACTCTTTTATGTCCATCCCTAGTGATCGATCCAAAACAAATAGTAAATATAGATTTATAATTGGTCGAATCTTTTTTCATACTTTAACTCAAAAATATATTCATTAGATATTTATTTAATCATCTTTTAGTGGTATTTTATTATGATGATAAGCTTCCGTTTTTATGCTATTATCTCAACCTATTTTTCACATTTTTCTCTGATAGTATTCGGCCGGTCATGACTACAGTATTCCATTTTGGTTGCAGAGGCACCACATGTCCTGCAGGCATAGCTGCAAGAATGCATAGCAGAATGCATTCTTTTTCAGGCTAGTTATGACTTCCGTTTTTCTTCTATTTTACTGATTGAAAACTCAAAGCAAGAGATGAGACACCAGAGAGCCCTGCTATTTAAACCCTAGCTGATGTCGACAGAATTAATAAAATGATTATATATATATATATATATATATATATATATATATATATATATATATATATATATATATATATATATATATATATATGTATATATCTGAGTAATCTGCAAATTCTACAAGTATATACATATATATGAGAATAAGGCAAATAGAGAATATTTATTAGCGGATGCGTTTTGTCCTTTGATGGAATTTGTGAAGGAAAACGTAAAGGTTTTTTTTTTTTAAATTTGCAACAAATATCCATAAACAGAAGTAAAAATGTCGTTAGTTTCTCCGGATTTTCTCATTTAATAACGTTTGTAAATAAACTTCAAACTAACTGCGAGGCAAGGTAGGTAAATAATGTAGGATGCTAAGGTGATGTAATTTAATGTCTAATAAAGGAAAGTGTGTATTGTTGATATTGTTGTTGAATTTTGAATATATATATATATATATATATATATATATATATATATATATATATATATATATATATAGTGTATATATATATAATATAAATTAATTGATTTAAAATATGTTTTTCCCGCTACACAGTTCTAACCATGTTTCAAAAATGGAAGCTAAAAGCCACTTTTGAAAACATGGTTACAACTGTGTAGCGGAAAAAAACATATTTTATATCAAATAATTTATAATATTAATGCTCTGTAAATTTACATTGAGCACTATTTTGTAAAAATAAAAATATCTATAAGAACACCGGATTATATATCTTACTGTTTCTTTCTTTTTTTTAAATACATATATATATATATATATATATATATATATATATATATATATATATATATATATATATATATATTAGTATATTAATCGCATTAATATTGCTGATTGATTCTATGTATGATTATTACTTTATATATAAAATACATGCTGCCTAATATTACATGTTTATAAAAAACAATTGATCCGTAGTACGAAATTACTGAGAAAAAGAAAAAAAAAACTACTAAGACATATCACTATATTAATTGAACTATATACTGGCCTGTTATGCAGTATTCATCCTGCTATATGACAGGGACAGCTGGACAATCTCATCGTAGATGAAGAAGAAACTTGAGGCAGAAGAAACGTGGTTCTTTCTGGGGATGCTGAGAACACAACGGAATGAATGTGGCAGCAACCACGAAGATTTAGGGAAAATAGAAGCAAAATGGACACTTATACTTCGAATCAGAAGAAGATAGTGGAAATGAGGAAAGGTCTTAAAGTAATTTGACTCTTACATATGTTCAAGACAGGAGGTACAGAGCAAAAGATCGAAAAACCGACCTAACAAGATTGTATATATGGTTGACAAAACAGTGATCAGAAGAGATAGGTAAAAATATATTGATAAGATTTAGAATGGACAGGAGGTTATGGAAACCATGGTCGCTAATATCCGTAATGATGCAATTATCCGGTTCTATACAAAGAAATATTCGGTGTTCATGGATCGAACAGTAAGGGCTACTGTCGGTTTACATTTAGCGAATACAGTTATAAAAACAGTTTTTTTCAGGAAACTAGACTTCTCAAATTAGCTATTATGTTTATTTCTTAGCTTATTGATTTTGTAGATAGGCTATCTAGAACAAAAATCATTAGGGAACCTGATAATTTCGTTTTTACTATATAGACCAAATACATGAATAAACGATGCAAGAAAAAGGCATTTTCACACACACACACACACATATATATATATATATATATATATATATATATATATATATATATATATATATATATTATATGATTCAAATTATATATATATATATATATATATATATATATATATATTCAGTGAGGTGAAACACGTATTTGGAATTTTGGATTCCCAATTTTTCATTATTTCTCTTGTTTTCGAATTCCATCATCTTGATATTTACTCATGAAGACAATTAAAGGGACACAACTTTCTAACTTTCAATAGCTCATGTTCAAATGAAAAGAATTTACAGTTCTCAAATTACTGTGTTTCAAAATAAAATTGTCCGTGTTTTCAAATTTACTCCTAGAGGTCAAAGCCCAACATATTTTACCATTTTGGAATCAGGACGACCCAGTGAGCAAATTAAAACATTCCAAGACAGATCCGGACCAGCAATCCTGAAATTTTGGTTTCCGATTACTGTGATTGTTTTCGGTGATTTTTGGCGTGATTTTTTGCAACAAATTTTTTGTACGGTAACACTTTTTATAAATTGGCAATATATTTGGAAATGATCGAAATTAATTGCTAAATCCAGCGCAGTCACTTATGAAATAAAAATAATTATTTGTACGGAAAGTAAGAACCTACGTACATCAAATTGTCTTTAATTTAAGTGGCAGCAGAAGAATGAACGTTGGACTCTTAAAAAAGCAAGCTTAAATATTGATGCAATACTTAAATGCAGCGATCGATTTTGAGTTCTTCTATACTCTGTTTTTGCCTATCGCACCTACTTCTCTCTACCTATTGTGATGAAGGTCCAATCAATATCCCTCAGCAGGATATAGCTTAAATGCCACTCGATAGGACGATCTTAAGCTAGTAATATCATACAGTTATTTTTTCGCATATAAATTCACATATTATTTATGTGTACACCTACGGACATATTGATTCAATTTTAGTATATGTTTGAGTTATTTTTTTAGTATTTCGAGTGAACGCACTTGTATGTGACCCGGACTTTGTAAGTGCACCGTTTCCGTGCGTATTTGTGTTACTGTTACTTTTATATCCATCCAAATATGTACGCAAACTACAATGGACACATTTTGATTTCGTTTATTTTTCAAATCGCAGATGATTTTTTTGCAGAAACATCGCAGACACCATGTCTGTAACTTATAAACAAATTTTCTCAAAATTCTAAATTTGTGTAACGATATTTTCTTTTTCATACGATTAAATTTTTATATATCAGAATTCTTATTCAGGATGCATGACACCATTGTCAATCCTTTTCTTTACCCTACTTCTGTCTGATTTTAATATTCCGTTTTTTTTAGTTTTGTTTTGTTTTGTTTTTTTTTTGTTTACATAAACGAGAAATGCTCATGGTAATTTTTACTTTGTAAGTCATAAAAGTTGAAATTTTCTAAAACCAACAATATCAATCCGAAATTGTTCGTTCTCTATATTTTTTATTTAAAAAAAAAATACCTGACGTTTTCAGACCGACTGTCAGGAATCTTGATTGGGGCTAAGTTAAGCTGACACCACAAAACCCGGAATAGAATTGTTCGTCCCACTGGTTACATTTCGTGAAGAATCAGAGTATGAAGACACACACACACACACACACGGGTACAAACACACACGGGTACAAACACACCGAGAAAAAGAAAAACAGAGAGAGAGAGAGAGAGAGAGAGAGGGGGAAATTAAGAAAGAAAGATATAACTTGACGGTATCAAAAATACATTTGAACTCCGAGGATGCAAAAAACGTCCCCGCATAAAATATAATCAAGATTTTAGATGCTATTTTTGTTCCCTGCGGATGAAAATATTTTCACATATTACAACAGTGCAGGCAGGAACACGACCACATATATATAAAATACACACACACACACACACACACACACACACACACAATATATATATATATATATATATATATATATATATATATATATATATATGTATATATATATAGTAGTACATACACACACGGCCGCACGCACACACACACAGGGTTACATACACATGTAATGCATAGATATATAAGAATTTCCTCCGATTACAAGTTTTACAGAGATCCACTCGTCATGATATTTTTAAGCTTTTCATCCCAAGCAAGGCGAGAGTGCCACTATCGCGTAAGGGGTTAAAGAGAGTGGGAGAAAGAGTAAAGAGGCGTGAAAAAGGAAAGGATGGGGAATAGATGAAGGCATCTGGAGATATCTATTGACATTGCATTTGAATAGTTGGAGATTATAGCTATCATGGAAGCAATTAAAATGGAAGTACGAGACATGAAGCTACTGGAGTAGAAGAAGACGGCTAAATTTAACCGTTTCTACAGTGAAAGGGTGGGACTGAGATGCTGACCTAGTGGTACGTTTAAATTCATGCAGTTTGGGAACTAGGGAAAATAGTTCCTCGGCGCAGTCACCGTGAAATTATTTGTAGAAAAGACGGAGGGTGGCGACGGCACGTCTGTGAGATAGCGACTGTAATCGAGATGCCAGATCAGGGCGAACCCCATTGCATATCCGGGGACACTGACGAACAGCGGGGCATCATCAGGCCATATATGAGAGCAATATCGCATGCAAGGGCGAATGGTTGATCTATTTGAAGGATAGTCTCGGACGAGAAGAACTTTCTGGCGCGATATAGAACAAAAACTTTCGTTTCGGTAGATGTAGCTATTCACCTAAATGAAACCAAAAATGAGTGTATGCCAATTAACATTCACAAAAATCATGAGATGAACTTGTGTCATCATTTGTACTCTTGAGGCACCCATCATCTGACAATCGATCACGCAAGTTAACCTTTCCAGATAGGCTGAAACGAGACACATTGATCCCTAAGAAAGATCTTTTAGGTGCTATGACAGATAGGGAATACTGGAGAGGTGTAGTGAGTTCAATCTCGGCTGAGGCCGCAAGATGATGATGATGATTGATTCGATGTAATTGTTCTTTCTCAGGTCAGCGGACAGTGTGAGACCAAGCAGTCGTAAAGACTTGCTCACGTGGAATTGAGCATTAGACATTCTAATGGGAGGCAGGGTAGGTTCTCTAAGGTACGTAATCAGGAGCAGTTTTGTTTTTGAGGCTTAAAGTTAACCAGTCATTTCCTGTCCCAGTCAACAACCGATTGGAGGTCCTTTTCAAGACCAACGGCCAGGTTAGTTTTGTCAGCGATACCAGATTTGCTATTTAGGCAGGAGTAAATAGTCGTATCGTCTCCATAGATGCCTACTTGGGAACTGATGACATCGGGATGATCGTTAATGAAGATCAGGAACTATGTAGGAGCCAGGATAGAGCCTTGGGGAACACATGCGTTCGTGAGGAACTGGAGGAGAATCCGTTAAGGACCAATTTCATTACACGGTTTGTCATGAAATACCGTATCCCTAAAGCTTACGAACGAGGCCGGCATGCCAAACACTATCAAACGCTTTATAGATATCCAGAGCCACGACACATCTTCTCTGTTACTGGGAAGTGCTTGGTAAACAAATTCAGTTATGGCTGTAAGCACATAAGATGTAGAATAGGCAAAACGGAAACTATATTGTTTGTCAAAGAGTAGATCATGGGATATAAGCTGCTTAAGCACTTCGGCGTTGATTAAAGCTTCAAAGACTTTGCCGAAGAGTTATAGGAGACTGATAGGACGGTAGTTAAATGGATCAGAAGGGTCGCCAGAGAGACAGGAACAACAGATGAAGACTTCCACAGGATGAAAAGCAGGGGACGTTGAGCCAGTAGGATAGTTTGGAGAGGACAGGAGTCACTTCAGGAGAACATGTCTTCAGGACAATGGCTGGTATCCCGTCCTCACCGAAAGCCTTATGGGAGTCTAATTTAGAGATGATACCCAATACCTACGACAGGGTTATGTGCAACTCCATCAATAGAGCTTCAGTTCTAGGGGGAAATCTGGTGTGTGTAAACCGGACGGGTCGAGCGTTGAACTGGATGAAAATTTAAGAGCAAAGCGTTCGGTCTTATCAGCTGAGGAACTCAGGACCTCAACCTGGTTGAATACAGGAGGTATTTTTGGTTTGCTTTTGTTTTGTACGCTCTTGCAGAGACGCCAATAATCTTTTGAGCCGATTTTGAGAGATACGTTATTTAATTCTATCAGAAAACAGTGACTTTGTTGCGTTGAGGACAGGCTTATTCATTAGGGGCTGACACAAAAAGACCTCTGTTGCAATCTGACATGTCACTACGATACAGGAGGAAAAAGTGATTCCTATCGGCAATGGCAGATGAACAAGCAGCAGAAAACCAAGAGGATGAGCGTGAAATAACCTCATATTTCCTTGCAGGGATGAAAGCCTTGATTCCAGCTTTTCGCCAGGTGGAGACCTCGGAAGCTCATTCATGGACGGGGAAATTAAAGACCACATTCCAGGGGATATCGAAAAGGAAATCCCGGAACGATTTCCATTCAGCTCCTTAATAGCAGAAAGATGTTCTGTTGGCAGCAGGTTCTTTGTTGTGGGGCGGAGTAGAAGAATATGTTGACAGACATTACAGTGTGATCAGAGTTGCCAAGAGGACAGCGCTGCGTGGCACGACAAGACTCGGGGATGCAGGTGAGACAGAGATCGAGAAGAGAAACCTTACCGTCATGGTTATTGGGGAAACGAGTGAGAAAGTCAACCACTTGTGTAAGGGATTGAGTAACTGAAATGTTAAAGGTTCGTATACCAGCAAGTCATAGTGTTTTTTTAAGCTACTTGGCATGGTGGGAGTTAAAGTCACCGAACATGAATATATGAACAAAGGGGTGAAGAGAGATAGCATTATCTATATTGTCGGGAATGCTTTCGAGTTTTGGGAGGATGGAGAGCGATAGAGGAAGAAGAGGTAGCTTCCAGATATAGACGAAGACACTTGTATGAATGGTCTGGAGGTTCAAGAGAGGCCTAACCATTGGGAGATGGTCCTTGACGTAAACGCCTAGGCCGTGCATGTGGGTTTGAGAGTCTTTTCTAAGGAGAGGAAGGTAACCGGTGATCGAGAAGTTTGTTGTCATGTTGGGTAATGTTGGTAGTGAACATGAGAAGTAGAATTAGTAGACGGTCATCTTATAAGACAAGGGCAGAAAGGATCTGGCGCGGTCTGCAATATAATATGACCTCAGGTTTGCCCACCGGAGGTGCGTTCAAGAACACTCTTCCATACGCGACATAGCACTACAGGCATACCCCGATGATAAACAACTGTTGATCAGAGCGGCCGCTCAAGACGCTATGCAAGAGTTAGGGATCCTAGCTACCAGTCGAGAACAGCAATCAGAAAACTGTCAACACGCTACCCTCAGAATGAAGACGCGATGCCACAGACTTAATACATCACAAGGGAAACACAACAGTACTACTACGGAGGCCAGAGAGAAGGAAAGGAAAGTACCGGGAACTCCTTCCTAAACAAGAAACAAGGAGTGAGCCTCTGTGCTTGTTCAAGAGAAGTGGGGAGTATTGACCGGGCGATAGGAAAGCCTAACTCCTACTATTACATGCGCACTTACACACACACGACAAAAAAAAAAAAAAAAAGATGTTTTTGTATTTATAAACAGATGAATTTTTAATTCGTTCCATTAAAAAACTAATAATTCTTGGTGTCCCCTAATTTTTTTTCTATGCTAAAACGTCAGTTTATTAATCAGACTAATAATGCAATTCCTGATGCATAGAGCGCAAATCATATCAGACAAAAACTGTTCGGCTTTTACAAGAACGTCGAAATAAGAAATGCGATATTCAGGACCAGAACTGTATCGAAGAGAGGAATACAGAGGCAGAATGATGTAAACTTATGTTTTATAGATTACGCCAAAGTATTTGACAAGTTATGGTACAAGGATTTATTTGAACTTCTATGAAAACTTGATCTATCTGGAATGTTAGAATAATCCAGAACTTATACCGGGCGCAAACTTCCATATGAATAGAAAATGAAATACAAAGATAGAAAAGGAAAGTGAGACAAGGAAACGTCTTCGTGGGTTTATTCAACTTCTTCATCGACGCTATCGAAAAGGAACTGGAGATTTTACCAAGATTCATTATCGGTGGGCGTATTCTTAAGACAATTATGTTGATGACCGACTTTGAAACGAAACTACAAAGCTTTCTGGACGGGAAAATGGAACAAAGCGAGAAAAAAATAATTAGCCATAAACTACAAGAAGACAAAAAGTATTGTCACCAGCAAGAGAAAAGGCCCCAGATGTGAGTTACAAACTGCAGATATAAAATCTAATGAAATGCATTCAATTGTAATATGATATGCTGTTTTAACGGGATGCAAACAACCTGCATAGGAAATGAATTGAATAGTTATACAAAAATAGAAATGGGAGTTAGACAAGGATACGTCTTCTCAGTGGATTTATTCAACCAGTAAAGCGGCGTTATCCTAAGGGAACTGGAGAACCTACCAAGATTGCTTATCGGTCGGAGTAATCTTAAGATACGCAGAGTACTTTATGTTGATGACCGGCTCGGAAAGGAAAATACGGGACTACCTAGACAGTGTGGTAGAAGAAAGCGAGAAAAAAAAAACTTTTTACTACAGGAAGGCAGAAAGCAAGAGAAAAAAAGGCAAGATGCGACTCACGAATTGGAGATGTAAGCATGAAGCAGGTGCAGTAGTTTAAATATCTGAAAATCTTTTTAACAAATGATGAAAAATGCGACAACGAGATCCTAACAGAAATTGGACTAGCGAAAGAAACATTCCAAGGTGTAAGCAAGATCCTGAGAAACGGAAAAACGTTAGAAACAAAGAAGAGAGTGCTGTATTGCTCCGTGATATCAGTCCTTTTATATGGCAGTGAATGATTAGAAAACTACTACCACATATCGCCCGGTGCCTGTGCTATTTATCTAGAACTCCTTGATAAAATCCAAAGAAGAAACAGCAATAATATTGATCCTGTACTTGCAAATCGGCTTCGATCAATTTCCCACCGCCTTAATGTTGCATATCTGTGTCTTTTCTATAAATACATTCATGGAAATTGTTCGGCTGAGACAGAAGAAGACCGTCCTTTCCCCAATCCCCTTTTCGGCCTTGTGCCACATTTCTGTATTGTACAGAATAAATATCGCTCTTCGCTATGGTGTCTAGACTTCTTTAATTAAAGCGCAATAATAAACTGGCGTGGAGATTTCATCAATTTACAATTGAGCTGGCTAGATGTAGCCGCATGTTCTATGCTAACAGCTTCTTTTCTCGCACTTCTCGCTTGTTTAAATCACTTCCGGTTCTGTGCTTTCCATCTATCTCTAATCATTAAAAATTTAAATGCAATGTCAATTGCTATCTACTGTCTATCTGATTACTCTTTTCTCTTCCCGGACATTATAAATGTTTCTGTACCTAATTTTCAACACCCAGTAACACGTTATGTCTTAGTGGCTTTTCTGTCTTACAAGCGGTGATAGCGATTAAAAACAAGTCTCTGAAAATCGTTCCAACAGTGAACACGGCCGGGGTATGCTTATAAAACTCTCTCTCTCCTCAACGGGCGTCCAGTTAGAGAAAATGCTAAGCTTATTACCCCGTGACTGAGGCGCCACTAAAAGGTGAATTATCAAAATGTCAAGCTGCCATATCTCTCTCATAAAACGACTTTATGTTACATTCTTTGCGAGTTGGTGCCCGAATTAGTACAACCCCCGAAATCTGCTTCAAGCTATTCAGTGATTGCCTTATGTATGGTATTCTCAAAATACAAGTTTTCATTTTTTTTTTTTGTTTATTTCAAGCATCCCTTTTTCCGGTGTTAAGCGTTTTATATTTTATTATTGAGTTCATTCCATTAAGTATTCTCTACTATTGTTGCTATGAGAACTTCACTTTAAAATATCTATATCACTTGACACTACAGTATGTCAGGTGAAAAAGAGGGAAACTAATGCGCGGAAAAAAATGTGGAGAGAGAAAAGAAGCTAATCATACGACACACATTCTCGCGTGCATAATTAAGTATTGAACTCTCTCAAGAAATCGATGTCAGTTGTTTCCTGGGTGCATGTGTCTTGGATGGCACAGTCAGTTGGTCACCAAATACGGCCATTCCAGGTACCAGGTTAAGATAGCTCGGTACAAGAAGATGAAAAGCAGATCAAAGACTTCTCGACCAACCAAAATCGCTGCTGATAAGAATAGTGGATTTTTTTTTACGGTCGCCAATGACCTGGCAATTTGAAAAACAGAAAATATTTTTTGAAAATGGGAAAAATTCCAAAGTTGGTAAATTATTGGACGACTGAAATCGATTTCGAGAGTATTTACCCAAAGGAAATGCTCATTTCTTACAGCATAAAAGACTGAAATATCGGATCCTGAGCAAATCCTGCACAAATTCTATGAGTTTACTATATATTTCACTGCCTTTATAATCACCGTTCCCAACAGCTATTTTACAATTTATTATGAAAGCTTTTTTTTTTGCGATTTATTAAAAAATTTTAAAAAAATACTCTAATTATATTATCTGATTTTTTTAGATGAGGAATTATTATTATTATTATTATTATTATTATTATTATTATTATTTCCTTTAATTTTTGTTGTATAATCATTTCCTTCCGGGTCTCATCCAGGGACCAAAGGTCAGAAATGGCATCATGATATTTTCCACTAAGCATTTTTGCAAACAAAAAAACAAACAAAACAAAACAATACATATGCTAAGATCACACACATTTTGTTTGCAAAAATGCTTAGTGGAAAATATCATGATGCCATAACTTAATGAGCGTATGTAAATATAAATATAAAAGTGAACATTGAATACAGCACTCAGATATATATATCCTTTATCAGACCGACTATATTCTATTAAATGATGATTACATAAATTTTGTGTAGATGAATTCTCAACTTGGCATCTACGCTGATTACACAACCATTTATACCTTCCTCAATAGCAAGATAGATGAGTCCGACGTGGCCAAAATGACAGCCGATGTCCAAAACGAGATTAAATCCGTCATTATCTAGGGTAAACATTGCTTAGTAATTGTAATACCTACTAAACGAACCTTCTTTCCATTAAGTGTCTGAGAGACTCCTCGCTGCCTTCCATCAGCATGGTTGATGCCAACACCCAGGAAAGTAACTATCTGCGTCTTTTCTGTCTCACGTTCTCAACAGAAATGAAGTGGAAAGTCTATATTGAACCCCAATAGGTCAGCTGCGAAGAAAGTCGATTCACTGTGTCGTGCGAGGCAATTTTTCTCTCCAGAATCTATCTTATACCTATAGGTTTATATTCGTCCACGCTTAGAATATTGGTGCCAGATATGATCCGCTGATCCTTCTATTTACCTTGAGCTCCTTGATAAAATCCAAAGAAGCGTCAGCAATATTGTTAGTTCTGATCTTGCATCCCAGCTTCAGTCACTTTACTAACGCCGTATGGTTGCCTCTGTGTGTCTTTTCCATTAATACTTCCATGGTAATTGTTCTGATGAGTTCTTCCCTATAGTATCTACACTTTTTGAATTTAAGCGTTGATTTCAACTGGCGTCTAGATCAAATCATTTTACATTTGGTCTCGATAGATGTAGCTATAAGTTCTGTGCTAACAGTTTTTTTTTCTCGAACTTCTCGCTTGTGGGATTTCCTTCAGGTTCCATGCTTTCCAGCCAACTTTAATCTTCAAAAATTTAAATGCAATGTCAATCGCTATCTATTGTGCTCCTGATTTCTCTTTTTTCTCCCCGCTCATTATTAACGTTTCTGCTCCTAATTCTTTCGCATATTGTACCCCTCGTGTCTTAGTGGCTTTACTGACTTGCAAGAGGTGATACCGAGTAAAAAAAAGAAAAAAGAAAAGAAAAAAATGAGCTCAAATAGAATACTCCACATAATAACAACAATCTACAATGTTGATTGAATAAAGTGCTCGGTTTGAAATTCCAAGAAAGGCACGAAGAAGGCCGGATTGTAACAGTATAATCTGTAGGTATGTAAACCAAGATAAACCAGTTAGTACAAATAGCAAGGCGTTTAAAAATTATATTTCTTCGTCTAAGATTTGGATCTAAAATTGGATCTAAAATTTTGTTGTCTAAAATTAAACAATATATTTACCATAGAGAAAATACGTATAAATTCTAAAACATTTCTATTCAAATATCATTTGAACTTTTAGCCAAGTTGATATCCATCACAGTGTTTATTCTAAGACATTCATCAAAAGTAAATAATAATAATAATAATAATAATGTCACAAAGATTACGAAAATGGAACAAGATGAAGCTTATAAGTACATAGGAATTACCGAATGAGATGGGATACGGCACACCCAGATGAAGGAAAAGTTAAGAAAGGAGTACTACATTCATGTGCGTCTGGTACTCAACACCGAGCTGAATTTTATAAAAAAATCATCATCATCCGTAAACACCCTGGCTGTCCAATACAGTTCCAATATCCTTAACTGGACCATAGCTGACATTTAGCGAATGGACGCCAATACGAGAAATCTTCTCATTTGCCACTGCAGGCACCATTACGAAGCTGATGTCGATCGTCTGTATTTGGCCAGATCCGAAAGAGGCAGAGGAGTAGTTCAAATAGAACTGTCTTATGAAACTACAACAATTGGCCTTCAAAGATACCTGGAACCTACAGAAGACTGGATGATGGTATGTGTCAAAGTACATGAAAGTAGTAAAAGATTCTATTCAGTAATAAAGGAAGTCAACAAGTTCAAAATGTAGTTTCAAATGGGTGTAGAAATACAAGTAAAGCACAATACACCGACAGAAGCTGTAAAATCCTTAAAAAAGAAAGCAAATGCAACCGACCAGATACAGAAATGATGGCAAGATAAACTGCTACCCGGTCAGTACTCTACCCATACCAACATCACACATCTTGCGGCCTCAGCCGAGATTGAACTCACTAATACTTTGATTGGTGTAGTTCATAATCATGTCAAATAGCTGAATTCTTAATGCTTCGCTAGGGCTATCAAGGGTGTTTTTATCGTGTCACCATCACTAAATGGATTTCCCACCAAGGCTCAGAGAGACTTCATTCACCCTAGTTTTCCTTCTCCTAGACCAGTTGCCATCCAAGGCTATAGAACCCAGTCTATCCTGCTATTTACCCATAGCTGGAGGGAGAAGAAAGAGGATTCACACCTTTCCCAAGGGTGTTAGCACGTAAGTGAATGTAATGGATTCGACTGGAATTCGAACTCGGCTCTCCGATTCCTCAATCCAAGCCGCTATCCATTACTCCACCGTGCCTCCAAACAAGTTGATGTAGACAAACCCCGTACCCATCAGTGGCTAAGTACTGCAGGGTTAAAAGCTTAAACCGAAGGTTTGATTCTTGCTGTACAGAACAAATCATTGTTAACTAGAAACTATCAATAACACATACTGAAAAATTGTCTTAGCCCCAAATGCAAATTCTGTGATAAATATCCAGAAACAATTAACCATCTTGTATCAGTTGCACGGTATTGGCATCCACTGAATATAAAACACAATATGAGAGTTCGGGCTAATCTCTGCACTGGAAAATCTGCAACTTCTATGAAAAGGAAACTGAGAAATTGGTATGAACACCACCCAGACCTGGCTACGGTGGTAGGAACTGTAAAAAATTTATGGCACTTCGAAATACACACAAACAGCACAATCAAAGCTAATCGCCTGGACATCGTTATTAGAGACCGCAAAAACAAATGTTGTAGTTGGAGACCCACAGATTGATATGAAATGATTCCAATAGACGCATTGAAGGAATCCATGGTAGTCCATGACTTAAAGACATACAAAAATCACTCTCACGTGTACAGCCCACACCTTACGAATGGCTTTATCTATGTAAAATATGAGTGTGTTTTTTTTTTGGAATTGCTCAGTGGAAAATGTCATGATGACATTTCTGACTTTATGCCCCTGCTCGGTACCCGTAAAGAAATGAGTACACACCAAAATCAAAGGAAATAATAATAATAATAATAATAATAATAATAATAATTCATCCAATCCCATAAAAACCTAGGATCCCATACACACAGTCCACAAGTTACGTAGGGTAAACTTCAAAAATCAAAATCGAAATAATATATATATAATATATATATAATAATAATATATATATATATATATATATATATATATATATATATATATATATATATATATATATATATATATATATATATAAAAGCAGAAATACGATTTTAAGTCCATATTTATGGATAAAGTGATTAATATCAGAGATAGAGCGTATGTAAATATAATAAAAGTGAACATTGAATACAGGACTGCTAGACGCAATCATCAGGCCGCCCAGCATGAAACAGCCTGTCGCCTCTAAGTGCTGAATTCAATGTTCACTATATATATATATATATATATATATATATATATATATATATATGAATAAAATAAATTTTTAACTGATTATATATATATATATATATATATATATATGTATTTATTTTATTGCTTTGTATATAAATATATTGAGCTATATACCATGAAAGAGAAGAAATTAAAAGAATGAAAACATATGTCAAACACGTTTGACCTGATTGGTAAATATGAATATTTAGAAACCTTTCATTCAGAAAGAAAATATATTCGAACAAACGTTGTGAGCATGCGCGTCGGAACTGAAAAATACATAATAAATAATTTAATAGTTTAATGAAATTGCGCTATAACCCATCATGTCTTATATTTTGCTAATCTGAAATTTTACTTCCCACTGTCACATTTCTAGAAACCATCCGTCAAAATATACCGGGTTATATTTTTAACCTCCTGTCATAGGATGGAGGCAGATTCAGGTGTTTAAATCAAGACAATTGTATAAATTGGAATCTTGACTATAAGAATTGTATCTCACATTTTATTCCGTTATTTCTATTTATTCCATTATTTTAACAGGCATTTTAACTTGTCGTCTGTTAATTATATAACAGATTCATCTAATGAATTTTATCTAATTGCAGGATAGTTGTATATTTCATATAACATAGTCATGCGTAAAATGCTACAGTTTGTGAAAATATTTTGAAAGCAGCTCTGATTTCAGTCAGATTTCATAGCACTGTAGCAGATCGCCTTTTTTTAATAAAGCTTCTAGGATGCAAAAAGTTTACGGATTGCAAGAGAATATGAGGAAAAAACAGTTTTTTTTCTTTAGTAACTGCAGGATAACGATCTATTCGTAGAATCTTCATCCCTCTGCGACAACTGTACGAATATTTATAATATTATAATACTTATATTATAGTTTCATTTCTGTTTCTCAGGGTGTGTGACATGTCATTTAGGAATATAGCGCTCCGATCATTATCCCTGGCTCATTACCATCCGATCAATTTCTCAAAGAGGTGGGTTTTTCATAATATCATACTTAGAGTCTTTTCTGTTTTATTTTTTGAAACTGCCATCAACACAGTGTCATTCAGGTATCTCTTGTTAAGATTATATGCACTGATATTAAATCAGTCAAAAGAAGGCTTATAGTTCTCTTTGGATCGTCTTGGTGTATATATATATATAAGCATTACACTTCAATTATTAATTGAGCGCTGGCGTATTTCGGATATTGAAAAACGTTAAAATTCCCTTTATTTTGCTGTTCGACGATGGCCTAGATATCTCACTATGTTAAATTAGTCGGGTTTCGCTTCTTGCCTGAAGAAATCGGACGTCTAGCCACACAGAGAACTGTGATACAGCGAAAGAGTTTGTCTGTGGATGACTATATATATATATATATATATATATATATATATATATATATATATATGCACTGCGTGCCAAATTATTATCGAGATATTTTTTTCTATTTCAAAAACCGTCCAATCAGTTCACACAAAATTTCCATACAATGTTGGCAACACTAATCTGCGTAATCACTGAAATTTTCGTCCTGATCTGCGCAATGTAAACAAACTGGCGCCATATTTGTTATAAGCACGGTGATTTGAGCGTGCCAAATTATTAGAAAGGTTTAGTAAAATTCCCAGAATTAAGCAAATAAAACATTTATTAATGTTGTACGTGAATGTTTATGATCAAAAGAAGCTAATAAATAAGATAATCAAACAAATAATGACAGATACAAACAAAGGCACAGTTTTAAACAAATTAATAGGGAATGTGCTTTCCCTGTTTTGAAATTACTTTGAGAAAGTCGACGATCCATAGAATTTGTTAATTATAGGATGTCATCTTCTGTAATGCCGCGAGATATGTCAAGAATTGCTTCCCATAAAAGAGCGTTGCTCCTGAATTGTCGTCCTTTGGCGTACAGTCTTCGCTTCATGATGCTCCAATGGTTTTCGATTGGGTTCAAATCCGGAGAATTTGCTGGCCACTTCATTTTTCGAGGTCCATCGAGGCTTAAATGTTTCAAATATTCACTAGTCTTGTGAACAGTGTGTGAGGGAGCATTATCTTGCATAAAAAACAATGGACCTTCTGAAGGCAACTCTTTGCCTTTTCATCCACGGTTCAAGATGCTCCTTCATAAATGCTATGTATGCATCAGCAGTCATTTTGACGCTCTCTGGTACTCTCCATGGGCCCACTTTTGTGTTTCCAATAATACCACCCCAGATCATTATGTCTCCATCGCCTTCTTGGCGTCTCAAACGCTGATGGCGATTCTGTCCGTTCATTACCCAACCTTTGCACCATCTCTCTGGCCCATCAAGTGTTGCTCGAGTTGCGACTGTGAACAAAACTTTAGAGAAGTCAATCTTCATATTGTCGTCGGCCCATTTCAATCGATTTTGAATGTGATTTCTCGTCAACGGAGGCTTAGATACAGGTTTGACTATTGTTGCTATTTCCCTCAGATGCAGACACCGAGTAGTTTTAGACACATTAGGATCCCCAATAAGACTGAAAAGCTCTTGACTGGTAAGTCCAGTGTTCTTTGTGGCCTCTCGTCTAAGTCGTGAAATGATACGACGTGAAATAACCCTCGGCTTGCCTTTATATGCCCTTTTGCGTACTTGTGTAGGTTCGGCGGTGAATTTTCCACAGTTTGATGACACTTCCCTATCATTTTAAAAATTTCTAGGGTAGATTTACTTATTGAGAGTTCTGAGGTAATAGTTTTCTTTTCAGGATCACTTAAACTGCTTTTACGGCCCATCTTTTCACTAAATTCTTATACTTTTCTAATAGTTTGGCACAGTCAAATCACCGTATTGATAGTAAATATGGCGCCAGTTTGTTTCCATTGCGCATATGATATTTCAGATTGACCTCAATCTTTCTTCAGAAATATTATTTCTGAAGAAAGATTGAGGTCAATCTGAAATATCAAATATATATAAAATAAATAAATATTTTCATAAAAAAAATTATTATTTTTTTTAATTTGGAACTTTCTCTCTCTCTCTCTCTCTATATATATATATATATATATATATATATATATATATATATATATGTAGATGAATTACAGAGAAATTAAAAAATATTTTTTCACTCAGTGAATGTTATGATCCTTGTTTTTAATAACTACAAGTTGTATAAGGTCTTTTTTAATCTGCAACTACTTTCAACTGTACATACAGTCATCCTCAGGCATGTAAATTATTTTGTTTCTAGTAAAATCAAGACGAAAAAATTAAATGTGAATCGAAATATGTTTTTTTTTTCAAATGTGTTATGATTAACGGATACAAACTTTGGGAGCGTGGAGTCGCAACGCTAAGGTTGCATTTTTTTCGAAAATTTAAGAGTACGTTTTTTACTAATATAGCAAGTTGAAAATTTTTTTTGTTGTAGGAGCTTATCAGTCAATGTGATATCAACAATATTGTTCAATAAGTAGAGTAATGCCTCAATTGTGATCTCGAAAATTTGCACGCCGGATATATATATATATATATATATATATATATATATATATATATATATATATATATATTCCTTCTCCACTGCATTCTATCTTTCTACTAAAAGACTTTTTTAGACATATGGGGATGTTTATATAGAATGTCTCAAATCAGTAAATGAATGATGATCGTCTTCGCCATTACTTACAAAAAAGGTCTTTTAGTTCTGTTTTGGAGCGTCCCACCGTAAACGTGAAATCAATATGGTGGTAATCTGGAATTCTACTTCATATATATATATATATATATATATATATATATACATATATATATATATATATATATATATATATATATATGTATATATGAAGTAGGAATTCCATACTGTCGGATCTATATCCATATATTTGCTTGCATATATATATATATATATATATATATATATATATATATATATATATATATATATATATATATATATATATAAACCAAGTATAGGATTGGTATATACGGAATATATACGGAATAAATTCCAATAACCAACAAATATTATTCTTAAAAGACTGCTCAATACAGAGCAAATATAATTATTTATTCGAAAATTATAACATAAATATGTTATAAAATCACTACGAAAAAATAACATTTATAATACATTTTTGTTATAATTTTCGAATAAATAATTGTATATATATATATATATATATATATAGTTTATGAAAAACTAGGTAATCCGTATGGGTAAACCCAAGGAGGATAAAATCCAGAGAGCTCAATGTAAATCCAGAGCAAATAATTTAAATAAAAACAGACCCCTTTAAGGTTCCATGTAATAAATTATTTCACTACAGCCCTTTTAAAGGACTGCGGATCATCAGACTTTACTTCCAAAGGTTGAAACAAAAAACGAAAATAAATGTACACATTTTTGACGGGCCGTATTAAGCTTGTGTAAATTAACGAAGTTAGGAAGTGAGGGGGGGGAGAGAAGACATGAGTGAGTTAATAGACATTGACACATTTAAACGGTTAACTTAACGGAAGTTATATATTGATATCGAAGGGGTAGAGAAGAAAAAACATAGAGAGAAAAAGAGAGAAGGAAGTCATGAGAGAGAAGGTGTCACTAATTTTCTTTGTAAAAAAAAACACCTAGAAACAGACGCTGATATTTTGTTTTACTTTGAAAGTGTTATTTTGGGGGTTCATAAATATTATAATGTTTGATATAAATTTGAATGTCTCTGTCTACAAATAATTTAATTTAATGTTTGTTAGGGATTTAAATTTTTTTTCAATTTTGGGGATTTTCTATGAAATAGTCTATTAGAAAAATATTCATAGAAAATACATTAAATTTTATTTTAAAATATAAGTTTACTTCTAGTAATCTTTTTTTATTCTCTTTAAAAAAATTATTATAGATTATTAAGTTGACATCTCTATACGTTTGAATTTTGTTCATGAATTTAACTCGTGACTGTTTCTAGATAGGTAATCTCTTTTACTTCAAGTTTAGTTAAGTTAATATGGGGTAATATTTGAAGGTAATATTAAAGATCTTGCTCTGTCATATACTGTATACACACCCATGCAAATATCACATATACACACGTTCCTTTACATGTGCAATCACTCATAGAGATACCCATGTGCCGATATACACATGTAACGTCATGTATTAATACCTACCTAAGTATCAATTTTTTTCCAATTTAAATATTATACCATCAATAATGATTATTAAAGGGTAATATATTTCAATTTAAATTAAATTATGAATATAAAAAATTTTCCTCCATAATATAAAGAATTTTAAACTCAAACTTCCAATTGGAGAATATTAAATGAGAAAATGAGATAAAACACTAATAACAGGACTGTAAGTCCTTCTTTTAATATATATATATATATATATATATATATATATATATATATATATATATATATATATATATATATATATATATATATATATATATATATATATATATATATATATATATATATACCTTAAGCATTACTCTTCAATATGAAGTGTTTTCTCTGAGCCGCTGGCTATTTCATATAGATAAAACAGTTACGACACCTGCCTTTCTGTCATGCGACGATGGCTTAGATATCTGTCTGATGTCGAAGCGGTCGGGTTTCGATCCCGGCTTGAAGTAATCGAACATCTAACCACACTGAGGATCTGTGATACAGCGAAACAGTCTTTTTGTGTATGACTCACTCTCTCTCTCTCTCTCTCTCTATATATATATATATGTATATATATATACACACGAATATTAGGAATCTTATTTCTTGTCGTTTATATAGTAAAGAATATGCTAATTTTTATATTCCCTCTTCCCATCATCTCTAATCTCTCTTTCTACTGAAACACTTCTTAGACATATGGGGACATTTATAGCAAATGTCTTATATCAGTAAATGAATTATGACCTCCTCCTCCTAAGAGATTCGATCATAAATAATTTGTTATTGGTTTATCAAGTTCATTCATATAATTTATGGGATCCACCTGCATTTTCATCAGGTATACATTCGCCGTTATTTACAATGACGTCCTCCTAATTATCAAGCAATTCTTCGACAACATTTGAATAAAATTCCAGACGTTTTGATTTTTCAACGAATACTTAATGTTTCGCTATATTACAGAAAATAATTTTCTCACTAAATCTTTTTTCATCGCTCAATCAGTTTAATCGGTTGATGCAAGATCAGGTAAATATGGCGGATGGGGTAGAACAAAAAAAAAACACAAAAAAAAACACGTCCAAAATGTGTCCTGTTATATCTGCTGTATGCGAACCTGATCTGTCATAATGACGAGTAGAGTCTACTTTTCGACCAAATATATATTGAAACGTTGCAACTGATTTATGGTTAAATGTGCATTAATATATATATATATATATATATATATATATATATATATATATATATTGACGTTGAACATTTTCGTATACAATCCACTTTTCATCACTTGTGTTGATATCTTTGTGGAACGGTTTCTTAGAATCATCATTACAACTCGTTCCCAAAACAGGAAATTACTTATGACTCAACCTAATATATTATTATGCTTTTCGCTCGAAATAACAACTCTATAAGCTAATGCAATGATTTCCAGTTAATTTAGTGTGATGAATTCTTTCAATGTTGTTTATAATTTTCAAATGATGGACGCTGTACTCATTTTGTCTGCCTGAATCTTCATTTATTCGGGGTTTTTTTTTACCGCCTTGCGAGCTTTCTGTTTTTAGACGAATCATGGAATAATTGAGATTTTAGCCCAGTGATTTAATAGCTGTTCTCTTATCACGAAAGGTAATTTTCTTCAGACCTGTGTTTCTTTTGTCTGCCGCAAAAATTCCTGGATCACGCATGTTATGTTTCGCAAAACTCTCTGAGTTCGATTAATTCTCACAACTATTGTTCGTGTTTTCCTCGGATTCCTCAGTTTACCATTCCTACCACGTTTGAAACCAGAGAGAT
This sequence comes from Acanthosepion pharaonis, assembly GCA_903632075.3. Taxonomy (NCBI): domain Eukaryota; kingdom Metazoa; phylum Mollusca; class Cephalopoda; order Sepiida; family Sepiidae; genus Acanthosepion; species Acanthosepion pharaonis. The sequence continues at coordinate 1,192,463 of CAHIKZ030004753.1, read as the reverse complement.
TTGGTTTGTTTACGAAGTGCCTAGATTTGACAACAGTTTTTTACCAAAGGAAAACGATCACAAGCGTTAATGAATATATTCAAGAAAAGTAATGAAATTGTTAATACTTTTCACTTGAATTTAAAAATTTCAGATACACACACACACACATTTACACACACACACACACACACGTATATATATATATATATATATATATATATATATATATATATATATATATATATATTAAATGCGTTATTGTTAAACGATACAAACTTTTGAGCCTGAAGTCGAACGCTAAGGTTGAATTTGTGTGCGTTTTTCTTTACTAATATGAAAATTTGCGAATTTTCTTTTTGCAGGAGTTTATCAGGTATTGTGACATGAACTAAACTGTTCATTAAGTAGATTAATGTCTCAGTTGTTATCCCGAAAATTTTGCACGTCAGATCAGTTCTTTTAAAGCAAATATGTGGTGAAGTTCAATTTATATGGCATTACAATGAATCATTTTAAATGATATAAAATGGCGAAATCCCTTCGCTAACAAAATTTTAAAGATACATTGACTACTAATCACTCGATGAATGTTATGATCCCTGTTTTTTTTAAAATTATAAACTGTATAAGGTTATTCTTAAATACTTAAATTCACTTAAATTTTTCCTAATAAAATCAACCTTAGCGTTGTGACTGCACGCCCCAAAAGTTTGTATCCGTTATCAATAACATTTAAAAATAACATATTTTGATTCGCACTATATTTTTCGTCTCTGATGCTACCTGAATATTACCAAAAAATAATATATATATATATATATATATATATATATATATATATATATATATATATATATATATATCAGGGAGATTCTGGGGAATACGCTTGTCGGTTTAGGCCAAGTGAGTCATCATTCAAGTATATTTATTTAAGAGCAATAAAAATATATTTCGTAGTGCACCGTTTTCATTCAACTAGATCCAAAATTAATTGTTTTAACTCCGTAACTCAAAATATAGGACGAAATACATTTCGTTGATATTGTTCATAATAAAGAAGAATGAAAAAAAACAAAAACAAAGAAATTAAGTAAATAAAATAGAATGGAATAAAATTAACGTGACTACTCTGGCTGCGTAGATCTGAGCTCTCCCAGGCTGTATACATACTTAATAGGCAATGTATTTCTTGCTTTAATTATATAAATACTCTTTCTAAAACCTCCAATGACCTGTATGCCCTGTTTTTCAAAGAACATGTTTTTTTGTTTTTTTTTTATTTCAGCTTATAGTTTTCAAATGTTCATTTTAAATAATATATTACGTACAGTATAAGATTTTTTAGCGGAATATATCAATTGAAAAAGGGTAAATTAAATTTAACACTATTTAATATCGGCGAAAATTAAAGGAAGTGGCAGCCTTAACTCGTCGACTGGAGGGTTGTTCTGAGGAGTGTGACTGAGGTAGTGTTGAGTAAATATGATATCAGTCAACTATTGCTATCTCAGCCATCAGTGACGTGATAAACAGGATATGAAGCAATAAAAAATGGAAAAGAGGCAATAAACAGACAAAAATATCAAAGACTTTTTCCTCATTCTTTTTTCTTATATGTCTGGATTTTTTTAAAATAAATATTTATTTTTATAGAACTATTACAATTAATATTAAAATAGAAAAATTTGATTTTTTTTTAATTCCAGAGATTTGTAGAAGTCATATATTTTAGTTAGAGTAAAAGAATCATTTCAGCGCCTACGTCATACTAATAGTATATTTGTTAAAGATTATAAGCAGTGTCACGTTTCCTACGTGTGTGTGTGTTTGTGTGTGTGTGTGTGTGTGTACAGACAAAAAGGACAGTCCAAAAGTAGTTCCCCCTATAATGATACTAATTCCTGGTGTGTAATAATACAGTTGTGTGGAGCACATTTTAAGCTAAATAAAAAAATAAAAATAAAAACGACATTGCGAAGATAATGCACCCATTCTTTTCTAAAATTACTAGACATATATAGGAGTATACACTGTGGGCTACTCGAGGCGGCGTAATGGTTAGCAAGCTTGTCTTGCTAGAACAATTACGACTGAGTAGTGAGTTCGATTCTCACAGAGTGCCCCATACTTTCGGCTTTGTGCCACATCTAAGATACGCTTGGAAAATTGCTATACGAGCATGCATTGTGAGACCAGTTAGGTGGTAGACAATGCGTTTCAAAATCAGCTTCAGTGTTTCAAGATATGTTTTGACCGTCCCTACACAACCCTCAGTTCAAGAAAAAGAACACCTTGCATGTGTTGACTGTATGAAAAAAAAAAAAAAAAAAAAAGCAATGTATGTTAAATATCTTGCCTTCTCCAAGATATTCTTTCGTCCCTTGTAGGCCTATGGCCAAACCACGCTGAAAATTCCGGTTCTCGTTCGAACACTCGTGCATGGTCAGTATACATGAAACATTGGTTAATGTAAGCAACAAATGACCATCCGACATTTTTTTTTATTTATTTAAAATAACATACAAAAGATTGATAAGCCTTAAAAACAATCGAGGCGGGATTATTTTGGGTGAATACCTTTTAGTTAGAATCTGGGATTCTCTATTTGTAATAGAGAGTTCCTGCTTTATCATAATTGTTGACTGGAAAATATAAATCCTTGAACTAGATATGAAAATCCTGTTTAGGTAAATCAAAGTAGCATTGTCGTCACACTCACCTGAACCCCCAAAATGACCAGGATCATACAATACACCATTCTCTCTAAATTTATGTATAACTGATATCCCCGCCTCTAGTATTTACCATGCTTACGGCCATACCACCTTAAAACACCATTTCTCGTACGATCACCGAAATTTAAGCGCGTCGAGCCTTGCCAGTACAAAGATTGCTGAGTGCCTGTGAATAGCAGCAGTAGTAAGATTGGATGTATGGCTAGAGTAATGGATAACGGTTTGGAATTGGAAATCAGAGAAACCAAGTTCCAATTCCATTTGATATCGTTACATTCACTTACGCACAAATAACCTTGGAGAAGATATGAATTCAACTATTTTCTCCCCCAATTATGGGTTAATTAGTAGAACTTGTATCGATAAATCATTATTATTTCCAAATATTCCTACAATCTGAAAACATTACTGGATTTACTGCAAAAGCATGATAAACTGTAAAAAAACAAATCAGTCAAACAATCTAGTAGTTACCCTATTTAATCGCTTTCTATACGTTTTAATTATTAATGACACGTAAAAATACGTATACATGAACCATGTATTGATATTACGATCATTGCTTTCATTTAACCGTTTGCAAAAGAATGTGTTCTTTTGTATGCATCACGAAGGATTGTTGATGCCGAGCCATGTTTTCGAGTATATTACACAAAACAGAAACCTGCACTGATTTATTTGGTGCAGTCTGCAAATAAATTGTCTGCAGAAAGTAAAAGGTCAAAAACTAAAGCAGAAAGAATTAAAAAAAAAAACCAAAAGATGTAAAATTATAGATAAACATTTCTCTTGTTTTTCTCTCTCTTTGCCCTCTCTTTGAATATATCTCTTGTATTCATTGTTTTCCCCTTCAAGGTTTCTACTGGTTTTCCTTGAAAAATATACTTATCCCTTCATTTTCCTTGAAAAATATATTTATCAATGGCGACATGTTGAAAGATTGCTTCTGTTTTTAACTATCTAGTTAATTTACTAATAGAAACTAGATTTGACAAAAAGCCGAGAATATTGCATGATGACTTCCAGAAACTAAGTAATCTAATAAGATAGAGCAAAATTGGAAACTATGGTAAGCGTACTGAACATCTATTTAATGTATAACTTTTTTCTCATAGTAAGGTTCACTCATTACAAGGTCCTGGTGCCACTCGAGGTAGAGTATTACGTTAGGAGATCATTTGTACTTATAGGAGTGGAGGTTAACTGTTAATCCTAGCCTTGATCGGATTAAGATTGTAGTTATCGGAGAAACATCTTGTTGTAAGTCGGTTCCACAGGGCAGTGATTTGCAGGGAGACGATTTTCGGGTGGAACTTTCTTCTCACCAATGGAATACAGGGGGAATTTGGGTGGTTTGCTACTAGGTGAGTTGAATGGCAGATTCTTACTCGGCCGGACCAGGGAAAGGAGTTCGTCCGAGCACTTTCCGTCGAAGTAGCGGTTGAGCAGTGAGAGGCTTGCTACATCCCGCTTGTGGGAGAGAGATTACTGTGTAAGCAGTAGATGCTGGAAAATCTCCTTAGAGACGAAGTACAGATTGATCGATTCATTCATTGAAATGGCTTTTACGACTTATCAAACTTTTGCCGGTTATTTAAAGCCAGAAAATATTTCTTTTTAGATTACCAATAATTAATAAGAAAAGAGGTGGAATCCTACATTTTCCAAGAGTATTTGTGCGAAGAGTGAATCTAAAAAACCCGACTCGACACGCCGATTTCCAATTATGAGCCATTATCCATTACACCAACCGCACATACAAGCTTACAACAGCTGGTATTCCCGAGTAGTCACCCATCTAGGTATGACAAGGTTCGATATTGCTTAACTTCAGTGACCGTACGAGATCAGGTGTTTCGACCTGATTTGGCCGTAAGCAGGATGAAGTAAAAATTCAAAGCAAATAATGATGTGGTTCTACCGACGCATGATGAGAATGACTTCGACGGTGAACAACAAGGAAAATTTAAGAGAAACAGGAAATAAATTCTACTTGCAATGATAAGATGGCATCTGGTACACGTCCCATCATATTTCACCAACAGATAAAAGATTAGATATTCAATCTAGAAATGTTATCAGCAGTCCCCCCTGTCACGCACGCACGCACACACACTTTTTTCTGTTTCGAAAGAAATAAGGAATCAATTCTTGGAGATTTCAACATGCTCGCAACTTATTGAACTCACTGGGATTCAGGCAGTATATTGCTTGGTTTGGCTTGTTTTACGGCATATCAACATCTCAATGGGTTATTTAATGCCGACAAGATTTTTTATTGCTGGTAATACTTTTTTTTCAAAATTGTATTGCTGGTAATAATTTCTTACAAAGTATTTCTGGTATTAAAACCTATTTTTATACTTTCATGGTGTTTTACCCCAGGTTGAGGGTTAACTTTTATCCATAGCTAGGACCCTAACAAGTGCTGCCACACCGGGTCAGGGTAGACCTGGGAACTCTAGCAAATAAGATGTGGTTCCACGCTCCTCAAAACCTGATCAGTGTCCTTGATGTTGCCTGTAGTATATCATCATACCCCGGACGCGGATTTAGTTTATCGTCTTATCCAGGACGCATAAGTATCTGGAGTAAATGATTGGCAGGACAAGAACAAAGAGGAATGGTCGTGAGATGGTTCCTGTTGTATTGTTTTAGGTTACCAAAAATAAAACAGACCGCTTATGAATACCAGTTGCTATAAGCTCTTCCTTTCCTTAAATCTTACTTCTTATACACATGAGCTGTCCATGACATTCTTAGCATTCATTGGTACAATCACATCTCTGTCGATTCAAGTATCTTCTTCATTTGTGTGTCCAGCATTGTTATCAACCATAACTATGAACACTGATGTGTATGACCAATCTTCATAAATACTTTGGACACTATTTCAAGTGGGGGTAATATACTGTGTTCGCTGGCAGCGTGGGAAGGTCTTGCCATGTCGAACTCTCTGCCTTTGGGCAGAGAGGAAACCATACGAGGCTATGCCGAAGAACAGTGTCTCGTCGGGGCAGTTAGACAGACACGCGATCCCGTTTATGCGGGGTCTGTTGACAATTTTTACCGAGCCCGGATTTCCTCACACTAAATTTGGCCTTGTGCCACGTCTTACCTCGTGGAGAGGCAGGTAAATATCGTACTATACTTTTTAAGTAGTCCACCACTAGCAGTGGTTTGCATACTTCACGCCGCTGGCGAATATTGTATTTTTTTTTTGTCATGATGATTACCATTTCATTTACAACCTCCGTTTTGGTTATTCCTTATTCAGTAACCCTTTCTAGGTTACTACAAGCATTCACTGCCATAACGCAGATTGGATTATTTATAGCAGTTTCACATTATTCTCTTTGTTTTTCTAACGTATATTTCCTATCTCTTAATACTTTGCTCAGTTTCTTGAAGTGATATTTACGTTCTGGAAGAGTGTTTTCGCTATTCAAATGAACCTTAGTATTTCTGTAACTCGCTTTTTTAAGACAATATCCAGGTAATGTAATTTCTTTATGTGAACATTGATCGAAAATAATTATTCGAAAGCAATTAATCGAAAAACATTTAATCGAATTATAAATTGTTTGGATGAAAATGAATGGACAATTATACGAAAAGAGAAAATTAATCGAAAGAACAATTATACTAAAAAAGAACTATTCAGAAAAGAAAAGCTTTACAGCAATAAAAATGTAAAAATTAAAAGAGGAAATACATAAATGTTAATTATCCGAAATACAAATATCGTTAATAATACAATTTAGTAAGAAAATTAATCCTTATAACCTTAAATTAAATGATGCTGCACGCAAATAGTCAACAACTGAAGAGTACTCCTTAAAGGATGCCATTATTTTTTTATGTTTTCCATTTACGTGGCAGTATTTCTTGGCGCTCTTGATATCTTGACAACCTGCTTTTACTTTTGCAATATGAATTTCTTGCAAGTCTTGTTGCCTTTTAACAACGTCTAAGAATTTCCATATTGTGGAGTGATGGAATGACACTTGCTGCAAAAAAGTGCCTTATTAGTTCTTGGTAAATCACCATTGACTGTTTCAAACTGACATTTCAATTATTTCGAAGAAATTATCATTGAATGTAATTGTCCTTTTGATTAATTTTCATTCAAATAAATTACAATTCGAATAAATGTTTTTATAACAATTATTTTCGAAAAGATTTTCTCTATACAATAATTTCAGTGGTTGTTTAATTTTGGCATCTAAATACGTAGATTTAATCTTGTACAGTATCTTCTGCTGTCAGCCATTTATTCTGTCTTCTCATTTTCATTTTGTACAATTGTGTAAGCGATATTTCAGTCACCTTTCTAAGTGAGCTATAAACACAATGGCATATACGTATTTTAGATAGGTAAAATTATGTACGACGGTACTAAATTCTTGTAGATGTCCACGTTCTGCTAGGATCATCTCGATGTATACTTTAATTAAATCCGGTGAGAAAAATCATATTTGTCTTTTTTTAAAATTGATATCACCCCATGCTAGACAATAAAGCCACTAAGACACAAAGGGTTACTGGGCGAGGAAGAATTAGGAACAGGTACATTAATAAAGAGCGGGAAGAGAAAAGTGTCATCGGGAGATAACAATTAACACTGCATTTAAATCTTTGCAGCTTGACTGGAAATCATGGAACGGGAACAGTTTCACAGGCGATAAGTGCAGGAAAATAAACTGTTAGTACCGAACTTATGATTACATTTAGCCAGCTCATCTCTAAATTGATTAGATCCTGACGTAAGTCTAGTACTGCACTTAAATTAAAAAAAAAAAATCTAGATACCAAAGCGAAGAGTGATATTTATTCTGCTATGTACAGAAATGTGGCACAAAATGGGGAACGGCTAAAAGGACGGCCTTCTTCTGTCTTAACATTAAACTTAGCTATCCACAATCACTGACCCAAACATACAACAATATTCCTTACACTAAAACAACGCATTCTTACCTACCTTTCTTACTACACCCACCATAATACCACATTGTCTCTATGAAAGTCCTAACTAGTCCCTTTATGTACAATTCATTGTATGTGGGAGAGAGGAATAAAACATCAATTTAAAATTAGCCCACAGTGAAGAGCTCATCCGAACAATTCCTATGAAAGCATTTATAGAAAATACACAGAGAGGAAACATTGAGGCGGTGGGAAAGTGACTGAACCCGAGTCGCCATGTCAGGACAAATAATATTGCTGATTCATCTTTGAATCATTTGAGTTTTACTCCTCGTTATGTTATTTCCGCATTCAATTAAATTCGTTCTCCATTTGCATCCTGTTTTTCCTCCTAAATTAATACCCCTAACATATGTCGAAGATTTTTTTTTTTTTTTTTTTTTTTTTTACGTACGGATTTGGGATCAAAGTGTTACGCTCCGAAACCCTATATCGAACCAGGTTAGTCGCTATGTGCTCTCCTTGAGGTATGATTTACAAGTTAATTTTGAAATACTGCTCAACCAGCAGGAAGCCAATGCTATGGATTTCACACTTTATTTATTTGTCTACAGCTGGAATATTGCAAATTAGAGCAGGATTTGAGGATTTGTTTGCATTAGGGTTTAGGAAGCTAAAAAAGAGACATGCAGAAAAACTAAAAAAAAACAAAAAAAAAACATTCCTATATAAATTGTGAGCATTACAAGAAATACCAGGTGTAGAAGCAAAACCATCCAAATTGTGTAACAGTATAGGATAATTGTCCATCTCCAAAAATATTAAATATTTAAAACAACACTGAACTAATTGAGTTTATTTTTTCCAGGTTTTCAGATAAGATGTCTAGCCATCTTCACATTATCTGTCGTAAGAATAACTGTAAAAAAATCCTTTGAGTTATTCAGCTAGGAATAGAAGAGGTTAAAATCGTTTTGTGTCAGCTCTACTACATCTTCCCAAATGCGCAATGGTGAGAGGAAAAAGATTATTCAGGCCTTCAGTAATGGTACCAATATTCATACTCTGGCTTCCATTTTCAAAGTCCATTCAAAAACTATCAAAAGAATGGAAACAGTGGAGAGGAAAACATTTTTCAGACGTTTAAAACAGCAAGATGGATCATCATTTCAACTTAGAGCTCAATACATTCTTATTGTTTAAAGTAGAGTCCAGTATTTTTATATAATCCTGGTAGAATTCCAGTACGATATCTTTAATCATTTCTAAGATACAACAGTTGAAATATTACTCTGGGAATTGGAGAATTTTGCTGTTACACGGTTTGAACAATTTTGCTGTTACACCCCGTATATATAAAAAGATATAAAAAAAAACGAACAAGTGTATTCACATCTATAAATTTTGCTATTATTATCAAGCTGTATTAATATGGGCCTCTTTGCTGATGTCTGCATTAAACATTAGAAAAGTATTTTTTTTTTTGTATTTTGCTCTAATTTTGAAAATATTTCTTTTAATAATTTCTTATCTTACTTATTACGATTAATTTTTATATCAATATTGTATTCCTTCTGTTTTGATTTCAAAACCAAACAGCTTTTTATTTACAAATTTCTACATTAAATAAAGAGAAGGTGACATTTTTTATGCGCATTAATATTTACTTCGTATGGTACATGTTTTAATGAGGATATATCTGAGAAGGAAATAGTGTTATGTTTCTTTATGTTCTTAATTTTTCCAGTTCTTAAGACAGTCAGAAAGAAAGAAATAATTCTTAAGCCAGCATTCACAAAGAAAAGACAAAATATCGTAACGATAGAAAGAAAGGAAGAAAGACAGAAAGACAAAAGAAAGAATTCGTAGACACGCACGCACAAAGAAAATATAAAATATTATTAAGAAAGAAAGAAAGAAAGAAAGAAAGAAAGAAAGAAAGAAAGGAAAAAGAAAGAACAAATACTTCGGTACGCAAAACGAAAAAAAATATTAGTTAAAGAAAGAAAGAAAGAAAAAAGACAAAAGAAAGAAAGAAAGAAAGAAAGAAAGAAAGAAAGAAAGAAAGAAAGAAAGAAAGAACAAATACTTCGAAAAACGAAAAAAAAAATATTAGAAAGAAAGAAAGAAAAAAAAATAAAAAGAAAGAAAGAAAAAAGAAAGAAAAAAGAAAGAAAGAAAAGAAAAAAAAAAAAGAAAAAAAATACTTCGGTAAAGAAAAAAAAAAAAAATATTAGAAAAAAGAAAGAAAGAAAAAGAGAAAGAAAGAAAGAAAGAAAGAAAGAAAGAAAGAAAGAAAGAAAGAAAGAAAGAAATGAAAAAGAAAGAACAAATACTTCGGTACGCAAAACGAAAAAAAATATTAGTTAAAGAAAGAAAGAAAGAAAAAAGACAAAAGAAAGAAAGAAAGAAAGAAAGAAAGAAAGAAAGAAAGAAAGAAAGAAAGAAAGAAAGAAATGAAAAAAGAAAGAACAAATACTTCGTACGAAAAACGAAAAAAAATAAAAGTTAAAAGAAAGAAAATGAAAGAAAAAAGACAAAAAAAAAGAAAAAGAAAAGAAAGAAAGAAAGAAAGAAAGAAAGAAAGAAAGAAAGAAAGAAAAAAAGAAAGGAAAATTTATATGCACGCAGAAACACGGAAAATACAAAATATGATAAAGAAAAGAAAAAGAAAGAACGAATTCTTCGGTACGCAAAACGAAAAAATATTCGTTAAAGAAAGAAAGAAGATTTCTATGCAGGCAGAACTACAGAAAAGATAAAATATAGTGAAGAAAAGAAAAATAAAGAACAAATACTTCCGTAGGTAAAACGAAAGAAATAGTCGTAAAAGAAAGAAAGAAAGAAAAATGAAAGACAGACATCAATGTTTGAACAGAAAGTATGAAAAAGAAACTGAAAATACGTATGAAAATATTGTAAAGAAGACAAATATGAAAGAACGATTATTTGCGTTTGATCAACAATGGAAAAAAAAAAAGTTTAAACAGAGAAACTGAATAAGAAAAGAAGGGAAACCATTAAAAATATCGAGATCTGAAAAGAAATGCCAAAAAATGTTAGGAAAAACCGAAAAACATGAACGAAATATGTCTTTCCTTATAAGCACTGTTATTTAGCTCTGCTATGCTTACATTTACTTACATTTACTTACGTTTTACGTTAAGATTACGATATACATACACACGCACACACACGCACGTATGCACACACACAAACAAGCAAACGTATATATATATATATATATATATATATATATATATATATATATATATATATATATGTATGTGTGTGTTTTGTGTGTGTTTGTGTGTATGTGTGTGTATATATATATATATATATATATATATATATATATATATATATATATATATATATATATATATATTCCCTTTATTTCCTCTTGAGTATTCAAGTTAAGGTTGGAATCATTACAAATTCTATTTCATTTCTCCGTGAAATCCCTTTTTTGTGTTGTCAGATGATATTTGCTTTGCCAAGCAAAAAAGAAAAAGAAAAAAAAAGTTATATTTTTAACCATTTTTTTTTTCGTCCGTAAATAAAAAGGAACTGAAAAATAAGCTCGCCGCCATATTTTTACTGTATTTGATATCATTTAAAATTGCTATGCCTGCTTTTTTTATATTTTGAGGAAGGGACGGACATATTTCAAGCTTAGAGTTGGTGTCTTTGTTTTATTTATCCCTTCTGTCTACATCATCAATAAAATTTCCGAAATCTTTTTTGCCTATTTTCCTTTTCCTCGGAATATTATCCTCATTTTAAGTCTAGTTGTTTATTCTTACCTGGAACAAAACAATATTTTAGGTCTTACACATTCACGACAAATAAAGTATACATATATTTAGCGTGGAAAGTGCATGCAAATGTTCACACACCACTAAAATATGCACATATCTACCCTGATATATGTATATATATATATGTGTGTCTGTATATGTTTATTTGACATGGACAATATCCATCTCAATCAGTTTAAACCTATATATCATTCTTTCTTTTCATTATCGCTCTCTCTCTCTCTTTCTTTCACTATCTATCTATCTATCTATCTATCTATCTATCTATCTATCTAAGTCTTTTCATTAACTATGTCTAACAGCATGAACATGTCTATCAGCATGAATATAGCAATCTAGAAAAAGAACAATTTTCATGAGTATTAATTTGTTGTTCTTATGGCATAAAACTATTGATATCAGTTATTGTTCTTTCTTTGCTTAGCTGCCAGAAACTTTTAGGTCTTACAAATTCACGGCAAATAAAGTATACATATATTTAGTGTGGAAAGTGTATATAAATGTTCACACACCACTAAAATATGCACAGATCTACCCTGATATGTGTATATATATATGTGTCTATGTCTATCTATCTATCTATCTATCTATCTATCTATCTATGACCGGTACGATATATCTATTTTAATTTCATATATATATATATATATATATATATATATATATATATATATATATATATAAATGAATTATACATATCTATCGAGTTATGTATCTACATCTAACAATCTGTTCACATTTCTCTGTCCGTTTTATCTATCTATCTATCTATCTATCTATCTATCTATCTATCTATCTATCTGTCTGTCTGTCTGCTCAGACCCCGCTCACTCTAGCTATGTATTTTACTCTCCCCGTTTTTTTCTTTCTTTCTATCTACGACGGTCGTGTTTAGATCTATCTATCTATCTATGACCGTTACGATATATCTATTTTAATCTCATTCATATATATATATATATATATATATATATATATATACTAGCAGTGGAGCCCGGCGTTGCCCGGGGATGTAGCAGTAAGAGATAGATCAAGTATCGACCATCATAAAGACTGAAAAATAAAATTTACAAAGATTATTGTTTAAGGTTGACGGACACGCATGTCTTAATTATATTTTTTTCTACGAATTGGTCAAACTCAAACAAAAACATTGTTTTCAATCGTTATGAATCTACCGATTGAATAGAATTTTATTATAAACAATTGTCTTGTAAATGGAATTTTTAAAGCATTCTGAATGTAAAAATAAAGGAAAAAGTGTGCAAGACAATAAGAAACACTACCTGCCAAAAAAAGTGAAGTTTTGTTGAAATCGGTTAAAAAATGTAGGAAATCCGATCCCATATATAAATGAACACACACACACAAACAACCTGGGTTTTATAATAAGTATAACTCGATATGGTGACAGAATCGTGTTTTCAAATTGATTTCGTGCAAAAACAATTGTGTTTTTCCAATTTTGGGCGCTGCCAGAACCACCGCAATGTAATTTTATGCAGTCCTGTGAAGTTTTGTTGAAATCGGTTGAAAAATGTAGGAAATCCGATCCAATATATAAACGTACAGACACAAAATCTGCGTTTTATAATAAGTAAGATAATGAATTATACATATCTATCGAGTTATGTATCTACACATTTAACAATCTGTTCACATTTCTCTGTCCGTTTTTATCTATCTATCTATCTACATACGTGTTAGTGCATATCTTAAGTTAATTTTTTTAAATCGAGTTCACCTCAAGTAACGGAGTAAAGTCCCTAAGGCACAGGGGTTTACTTGGCATGGAAGAATTTGATAAAGAAACATTACTAAGGCCCAGCAACACAAGAAGAGTAATCAGGACGACTATTAACTAGGGATTGACATTGAATTTAAATTTTTGAAGATTAAAGTTGCCTGGAAAGCATGGAGCCGTAACCGAGTTCCACAGATGTGAAGTGCGAGGAAAGAAACCGTTAACTTGCACCCTACAGTTATATCTGGCCAAATATCATGAGTCCTCGTCGTGAGTCTAGTCCGGCGCTTAAATTCAAAAGGTCTAGGTAATCATCCGGATAATTACCGTGAAAGTATTCATAAAAAGAAGCATCAAATTCATGCGGAAGTGACTGAAGCCGAGACACTAGAAGGGGACCAATAATATTACTGATTCTATATTTTGGAGTGTATCAAGGATTTCTAGATAAATAGGAAGACCAAACTCAGGGCAAAATGGCAATGCAATTATTTGGACTGATATCAGATGTATTACATTTTTAAATATAGTATTTTTATCAGTCTCTAACATCTATCTATCTATCTATATTTATATTTATCTGTCCATATAATTATAGTTATTGTAGAGCAGTCCATTCATTTACGAGATGGGAAAATAAAATAGAATATCATGACTATATATATATATATATATATATATATATATATATATATATATATATATATATATATATATTGTGTGTGTGTGTGTATTTAGGCTGCATTTTTCATACATACATGTTTCATTAAATAATATAGACAATTATTGTCTATTTATTTTATGTAAATTCGTTTCATAACGTCTGATAAGCTTAATAACATCATCATTAAACGAATAAAGAAGATCACAATATTGATACATATGTTTTTAATCCAATCTAAGCTTTCGGCTTACATAAGCCATTATCAAAGATGACAATTACTGTGCAATATATTAAGCAATACACGGACGAGAATGTGGTGATAGTCTGTTTATCTTTACATGGATGATTTCCAAGCAACGATAAACACGTGCATAGAAGATGTTGGAAGCGAAAATCGCACCGCAGCTAATGACGTCACACGTGACCACACGAGAATGAATTCAAGAAGTATTAAGTATGTGAAGCCGTTGGTATAAACCAATGACTTTTGTTACTAATTCCAGACATTTAAGAATATTTGTGGAGATTTCATAGTTTATTTTGTTCAGCTTAGGTTTCAACTGTTTTATGTATACAGCTTAGTTTTTGTTTCTTGTTTTCATGTTTAATTGTTGAAAACACAATTGTACTTAAACATTCTAATGTATTGCTTAATATATTGTACTGTAATTGTAATCTTTGATAATGGCTTATTTAAGCCGAATGCTTAGAATGGATTAAAAAATATGTATCAATATTGTAATTTTCTTTCTTCGTTTAATGATAATGTTATTAAACTTATCACACGTTATGAAAAGAATTTACATAAAATAAATAGACAAAACTTGTCCATGTTAATTAATGAAATATATATATATATATATATATATATATATATATATATATATATATATATATATAAAGAAATGGACAAAGTCCGACAATTTATTAAAGACATTTTTATGTTTAACATTCTTTTCATAGATACAAGTATTTAAGTAAATGCTCTGTTTATAATAAACAGTATTAAATAACATTTACCGGCCAGAATGTCCGAGAAATTTTCGTAGAAAAATATTTGTCCTTTGACAGGATTCGAACCTGCATCCTATACGGAACCGTAAATTCGACCGTGCCAACAGAACGATCCTTTGTGGCCGAGAGGTTAGGCACGTCAAGCTAAATGACGGTTCCGTATAGGATGCAGGTTCGAATCAAAGACGAATATTTTCTATGAAAATTTCTCGGACATTTAACCGGTAAATGTTATTTAATACTGTTTATTATAATCAGAACATTTACTTAAATACTTGTATCTATGAAAAGAATGTTAAACATAAAATTGTCTTTAATATATATATATATATACAAATGTAATGAGAACAAAAAGAATATAAGTTCAAACGTTCACAGAATTAATTTAAAAGAGGACTTAATAGCAAGATTAGAGCAATAGTTATTTTTTATATGTAACTTACGGGCAAACCCGTACTCACTAAAAAATCACGTATGTAATATATATATATATATATATATATATATATATATATATATATATATATATATATATATATATATATATATATATATATATATATATATATATATAGAGAGAGAGAGAGAGAGAGAGAGAGAGAAGAGAGAGGGAAAGAGGGGGGGGCGATTGAAAATTAGCGTCTAATTTACGCAAAATTAAAAATAACACTGACATCTCATTTTAACAGATATATTTACTAAAATAACATAAATATATCTTGAATAATAAGGAGTACATTTATTCAATAAAATCGCCATTGGCTTCCTACACAGCCTCCAGAGGACTTCGGAATCTCTTGCATCTCTTCTGGACGTTCCCCTTGTTTAAGCTGGTGAATACTGCCATAATCTTTGCTTACAGTTCATCTTTCGTGTTACAAAGTGTTTTGCTGATCTCACACTTAACTGCCCCTCACACATAATAATCAACGAGGTTATAGTCTGCGTATTTTGGTGGCCAAATTTAAGAGGTCATGTGGTCGCAGAAATTGTCTGACAAACATCACTGGGCTGTCCATTGTTGTGTGACAATGGTCAGAGTCCTGTTGCCAGATATAGTATTTTTTTTTTAAGTTGACGTCAATAGTAGTTTAAATACTTTGAAGAAGAGAAAATTATATATAGTTTAAAAGTGAGATATGATTTTTTTATCAGAAATTTTATTATAACGAAATAAAAAAAGCATTTCATAATTAAATTTTGCTCTCGACAAAATATCCTCCTTTCGCCTTGATTACTGCAGCACCATTATTTGGCATTCTTTGCAATAGTTTCTCAAAGTATAATTGATTCCATTCTCTTATATATATATATATATATATATATATATATATATATATATATATATATATACCCATTAACAAACTTTTTCATACAGTCTAATTTTCGAACCAGACTTTTGTAATCAGAAACTCTATGTTATATGTTAATGAAAGTACGTTTTACAAGTATTTAAAATTGAGCACTCATACGAAAAATAATATATGTATAGGAAAACTTATATCCATATGTTTTTTCTGAGTGCATATGTATCTTCATACACAAATATCTACGCATGCGCATGTGATAGTTCAGACGTTTACGAGGCAGCTATGTTAAACTATATTCGTACACTCTGTATATGACACTACATTTTTTTTCCTTTTCGCATTTTTTTCACAGGATGTTTTGCGTAAAAGGTATATGTACTATAAAATGAATGGTTAAATAAATATCATTCCTGCTCTTAACAAAAAGCACTTAAGTTATCGTCAATGAATAAAGTAGTTATTGTGACACATGTTTTTTCTCGGCTTGTTAGTTTTTCATTGAAATGAAATGCTACTGGCCGATTTTCTTCTAAGATGCACTTGAAGTGTTTCACTGGTGTGAAAGAACGATAACAAAAAGTTTGATAAAGTACGTCACAAACAACTCTTGGAACAGAAAGGTGAGCTTGATTTATTTGGGAAGGATATTAGAATAATCCAGAACAGACACCGACAGCAAACCGACTGCGTGGGGATAGAAAATGAGTTCAGTAATTACACAAAAATAGAATGGGATGTAAGACAAGGATGCATCTTCTCAGTGGATTTATTCAGCCTATACTGTGAAGTGATTCTGAGTGATTAAAAAGTTCTACCAGGAGCCATTATATATGGAAATGGCGCATTGATAATAACAGACACTAGATGTAAGCTACGATAACTTCTACAGAATGTAATGAAGAAAAGCGTGAAGAAATGGCTAAGCATCAATTGCATACGGAATGAATGATTGTTATCAAAATGAAGAAGCCCGCATGCCAATATCAAAATCAAACAAACACAAAAGTTTAAAAATGAGAAGCGTGTTAACAGAGGAAGAAAATTGTGACACTGAAATTCGAAGGCGATTTAGGATAGCGGAAGACACTTACCAAAAGCTAAGCAATATATTAAGAAGCAGGAAATATCCTTAGAAGCAAAAAAAAAGTCCTTGACTATCATGTCATATTCTTCCTCCTATATGACAGTGAATGCTGGACAGTTTTCTCACAGATGAAGAAAAGACTTGAAGCAACATAAATGTGATTCTACAGAAAGATGTTGACGATACCATAAATTGAACAGTTAGGCAGCGTTAACGTTTTAGAGAAAAAGCAAATAATGAATATGATCTTCTTTAACACCAGGATGACGCAGTTGAAATTTCTAGCACCTATACTGAGGAAGAGGGCTTGTAAAATTTGATACTGACAAGATAGATTGAAGGCAAGAGGAAAACGACGCATAGCCTACAATCGAGTTCGAATCAATGGATGGCAGAACAAGTTTTAGGTGAGATAACAAAATTTATTAAGAGTTACTAAAGAGAGTAAATTGTGAAGAGTCATTATTGCCCACGGCTTAAAAGAACACGTCACAAAGAAAAAATGTATACCGTATTTTTTGCGAATTATAAGAGAAATTTTGTACGAAAATAAAATGTATAAATGTGGAGGTGTATTATACATGAATACACAATTTCAGAATGTTTTACTCGGTTTAAAAACATCTTATTTAAAACAAGGTTGCAAATACACTCAGGTTGCACAATAGATTATAAAACACAACTCGGCAGGTGTCGATAAGAATTGTTTACAAAAAGGTATTTAATATGTTTGGCAATATTTATTCTTTGCGAATCAGCGTAATTGTACGTCTCAAACACAGAAAATTCGCAGAAATTGATTAAAAGGATTTATAACCGAACTACACAAGATCAGCCGTGATTTGATAATACTAATATTACAAAAATGCCGGCTAATTTATAAATTATGCATTTAAAATAATTTTCGATTGAAAAATTCGTCGATATTTGCCATGTTGTGATTCTCCTGTTTCACATTCCCCCATTTAATGACATAAAGTATCCATTTTGAAACTTTAAACAATTCGCGAAAAATACACTACAAAATAAATACTGACTATATAAATAATGTAGTGTTACTTGCAATTTGAGGTAGCAAAATATTACGATTCTCTATGTATATACGGCTTTAAGATATTAATGCAGAATATAGAACCACTTCTTAAAAAGGGACATTTTCATAAGGATAGCTGCATTATGGGATCCTGTCATACTCCTTCTTGTAATATATTTCCTGGTTTTAGTTTAAAAAACATGAGGTTTTATTATATTCAAGTCGTTTCACTCACAAGAAAATAAGGTAGTTTTATTAAAGTCAGTTATTTTTAAATAAATTTATCATAATTAGAATTTCTAAAAAAAAACTTTTTTTAGAAGTAAATTAATATTTCCTCTTTTATATGAAAATGAATACTGGACAATTTTCTCCCAAATGAAGAGAAAACTGAAAGCAATAGAAATGTGATTTTACAGGAGGATGCTGAGAATATCATAGACTGAGCCTCTAAGCAAAGAGGAAGTTTTACGGAAAATATATACAAAAAAGAACAATTATGCATAAAATCAAAGATTGAGCATAACACATAATGCGAAAAGAAAGTCTGGCAAACTTGACACTCACAAGTCATATCCGAGGCAAAAAGGGAGCAGGTCGATATGGTGTAATATTTAGGAAGCTTATCTCAACAGATCAATTACTACTTAATAGTGAGTTCGATCCTTACTGGTTTCCCCATAGTTTTGGCCTTGTGCCACATCTAAGATACGCTTTGAAAATAAAATCATCTGAGGCAAAATGGACATAATAAATTGTTTAAAGTACTTAATGAACTTGTGGAAATGGATGTCAGAACGAGGTGGGGAGGTAACAGTGATAAATATAAAATTTGCTAAGAGTTACATAGGATAAGAAGATGTGGAGAGCCGTGACTGCCAATGTCTAAAAGGAGACTGTGTGTATATTTTAGTGAGCTATCTTCCTTGGTTTCTCTCACGCATGAATTTAAGCGAAACACAAGTTTGGCAACGAGGTCTACTCGTTTTAATGTTGGAATCGTTAGATGTAACCGTAAGTTCTCTGCTAATATATTCTTTTCTCGCATTTCTATGGAAATCTCTTCCTGGTTCTTGCTTCCCTGATATCTGCAATCTTAAAAAAAAAATAAATGTAATGTCAACTGACATCGACTGCTTTCGGGAAATATGTCCTTTTATTGCCCTTTCTCCTCAGTAAATTCTTCTCATTCTCTTCCACTTCCAGTAACCTCTGCATCATAGTAGGATTATATTTTTGCTTGGGGTGAATTGATTAAAATCAAAAAGTGAAAACTTTATATACTCTATGCGAGACTTTTTTTTTCTGGCCCTGCTGTCAATATATAGAGATCTCCCCTATTTTTGTTAGGTTCAGTCTTATGCAATTTCCCGTAAGGAAACATCTTGTAAAATTTAGAAGAATAAATCTGATAAGCAAAGAGGGAATTATTAACTACTTACTCGAATAGTACTGATCAATTATCCCTATATCCATTGAGTCTGGGTCTGTACAGCCTTGTCCAGGGATTGGATCCATATTGAATAATATAGTTCTGCTTTTATCAATCCACTTGCATTCTTTTTCTATTAGAATTTGAATATTGGTTTATTTTCTTTAAAAGTTTAAAATTAAATTAGAAACGAAAGCTTATTGAACTGTTTTATAATATCTAATATACGATCGTTTATTCTTGGCAATCATTTCAAAGATTAAGAACGTGTTCAAGCGATAAAGATAGATTTCTAGGAAAGAATGCAGAGAATACTATTGACTGAACCCATGAGAGAAGGAAAGAAGAACGGGAAGGACGCTTACACATGCAAGTCAAAATAGATTACATTTCTGGGAGCAAAACACGAAGAAAATGACATTTGAAATTCTAACTCTTGGAAGGTTATAATTTATCCAAAATTCTCTCAAGAGAAGATTCAGATTAGCGAACTGTTATAATCGCAGCACTTAATCTGCATGTCCTGGATTTGTCATTGCCCGTGGGCTTGACCATGAAATCGTTTATAGGTTTCGCTTTCACCCAGCTGCATCCTCCATTCCACTGGCACAAATATATTCAATATCTTGCAGGTTTTCCAATTTATGTTTGCATTTAATGGACCCGGTTTTCTAGCTTGCCTGCAGTGAATCATTTAGATTTCAACCACTCAGACTGTCTTAGTCCTTTTCTTTTTGACACTCCCTGGTTTCTGTCGATATCATTTGGTCGAACGTAAGTCAAGAGCCCTGTTATGATAGGATGTGTATTGCTTTTGAGTCAACATTATGCATTCTTTAATATTATTATTATTATTATTATTATTATTTGTGTGTCATGTTTCCTGCTTTGTATCCTGTTGAGCCGGATCCAAACTATGGTTCTTAGGCCCCATAGAAGAATTGTCATTTAATTGATAGCACTTACCTTAGTATATGGGATGTTTCCTAGTAGAGCGATATTCTGGGAAACTTGTATGTTGATGTTACCGGGGGCACTCTTTATAAAATTGTCCATTCCTTTTCTCACGAGGTCCAGAGTTTCGAATGCTATTAGTACAGTCCCAGTTTACATTCCCCACATCCTGTTAATCTCGATCTCCAGGTCTTTATATTTGGACTTTCTCAATAATATTCATGGAGGTGTTTCTCTCAGATTATTATTATTATTATTATTATTATTATTATTATTATTATTATTATTTCTGCTATTACCAAGTCTATTGGTGTGTTATTATAGCCATTTCACAAGTCCGTTACATAGACAAAGTTCTCCTTAATGTTATGTGCTGTATAATAAGACAATTTTCTGTGTGTCTCTTAAGGGGGTTTTTAGTTCCATTTTTATAATTCCAAGTGCACCTATTACCACTTTTCTTGTTTTCAATTTCCACATTTTTCTATTTCAATTTCAGGTCTTTGTATTTTGATAGTTTTCAAATTCCTTGTTGCTATGTTACAATCCGCTGGACAAGCCATATCATTAGTAGGCAAGTAATTTTTCTTTCTGGTTTTTGACAATAATGTCCGGCCTATTTGCTTAATTTTCTGTCTGTGTGGATGGTATAATCCCTTTGGTGACATCTTCTATTTCTGTAACCGGCGCTGGCCGATATACCAGTGTTTGCTTACACATTTTATTATTCAGTACAGTCCCTTGGTAGATTATTACATAAGACCTAATGTAAGGCAAGGTAGTAAATTTATGCATCCTTTTTGCACAATTTCTGAAGTTAAATGATAATTAGCTGAGGTGTTTCTCTCAGATGATACTTTTATGTCTTCTTCAAGGTGGAAACTGATTTAAACAGTTTTTTTCTAGATAGGTATTTATATGTCTCGAACTGCATTAAGTTTCGACAGCATATATGTTAGTCTAGGAGAGAAAGTCATTCTTGTGTAACCGATGTAGGAACTTAATTGCTTTTTTCTGATTAAAGATACGGGTGACGAAATTTCCCAAACGATATGGCAATAGTAATATTAGCCACTTTTTATGAGAAAAATTCACCATTCACTGATCGGTTAGTGCTGGAGTCGGGTGAAATTTATAAAATCATTCTGCTATTGATATTGTAAGATATTATTTTATTTCCTGAAATATCAGTTTTTATTTCCCCATATTTGATATTTGCAGTTTTTCTGTTTCTATATTTTGGCTTTTGTATACTTAGCTATTATTATTATTATTATTATTATTATTATTATTATTATTTCCTTTGATTTATGGCGTTTACACATTTCTTTCCGGGTCTCGCCCAGGGACCTAAGGTTAGAAATGGCATCATGACACTTTCCACTGACAAAAAAATAAATAAATAAATAAAAATTACATTCGTAAAGTGTGGGCTGTACTTGTCAGAACAATTTTTTGTATCTCCGTGAGGCATGGACTTCCAGGAATCCATTCAATTAGTCTACTGCAATATTTTCCAACCAATCCTAGGTCTCCAACTACAACAGGGATTGTTGATGTTCCCATATGCCACATTTTCGAGATTTCTATTTCAAGGTCCTTATTATTATTATTATTATTATTATTATTATTATTATTATTGCATTTATGTTTCCTGTTTGTATCCTATAGAGCTGGGTCCAAAATATGGTTCTTAGGCCCAATATGAGAATTTTCATTTAATTGATAGCACTTTTCATAGTATAGGCCATGTTCCTAGTAGGGCGATCTTCTAGGCAACTTCTATGTTGATTTTACCTATGGACATAATGAGAAAAATTGTCTATTCCTTTTCTGACGAGGTCCAGTGCTCCGATTACTATTGGTGCAGTGTCGCTCTTCATTCTCCACATCCTGTTAATATAAATATCCTGGTCATTGTATTTGGACAATTTCTCGATAATTTCCATGGAAGTGTTACTCTCAGATATTACTGCTATGTCAATAAGCATAAATAAATTTCCTGAATTTCTTGACGTATTATTATTATTATTATTCGTCATCGTCTGCTTCTTCTCTTTCTTCTACTACTAGTCATTATTATTGTTGTTGTTATTATTATTATTATTATTATTATTAGTTCACCAGAAGCAACTAATGACTTTAGTGAGTAAAGGTATTTTCATTATTCCAAGTTTTCGATGTTTTTATTTGAATGAGTTCATCTCCATTCCTCGGGTCAACTGATGTGGCCTATTTTTAACCTATTCATGACTGTTTCCAGCACTAAACCAAGGACGAGCATGACGATTAAATTCATGTTTGAAAGCATCTTCTGCCATTATTTAGTTTTATAAAAATGTCTGTTTATATTTTTCCTTTTATTCGCAAAAAATATTCTTTATAATATTTTAGGGTTTGTTTATATATTTTTGCAATATTTTTCTGTTTCTAATTGAAGCTCTTTGGATTTTTTTTCGATGTTTCCATTACTCCAAAATATATTATTCCACACATTTATTAATGTTTTGAAGAATATATCTATATTCTTGAAAGTTTCATGCGCGTCTAGTTGGCCGGCTTCTGTTTGAAATCTCGAACACGAAAATACGTTTTTTGGGGTTTTTTTTATATGAATTTCACTCATTGCCATTAGCGTCTTTATTTCGTTTCATTCAAAATAACTTTTTGTCTTACTTTCCCTCGTCTTCTTGATTAGTTCGGATTTTTTATTTCTTTAAATTCGACCACCATCCCGATATATATATATATATATATATATATATATATATATATATATATATATATATATATATATATATATGTGTGTGTGTGTGTGTGTGTGTGTTTATGCGTGTGTGCATGCCATAGCATTAATTATGAATATACATAAGTATAAAATGTATATATATTTGTTTTTCATGGTGTTATTTTACAAAGAATTCCTTATTAGGCTTAGGATTTTATGTAACGTAGTAAGAAATTGTTTTTGCGTCTGCATTCTGATCGTTTATTTAGTAATTTTTGTTGATATTGAAAGATGGTTACAGCTATTTTTTCTTTCACACAAATATTACATGTTATTATATATATATATATATATATATATATATATATATATATATATATATATATATACATGAAATTTTTTGCAAGGATTCTGTAGAAAAACTTTATGCAGAGACTAAAATAAAAAAAAAAACACAAGATATTTATATTTAATTACAATATATGTATTTTTACAAAGAAAAAATATATATATATATATATATATATATATATATATATATATAAATATATATATATATATATATATATATATCTCTCCATTTTCTATTTTTTTTTTTTTAATTATACGCATGGGCGTTTATGTATTTGATTCTGCTGACTGCATAGTATATTCGGGTCAGTTGTGTACCGTCTGTGTAAAAAGACCACCATGATTCAATTCACTCCGTCAGAAATTTGGAAAAGGTATGCTGCACTGCTTGGCATTCACGCCCGAAACTCAAATACACGCACTTCAGAGTGTTTGGACAATCGGAGGTCAGTGCGGAGGATTCCGAAAGAGTTGCATAAGATTAATATTGATTACGAAGGTACGGTAACACGGAAAACTTACTCCGTTCTGATGAGAAAAGAACTTTTAAATGTATTTGTGATGGCCTCAGACTCAACTCAGAGGCATGCATCAAGTGCCTTGAGGAGACAGCGCTGTCCTGTGTGAAGAGGGTGTCTACTGGAAGGCACTGTATCTGGCAACAGGACTCTGCATCATGCCACACAAGTAAGAGAACAAAGTCATGGCTGCCAGATAATTTCTGCAACCACATCATCCCTCACCTAATTCCACAGACTGCAACCCCTTTGATTGTTATCTGTGGTGTGCAGTTGAGCGAGCGACCAAGAAAACTTCTAGTATCACCAAAGATTAACTGAAAGCAAGGATTATGAAGCATTCAGCAACTTAAATCCAGAAGTCGTCTGATGGCCGTGGTTGAAGCCAATGGCAATTTTATTGAATAAATTTACTGTTTACTATTTAGAGATATTGTATGTAATTTTGGTAAATAAAATATATCTGTTAAAAGGAGGTGTCAGCGTTATATTCATTTTTGCGTAATTTAGACGAGAATCTATCGATCGCATCCTATATATATATATATTTGTATGTGTGTTGTGTATTTTATACAAGTTCCGTTAAAGACGACTGACAAATTGCTACAATTAAAGTTTTTAATTAATTTTTCTTGTGTCCGTACAAGTGTGTATAAACTGTCCAAAGGTTCTTTATATACGAGCGCTGTTCTAACCATTATCTATAGCGTTTTTTATTTTTATTTTTAACTGAATACATTAGTATTGCGGAAACATTGTGCCCAGAAAGGAAATTCCACGGAGATTCAGAAAAGACTGAATAATCTAGAGGTAAATTGAGTCTGTTAAAGACAATCCTGCCAATAATTTATCCAGCAACACACAGAAGGCCGATACCTTTATGTTTGACACATTCGAATTTATTGACTTTATGCTTGTAGAGATCGACAAATGAAGCATCTTTAAATTTCTGAAGAAGTGATCCTGACTCCATGATTAAAGAAATGATATCTCAAATTTCATAAACCAGGAGATTGCTGTCATATTTTTATATCTCCGACGGTATGCCATCCTTACCAGAGGAATTCCCGTTTGTTAATTGTTTTATGGCTTTATTTTTATCTCGGCACGATGGAGTAGCTGATAGTCGCTCAAGAATGGGCCTCTGCAATAAGTTGTTGATAAAATTCACGTCAACATTCCAATACATATTTATAACATTTGCGAATATTCTGCCCAGCTTTTAGCGATCTTTTTTTTTGTCTGTTAGAAGTTTGCCAATGGAAGAAAGAAAGGTTGACACCCTTTAGATTCTGATAAAATGATTTAAAGACGAATTTGTCAGAAAATTCTTTGCCTTCTCTTGCCACTGCAATTGTTTCCTTTACCATAGTTGAAATTGTTATACGTTTCAGGCTTTCTTGAATTCATAGGATTTTTAACGTTTTTATTATGTGACGTCCATTGATGATAGCGCGTGGGCATATAACCCAAAAGAGGAAAACTACTTGGATCATTTGAGTCAGACCAGTCTTAGTGTTTCCTCTTAAAACATCCAAGTCTTTCTAGGGATTACTCGTATATAGCACTTTTGAAAAAGCACTAGGTTGATTCAATGTTTACACTTCTCGGGATATCGGCAAGCTTAATTAAAGGTATGTATAGCTGTTTGAATTTCTTTTATTTTCATTTCTCAAGTACTTTCGATCTCCTTCCACAATCATCTTCAGTGGTAAAAATAGTCCAAATCTATATGTTGTTCAAGGGTACAAGTATTTATAAAAGCTGTGCGTTGCTATTCATTATATCTGAGTATGTGTGTGAGTGTGTATATGTGTCTGTCTCATCGAGCATATTGTGCAATCGCAGGAAAACTGAATATGTAGTTATCATACACTACTAACGCTAACACCGTGCAACCTGATATCAGATGGTCAATTGTTTCTGGATATTTATCCCAAAATCTGCATTTCGGTTGTGTTTCGTAATTTATAGTTAACAATCAGTGGTTCTGTGCATGAAGAGTAAAAAACAAAACAAAAAAAAACATTTGATTTCAGCTTTTAATACTGCACTAGACAACCATTGATGAGTATGGGATTTGTTTACAATAGCTTGTTTGGCAGTAGGAGAGTATTGACCATGACTAGGTTTAACTTGCCACTGTCCTCTGTATTTGTTTAATTATTATTATTATTGTTGTTGTTGTTGTTGTTATTATTATTATTATTATTGAATGTGAATGCCAGTCGTAACTGTTGGGGGGTTCTCCCCTTTTTACACAAATGGACTCAACCAGTATATACATATACGACGGCTACTTGAAGACCCGAAAGAGCAAGACCGAAGAGTCGAGTCCAGAGTGACAGAGTAAAAGGTTTCAGGTAACCGGAAGAGTGAGGGGTGAGGTAACAGCGTTTTAGGAGTCACAGTGAGCGAGCACGTAGACTCAGTAAGAAGTCATACAGCGATACTTCAATACCAAAGACTGTATATATATTTTGCTACTAAACCGCATTCCCGGAACTACTAACCTGCTTTACCAGATTGTATTATTACGTTAATACATTATTTTCATATATTAATTCCTGGCGTTTGTTATTTATTGGTACCGGATCTCAACCCGGAATCCACAACAGTAACTAATGACTCAATCTGGCGATTAATAGGAAAAAATTAATGAATTTTTAAAAATAATGCACATACATAAACACACACACACACACACAAACATATATATATATATATATATATATATATATATATATATATATATATATATATATATATATATATATTCAAAAAAAACAGTTAAATCTCTCCCCTCCTATTTTTATAGGCAAACAGTACATAATATCCATCTCATGCCATAGCAATCTAATTACAATTTAAACAATATTATTTTTAAAATAAATTCCTTGGATATCGCTCCTTTACTTTTTACCAAACTTTGAATCGTGACATTCTGTGTCCTCCACATGCTTTGATTTACCTTTCAAACACCTGCTGAACATTCATGAACGTACTCAAATTTAAAAACCTTGATAAATTAATGACATCGTCGCCTTTGTATATAAACATGTGAAACCAAAATAAATCCTACATTGTCTTCATAAAGTCCCCCATTGGAAGGAAAAGCGTCGGTTAGAAATAATTTTTCTTTTGTCTCTTTGTATGCATTTTGTTTCATTACAGACAGACTCTAACTGAAAATAATTTACACACACCCGCATACAAACACACACACACATATTAATAAATTAACATTATATATATATATATATATATATATATATATATATGTGTGTGTGTATTGATTAAGAAATATACAATACATATATGTATATGTATATTAAAATATACATTTTTCATCAACAGTAGCGCGACTGAGTGTTTCCCGTGCAACGCAATCTGCATGTGCTAAATAATGTCTATATTCAGTACCAGAAGATTTCATTGTGCATGAAACTCCGGGTCGTGCTACCGGTGAGGAAAATGTATATTTATTAATATATAATTTATAGTTCTGTTATATTAAATCTATCACTCTTATTATCACCAGTATTGAAAGCACGAAATATATATATATACATATATATATATATATATATCCATATACATACATACACACAGACATATATATATATATATATATATATATATATATATATATATATATAGATAGATAGATAGATAGATAGATAGATAGATATAGATATATATGTATATATATAATTTCTGTCATTTTATGTTTTACGTACTATCTTAGGATTCTCACATCTCTCATTTCTTTCCAGATTCAACTTTTATCGCCAGCTTTCTAATGCATATATATATATATTTTTTTATTTATGCTTTAACGTTTATTGCCTCATCACTTCATAGCATATGTCATCCATTTTTTTTGAGGAGGTGCAGTTTATTTCATGTACTTCATCCATAATAAATGTTTACATCTACTTACCATTTTTACAATGTTACAACCTATTTATTTCGCATGGTACATACAATTTCAGCAAAAATTTTCTCCCATTGAATGTATAAGTTTATAAAAAAATACCGCACTTTAGAATAACAGACAATATATGAAAAAATATGAATGGTGGTCGTAATAAAAAAATAAGTTGATAGAATAAACGTGTCGTTTATGACTCATAAAAGCGTAAAATCATTTCTTTCTTTCTTTCTTTCTTTTTTTTGGCCACAAAATGCTTTCCATTAAGTATACAGATATTTACTGACATTAGATAGGCACAAGGACAGATATTATTCATTGAATAATAGCAATATATCGTTGGGTCAATATTCCATATTAAAAAGTCTGTCGTAAAAATCAGAATTCAAAAACATATTATGCGAACAGTAACATAGATGACTAACGCTAGTAGGAAATAACACTGTCTTTGTGCAGATAACTGCTCTGCATTTTTTAAAAATCTATTGCGTTTTTTTTTCCAGAAGTTTCAAATATATAACTCATATAAAGGTTATCGGATACGTAAAATAAGTTAAAACTACTTTTTATTAAA
Source organism: Acanthosepion pharaonis (assembly GCA_903632075.3). Lineage (NCBI taxonomy): Eukaryota > Metazoa > Mollusca > Cephalopoda > Sepiida > Sepiidae > Acanthosepion > Acanthosepion pharaonis. The sequence continues at coordinate 1,163,659 of CAHIKZ030004753.1, read as the reverse complement.
TATTATTCTATTTTTATAATATGATGATGCAATTCTGCACACCACTGCACAAGCTGTGATCACGTCCAAAGTCGGCTGTATACACCGGAGCTTGCTATGTCCAACAGATTCATCACGATTATGAACGTGATCGCCGTCAACAAAGAAATAACGACAAATACTTTTCCCGACACTACTTGGGTCAGGAATATATATATATATATATATATATATATATATATATATATATATATATATATATATATATATATATACACACGTTTTCTCGTTTAATCAGCAATTCTATTTCTTTCTGTCACGCGAAAGCGAAATTTCTTTTATCTGACGTCTCACTAAGTCTCGGCCACAAAAAACGGAAATCAACACACTGCCTGATCATTTCATTCATTATATGGATACTGGCTGGCGAACCCACCCGCCATTTACGTCCACAGGCCTTCTTCTAATCAGAAAGGGGAACCAGCCACACAGCCTTTGGGTGGTCAGTCATTCAAAAGATATTACTTTCATGGCTATATAAAAATACTAACAAAACTCTATGTTTGAGGACTCAAAGGTGGGCTGCAGACAGATTTCCTGAAAAGTCCTGGTCAGTAAATTCACTTCAAAGATAAAAGAATCTATCTATTCATCTCTTAACATTGTGTGAGATATCTTATTGCTCCACTGAGATATGTCGTGAATTTTGAGATGAGAAATCATCATTATACGCTTTGCTATTCAGACTAGAATTCTAATTCTTTATACTTTTTTTTTCTTTTCTTTTTTTAATCGTTTCATCGCAAACAAGACAACAATGCCACCAATATGCAGGAGGTTACAGGGAAGGAAAGTATTACAGAAGAACTAGAATTGAGGAAAGTACAAATGATGAACGGGATACAAGAAGACAGAAGATGGTGATTGATGTTGCATTTAAAATTTTGACGATAGTAGTTATCAGGGAAGCAAGTAAACGGAAAGGATTTCCACTGATGGGAAGTACGAGAAAATAAACTATTGGAGTGGAAGATAGCTACTTCAGTGGTAAATGGGCGGGATCTAGGTGTTACTTTCGTAGAACAAGAAATTCATATGGTCACGGCACCAAAGAAAAGAAAGCTCATCAAAGCAGTTGCCATGGAAATATTTGAAGAAAAGACAGGGGGAAGTCACGTTACATCTGTGAGAAAGTGACTAATTTGGAGATGCCTGATCAGGATCGATTATATTACACATTCTTCTTTAGATTTTGTCAAGAATCTTTAGATATATATATCAGGAGCCCCTGACAAGGTTTAGCAGCATTATTCAATACACGGACGACAGCTGGTATGGATAGCGATTCTCAATTTGTCACATGATTTTAATGGGCATTTTTATTGAAGTATATTGTAAAATTCAGGATTAAAAAATACAAACCATAGCGTCCATTCTCGAGAACTTATAAGCCAGATAATCCCGCTGGCTTTTGTCTCAAGCAGGACGTCCACTCGTTGTTATAGAGGCTCGTTATATTGAACGTATCCCAGACTACCAATGTTTAATGTTATATAGGAATAAAGTATCGTTGCCGACACTTGGGTTTGAACATAGATCACCAGAGAACAAACACATGCGATCCTATTATTGAATTAAGTACACCACGTGACCATAAGAGAAACGCATAGATAGGAGGTAGCGTAGCGTCCAACCGATCGGTATATCTACTATTATTATACAGACCAGTATTCGCTACACGATTTCGATATAAAGATTACTATTCGATTGAGTATTATCGAGCAAGTACTATTAGCATGAGTGTTATTCGAAGGCGTCTGACGCCATTATTGTTCAACGGAGTACTATTATAGAATCTCCCACAACACAACCAGCCTTACCTCTTTGTAGGAAATGCACTCTTCCTATCTAGTAAGCCAAATTCTACTTTCAGACAATATAACAAGTATTCATTGGTCAATCGCCTCCAATCTGGCTTGCTGATTGGTCAGTTCCGACCAATCAAACCGCCTGCACGCGACCAATCTATTTTCCCGCTCATATGCTGGGAGCCACTCAGTGATTATGTAAACAGAAAACGTGTGAACCTTCTGAGTAGTAATTACCAAGTTTCAAGATGTAACATTCACCGACTCCCGTCTTAGTCATTGCTGATCAGACGTTAAAGACAATTACCAACTTTATACAGTCAGTAACAAACAACCACAGAGAACTTTCCAAAATACTCCACGTCACTAAGAATCACGATTTTGCCGCGCAAAAGATACATCATCGCTGACTCATACCCGATCAAGATTTAATCGACTCTGTGGACATCAGTTCTCAACATTGCTTATCTAAAGTGAATCAAATTCGCTACTTATTAAGTAAACTCTACGAACGAACGACCTTAGGAAAATATTACAGTTAAAGGTAGATCACTCTTAAAAAAACTCTTTCTATAAGACACTTAACATCAACAATCGCAAATATCGACACAAACAAAAAATACTGCAAAAGAACGAACAATTACAAAGAGACATTCTGAGATCTAAAAAACTGCATACACATTTTGCCTACATAACACATACCAATTATCCTGTTGCATATAGCTTTGATTTGTATATAAATGTTGTGTTGATTTCTAATTTAATATGTCTCGTTTTTTAATCGTATTTTAAATTTCGTTTATTTATTTGTTTGGGATGCAGAAAGTCACGCAACCTACTCAAAAATCCTTCTCATTCTTTCTAACATAAATAATAAACTCTGCACATCCCCAACACTATAGTATCTGCGATTACAAAGTTTCTACTACAATGAGCATTATAAAACAACGACTATTCGATGACATTGCAAAAGTGGCAACGAATATTCTTTGACATCACAAATTTTAGGTAATGAATCAAACTCCCCGTATTTTCTAAAATAGCTGTATGTATACTGAAATTATATTTGCAAATGCAACATCTTTTTATCTGGTAACAGAATACGGCGATAAAGTTTCTTGAGAATTCAGCCTTTTCTTGTTACAGAATAGATAATTCTGTTATAGGGATTTGCCCTTATGTTTATTTTATATAAACATTTTATTACATTTTGCCGTTACAACACAGATAACTATGGGATAGCGTATTGTTATCGTATTTCTATATATTGGCAGCATTTAAAACATTTTTCCATTACGGCATAGATAATTATAGAGTAGTGCTTTTCTTTGACATTTCATCCAGAGATGGATACGCAATGTGGTTGGCCCTGATCTGGCATCTCGTTTACAGTCGCTCTCTCACAGACGTACCGTCGCCTCCCTCTGTCTTTTCTACAAATACTTTCACGGTAACTGCTCCAACGGACTATTTTCGCTAGTTCCCAAACTTCAGGAATTTAAACGTGCCACTAGGTCGGCATCTTAGCCCCACCCTTTCACTGTCGAAACGGTTAAATGTAGCCGTCTCTTCTACTCAAATAGCTTCATGTCTCGCACTTCCCGTCTGTGGAACTCCCTTCCTCTTAGTTGCTTCTCTGATAGCTATAATTTCCAATTATTCAAATGCAATGTCAATCAATATCTCCAGATGCCTTGATCTATTCCTCGTCCTTGTCTTCATCCTTTCCTCTTTCACACCTCTTTACTCTTGCTACCACTCTCTGTAACCCCATGCGTGATATTGGCACTCGCGCCTTGCTTGAGTGAAAAGCTTTAAAAGATAAATTTAGTATCCCAGTGAGGACTCATTTTTCTTTTGCGAATGTGTTTGACGAACGCAAACCCAATAATATAATAACATGAACCTAACTAGCTTCAGCTTGGATTCGAACTCATTCCAAAAAATACCGTATCAGAGCTTGTATGCCCTACTCCATATATCAGCCGTAAGAAAAATATAATTTGCCTCAGATGGGTGCTTGGAATATATATTAATTTCATAGGAAATCTTTTCTTTATCGTCTTTGATAACATCAAAAAGTAATGATTCAATTCTGGTTTAGGTTGCGCATTTATTGGCCCAATGTGGCACAATATCCGCCATACGACCAGCTGATCACACACGGAGTCAAGTGGGTCCTAAATGATGTTATCGGTGTCAGAAGTGGTGTGATTGTTTTTATGGCTAGAAGATAAAGTCTTTGAAGTCTATGATTCAAAGTGGCAATCCACTTGAGCGAAAGTTGGGGGAATAAAGAAATAAAAGAAAAGGGGGATCAAGTGATATATATATATATATATATATATATATACTTTGTGTAAAGAGGAAACTTGGATTAGTTCCACCACGGAATTTGTGAATGAGCGGGCGCAATATCGAGTCTAGTTCGCTACCTCTGAGTTGGTATGACGTTTACCTGTCAATGTAACTGTCAGGGTTTCAATCCTCGGTAGTGGATTATATATATATATATATATATATATATATATATATATATATATATATATATATATATATATATATACATAAGGTTAGAGCTAGACGGAGAGAGAAGTCCGTTCAATGAGTAGTGTCGGTAGCTGTCGCACAGTTGAAGTAAGACGTAGAGATTGAAGCGATTTATGTAAGAGCTACCTACGACGAGAGAGAATAGAGACCCGTTAGTTGATATGACCTCTCGATTTATATTTAACGCAAAACATGAAACAACAAGAAGGAACACAAATGGTTTTGTAATTACAACAAGATTTATATTTGTATAATGATGTACACAAGGAGAGGTCACTATTTTGTTGGTGTTATATCTCTTTGACAGACTTAAAGTTTTAACTAATGAAATTGAAATATTTTTATCCGAGCTCACAAAAGTTGAACTTGTCGCTCAAAATGTTTACTGTTAGAGAGTTGAAACAATTATAAAAGCTGAGAAATGCTGAATAAACTTTTAACTTTAGAAGAGTATTTTAAAGAGAAAAGTTCTTTTTGCTGGTTTGGAAATGTTTCCTATGTTTGTAATATAGTTTGGAAAATTTCGTACGTACGTGCATGTGTGAATATGTTTTCATGGCCTCTGACCTTTACAACTACATCTTGTAGCGAGATAAATTAAGGAAGAAATTGAAGTAACGAACTAGTGTCTGATATTTATAATTAATATAACCACGTGACAGGCTCCTAAAAAAAGAGCGGAAAAACTTGACTTGGTCACGCGCTGGAAAAAGACTTGTACGTGGATGGATTACAACGCCCACTTGTGTGTTTATTGACCAATTAGAAGCTGATTTTCATGAAAATCTGTACGAAGCTGGGTAAGCCCTTTGAGAAACTCTTTGCACAGATTTGTACAAAAAGTTCAGCATTGATCAGAAAGTATTATCGGGATGCTAAAGAGGTTCGAACCGGGGAAAACCTCATTGAAATAAACACCAAAATTTAAGAAATTAATTTATGTCTTCATTTCTTGATGTTCATTTCATCTTCCGTTTCTTGTGAATGTACCGCGATTTGTTTCTTTCAGTCTATCTATTTTTGTACAAGTACAAAAAATACCAAACATTATTTTTAAGCGAAATCATGATTTTACAACTTGAAAATCCGTGTGAGTATTACCTGACTAGTGTCATTAACTCTATCAGTATGTAAACAATATTTATTAATCTTTTTATATAACTACTTTCAGAGTATATTTCTATCTATAAATGGCAGGATGTGTGTGTGTGTGTGTGTGTGTGTGTGTGTGTGTGTGTGTGTGTGTGTGTGTGTGACGAATGCACGGCCTTAATTGTCGACGGATTTGCACCAAAATTTACATGCACATGCTCAAAGTTAGCGGGAAGGCCGAGACCGACTTTGCATTTCCCAATTCTCATCGATAGTGGAAATAATCGATTTTTTCATGCTTCTACGGCAGTTTGCGGCCATTTTGTACTAACCAGAGTGAGAGCCAATAACTGGCTGCCACGAATAGGCAGGAAGATTCTATTGGCCAGCGTGAGAGCCAACAGCTGACTGACACGAATGTTAACTAGCATGCTAGCATGCAAAAAAATCGATAGCTGCATTCGTCACAAGTGGGAAAAATTTAAATCTGCATGCTACTTTACACCAATTGGCTCATTCGCTTGCTTAAACTCAACGTTGATTCTGATTCCGCAGAACTGGGTTGGGTGTAAAAAAGTATTTGTTGTTAACATTCTTTTTCAGTTTGTTTTTCCAGTTACGAGTCCTTTTTTAAAGCTGATCGTTTTGTGTTCATTTTGTTTAGTTCTTTTTTTGTAACAGATTTAATGTTTAGTACAGAGCTTAGAAAAACTTCGCAGTGTGAGATAGGCAAGAAGTAAGACATGTAGCAATATCAGCACGGCAAAGGGCACTCCTTTAAAGGCAAGGAAGGGCAAAAATATTTTAAGTCAAGTGATAGCGATTGCTGTATTAGTCGTACGATTTTTGAATCAAGCCCGGGCAACGCCGGGCCATTCTGCTAATATTAATTATATAAACTACCTCCAGGGTATCTGTATAAGCTGTGTTAAAAAATGTAAAGCGTTATCAAGTTTCTGCTTTTTTCCTCTCCCAAGCCGCCACATTTTAGAGATGCTATATACAAATTATTTTGCTAGTATTCGAGAATCCGAAAAAAATCTGAAAACCGAAGTAGTTCTGGTCCCAAGAATTTCGAATAATTTATTCTCAGCCTGTATTTGAATATACATATAACTCGTTAGGCAATATTGCAACTAAAGTATTTGTTTTAACAGAAAACAACTCCAGTAGGATTCATCAAATTCAGCTAATTTCTATTTGTTATGCATATTTTATATGTCGTTTCCCTTAAGTGTGTGAAGAATCATGACACTCCACATCTTCCTCTCTATTATGGATCAAAGCAATATTTATCTGCTTACCATTCCTGTCAGGCCATCCATTTACACGCCTTGGCACAGAACTAACTCGCTGTTTCGACCTGTCACTTTTTGTTATTGTTTTTAGTGGCAATAAAGGTATATGGAAGCTGAGCTCAAATCAATAAACCTAGTTTCAATTTTTTTTCCTATGTTATTTTTACTGTATAAATATTTTTCCTGTATTAATCTTACTGTATTTTTCTTATAATATTCTTACTGTATATACCCTGATGTTGTCACGAAAGAGAACCTATTTTTCCAATTTACTGAGTGTGAAAGTGAGAGAAATGAAAACATTAAGTAGAAAGAACAATAAAAGAACAGCAATTAAAACAGAAGTTAACAATTGGCATTGCACTTAAATTTTTGGAGGTGAAATCTGACTGGAAAGCCAGAAACCAGCAAAGAGAGCTACAAGCGAGAAATACGAGAATATAAACTGTTAACATAGAAGTTGCAGTTAAATCTAGCAATTTTAACTGTAAAATGATGATACCTAACTGGCAATCAAGTACTGCACTTCATTTCGTAAAGTCGATATATAAAAGTGGAAAGCTCATTAAAACAACATGACAATATTTATAGAAGATTCACAAGGAAGTTACATTCCGGCCGATATGCCAAGCCAGGATCTATATCATTGAAGATTCTTCTTTGGGCTTTATCAAGAGTCTCTAAATACACAACAGAAGCACCAGACCAGATGACACAGCCAAATTCAATGTCCAGTGAGTATCAAATTCTCCAAGTCTTCTTTCATCATTATGTGTCCCAGAAATGTCAACTCTCTCCATATATTTTTATGCTGATCGTTTGAAAAAATTTCCTTTTCTCTTCCACGTCCCTTAAAGTTTTCCCCGTACATGACACTCTTCTCTTCCATCTGTAGAACCATATATATATGTTGCCTCGCGTCTTCTTGTGGCAATAGATATTTGATTATACAGAAGGATGCTTCCTTTTACAGAATTTAAAAGATAAAGACTTTTAGTAAATTCTCTTGAGACGGGCAAATAAAAAAATAAACATATGCATTTTAGAATTCGTAATGTAATGACACATACTTCAAGCGCCCAAAGTTAGAACCAAGATCGAAAGAGAGAAAAATATCTTTAAAATTCATCATATCTATTATAGAAGAGTGCGTCGTTTATGGCATATTTCAGATTTTAACCCTATTATTATTATTATTATTATTATTAGTAGTAGTAGTAGTAGTAGTAGTAGTAGTATTCTCATCGAGTTAGCTTGGACATTAATGAGTCTATCATGCCAAGCATCACAGCTCTGCCACAAGGTCGAAAGGTCATTAGGATGTCATACTATGTTATGACATAGCTGACTAGTGTAGGTGGTTGGTGGGTGACCAACCCATCTTGCGCCATGTGAACGGGAATAATATAAATTGTAACGTTCACAGCATTAATTCAAAAGAGAGCTCCAAACCAGGAGTAGACCAATAATTATTTATTATAGATTTTTGCATGGGGACAAAAGTACTTGTTTTTGTCCACAAGTAAAAATCTACAATATATATATTGTCACTTGATGCATTATTTATTTCAATATTTCTTTCACTCCCTCTCTCCCTCTTAATATATATATATATATATATATATATATATATATATATATATATATATATATGTGTGTGTGTGTATACAGATAGATAGATAGATATAGATATATATATAGTGAGAGAGAAAAAGGGTAAATTTAATAAAAGCAAAAGGTTGCTGCTGCTACAAATACATTACTCTTCAAGAATGAATTGAGTTCCCCGGGCCATTGGCGTATTTTGCTTTGAAAAACGCTAAAATTTTCCTTTTCCTCTGTCGTGGGCCGATATCTTAGGATCTCTGATTGATGCCAAATCGGTCGAGCTTAGATCCCGGTTGGAAGAATCGAACGTCTAGCCACACTGAAGTGCTGCGATGCAGCGAAGCAGTCTGTCTGTGGATAACTCTCTCTCTCTCTCTCTCTCTGTATATATATATATATATATATATATATATATATATATATATATATATATAGTGAGTGAGAATATTCAAATATAATGCATCAGTGACAATAATTCATATATATATATATATATATATATATATATATATATAGAGAGAGAGAGAGAGAGAGAGAGATAGAGAAGTTATATGCGGCGTTTTATCACAGTAATGCCAATAAATATTTCTACTGAGATATTTTATCAATAATAAGGGTATAGGGACAGAGAATAACAGCGCATAACTTAATGAGTTTGTATAAATGGATGGTAGAACGGTTTAAGAAAAATGACAATAAGATAAAATGTTACATGAGCTACAAAGTATAGGAAGTTGGGAAGAGCCATGATCGCCAACGTCCATAGAACGCAGCCTCAGATCGTCTGTCCTTCGCATTCACTTTCTTGTTCGATTTCTTAAAAATAGTAAAGCTAGAGTCGTCTCCCTTTAAGCTCGTTTGGCATCATACAAGCGAGTTAGATATGGTGAATTCTTATTGATTAATTTCCGGATCAATATGTACCATTCTTTCTTTGAAGTGTTGACACTCAAATTAGATTAAAGCCGGATCTCTAATTGGCAGCGTAAGCAATGGTTTGCTTGAAAAAGAAATGCAAATAAAATAGCTTAATTTAATTTTCTGATACGTGTTCAGAACGGGTAAGATTTTGTAGGCAACGACTTCCCCAAGATTTGCATAAAAAAAGATAGGCAAATGAGGATGAAAAAGATTGCTTTAGAAAAGAGGCATTATAAAATGTGTTGTTTCTCTAAACCGGTTGGAACTTTTAAAACAGATCCTTGTAAAATCCACACTAACAACAGTGGAATTAAGTGTATTGAAAAATATTTGCAGAAAAAATATTTAGAATTCAGCTAGTACCAGTGGAGAATAATTTTATGAAATTACTAGCAGCATGGCCCGGCGTTGCCCGTGCTTGATTCAAAAATCGTAAGACTCATACAGCAATCGCTATCACTTGACTTAAAATATTTTTTCCCTTCCTTGTCTTTAGAGGAGTGCCCTTTGCCGTGCTGATGTTGCTACATGCCTTACTTCTTGCCTATATCCCACTGCCAACTTTTTCTAAGCTCTATAGTAAACATTAAATCTGTTACGAAAAAAGAACTAAACAAAATAAACACACTACGATCAGCTTTAAAAAGCCGGAAAAAACATTTTTAAGGTTTGACCGATTGTCGATTTGCACTCTGTTTGGGGGGTGCTCAGAGTTGAAACTTCACATGATGACTCCCAATGGCCTCTTCATAAATCCGTTCGGTTTTCGCTAAAAACCGGCATGCGGTTCAGACGCAATCTGGGCGTATCGGTTTTGGGGTTTTATCGATTTTCCGCGCTGTTTAGGGGTCTGTTGTCATGAAACTTCTGGACAACACTTCTAATGGTAGACTCTAAGAGGGTGTCAAATTTGGTTGAAATGCGATCATTCCTTCTGTAAGCAGAATTTTTTCGATTATCGATTTTTTCGGAACCTGATTCCGAACTCAAACATCGGGCTCCGTCATGTCCTTACGGCAGACATTTGCAAACTTGTGTTGAAAACCGCATCGAAATCCGGTGAGAAATGCGGCCTGGGCGAAGTAACAACGCCCACGACAGACACACAGACAGACAACATGAGAAATATAGATAGTAGATAGATATATTACTTAATTTATTTGTATATCTATTATTAATTTGGTCACAGCAGAAACTAAAAACAGCTCAACAGCGAGTAACCGATTTGAAATAAATTGGTTGTGGAACAAAGACCACAGAGTTAAAGAAATATGGGAAAGAAACCCAGATTCCTGAGAAAAATGAAGAACGGAAGCTGTGAGAGGAGGCCATTTTAATTTAGGTTTTATAGAAAACATAGCATATAGAAAGATAGGTAAAGAGTTAGTAGGCCCTACTAAAGGGAAAAATCACTATAAATAGAAAAGAGATTCCAACTTGATAATTACCTATATATATATATATATATATATATATATATATATTGTTATTATTATTATTAAATATAAGAGACAATGAATGTCTATTATGTCTGATCATGAGCCGTTCTGATGGTCGAATATTTGCTTGAATTTCTGATTAAATAAAGGCAAAAAAATTGTCAAACGTTTAGATATTTCTTTTATTAAGTTCGTCCTAAGTTTTCGGCTCACATGAACCATCCTCAGAGTGTTTATACAGACATGAAAAAAAGATATTCACCGTCAAAGATGATATATTGTTACTTTAACATAGAAAATTGCTATGCGATGATAACGATTGCGGAATAGCAACAAATTAAATATATATCTCAATAAACTTAATAAAATCTGTAACTAAATTGATAATATTGATAATAATATTGTACGTCAAAATTAACATAACACTATTAACTTCTTAATTTTTACTTGGATCAGTGGGGGATATATCAACGTTTATGAGTCTTTTTAGAAGTTTTCCCTCCTGCTTATAGTTATATTCTCATATATACATTCTTATATAGTGTTTATATACTCAATAGCACGTCCAATTTGTTCATCAACAAAGTAATTAAGAAATTTATTAGTAATTAGGATTGTATTAATTCAGTAAAGAAAATCAGTGCTTGTTAACTAGAAATTATCAAACACACATACAAAAATACAGTGTTAGCCCAAAATGCAGGTTCTGTGATAATTACCCAGAAACAATCGATGATCTTGGATCAGGTTGCACGGTATTGGCACCCACAGACTATAAAACCCGGAATGACAGAGTTGGTCAATATCTGCACTGGAAAATCTGTAATTTCTACGGGAAGGAAACTGAAAGAAAGTGGTATGAACACCACTCAGACCCGGTTACGGAGATAGGACCTGTTACAATTGTATGGGACTACACAATATATACAGACAGAACAATCAACGCTAACCGGTCAGACATTGTTATTAGAGACCGCAATGGCACATGGAAACATCAACAATCCCCATTGTAGTTGGAGCCCTCGGATTGGCCGGAAAAGATTCAAGTAGACTAATTGAAGGGATTCCTGGAAGCCTATGCCTTAAAGAAATACAAAAAAATTGTTTTCACGAGTACCGCCCACACTTTACGAAGGGCTTTGTCGATGTAATTTTTTTTTTAACTGAGCGGGATCCGGAAAGAAATGAGTACACATCAGAAATCAAAGGAAATAATAATAATAATAATAATAATAATAATAATAATGATAATAATAATAAATACACTTAATTTTCTTCATTCATTAATCCAAATATGCAGCGCTAATCTTTCTCACGGCGGTAAAACATTCTTTGTATATTTTTCCCTCTTTCTAAAAGCAAAAGATTGTCATTTTTCAAAATCTCGCTTTCGAGGTTTTCATGATTGCATATATAACCTTATTTTCTATCTGTAAAAATCATCGTCGTATATTTCTAAGTTTGAATTATAAACCCTGAACCTCTAGCAAGCATTAATCTGTAAGTTGGCTCTTTTCCATGCATCTGTCAGTTAGTTCTCGGCATGGAGGAAACTCTGTCATCCTGCTTCGAATATGACAATCCTGTGTGTCAAATGTGTCGCCTCTAGTTACATCTGAGTGCGTTCCACAAAACTATATCTGCCACAGCGCTTGCCTCTTCTTCTTCTTCTTCTTCTTTTTCTTCTTCTGATTCTTCTGTTGCTGCTACTGCTTCTTCTTCTTCTTCTTCTTCTTCTTCTTCTTCTGTTGCTTATTCTAATTCTTCTTCTTCTTCTTTTTATTCTGCTTTATCTTCTTTTTCTTCTCCTTCTTCTTCTTCTTGATTGAAATAGCAGCATATCAACAACGTGACGCTAAGGTACAAATGTACGAAGCCCAATATACACATCGTGACACCTCGTCTGATAAGGGTAAGCCCAACACATGCTTTCCAGCTAAATGTACAGAATCTACTTAGAAATACCTTCACGTCGGGTAACTGAGACCGCTCAGATTAAGTGTGTCCTCAAATATATCGATGTAACTCCCAATTCGCCTTGGCGGACACACTTTCAAACTTACAAGCAAGCCTCTCACATTCTCGCTATGATGCATGCGGACAACTTCCGCTCATGAACTCAAATGCAATGTTTTACCTTCTATGGAATATACGCAGATGATTACAGTCATTCAAACAGACAATTAACTACGTGGTATTTATCAGCATAGAATTATTATTGCTATTAATTTTGTTATATAGGAATAAAGTTTCGCTGCCGACACTTGAGTTTGAAAATAGTTCACCAGTGAGCAAACACAGGCGATCCCATTATTGAATAGGCCACGTCACCATGGAGGAAACATATAAGTAGGACGTCGTGAGACGTCTAATTGATCTCCATTTCTTATCTATACTCTATATTATACATATCGCTATTTCTACTCTGTCGTTTATTACTATAGAGGCCACTATTCTCTACTCTATTCACTATACTGTTTCTCTATACGGATTACTGTTGGAGTGAGTATTATCGAGCAAGTACTATTTTTACGAGTGCTATTAAACGGAGTTTCACACAAACATTGTTCAACGGTATTACTATAGTTGTATCTGCAATTACAATGTCTCTACTACAATGAGCATTAGAAAGTGACAATGAGTATTCATTGACATTGCAAAAGTGGCAACGAGTGTTCGTTGATATCACAAAAATTATTAGTAGTATTATTATCCTCATTATTATTATTATTATTATTATTAGTAGTAGTAGTAGTAGTAGTAGTAGTAGTAGTAGTAGTAGTTCTAATAGTAGGAACAATAACCTGTAAAATTATTTCGAAATAAAACACGAGCTAAATATAATTATATAATTTTCGGCCATTTAAAACAAAATGACGAATAGAGAAGTAAATATATGAAATACAACTACAATTTTTCCATACATGGTTTTATATTATGTTATAATGTGTTATACAAGAATAAAATGTCACTGCCGACACTTGTGTTTGAACATAGATCGCTTGTGAGCGATCCTATTATTGAAGGAAGTAGACCACGTGACCATAGAGGAAACGTGTAAGTATGAGGTTGCGTGACGTCTAATTGGTCTGCATTTCTACTCTACTCTATATTACTATTCACATCTCTGTTTCTACTCTATCCTCTATTACTGTACGGACGGCTATTCTCTATACTATTTCTCTATTCAGATCATTATACGGATTACAATACAAGCGAGTATTATTGAGCAAGTGCTATTATTAGAGTGATATTCGACGGCGTGTGACACCAAAATTACTATAGTTGTGTCTACGATTACAAAGTCTCTATTACGAAAGTGACAACAAGTATTCAGTGACATTACAAGCTGTGAGGGTCATAATTGCACTCGTTCTGAAGAATAGAAAAGTTTGGTTTAGTTTCCTATTTGTTTTCCGTATTAAGAGAATATACTCAGGTACGAAGCTAAAGCTAGGAGATATGGAATTTTACATGTCCCAACAGAAATGATTGTGCATTCCTTAAATAGGTATTTGAAACCTTGCTCTATCAACGCAGCCTTAGTAGCTGAATTAGTAAAGGCATGTTTTGGTTGTAGAAATGCAGTTTCGATTCCGGTCGGAAGCACAATCTTTCTTCAGTAGGACTTCTTAATCTGTTATTCATTTTACATTTTAAGAAAATATAAAACAGGGCTAGCAACTCAAATACGAGTATTAACTGAAAATAATATTTATAGCAATAAAGAAATATCATTGCATATATAAACACAGAAGTTCAGCACAAGTGCCTAATAGCTTGTCAAGTTTTTTGTATGTTTTGCCACAAAATTCCTATATTTGCTGAATGAAATAGTACTATTCTGCTCAGCTATCCATCCTTATATATAAAATATTTCTTCCATCTCGAAATCTGTTTACTGTTTTGTCAACAGGTAATATATAGAACAAGCTATGCTATAGTTATTCTTCAAGACAGCATCAGGTATGATGATTATTCAAAGCCAGATCAGGTATGGTATTTCTTCAAATCAAGAGCTGGTATGGCGTCTTTTTATCGAAATGTCATTGTGGTTCTTCAAAACAAGATCCTGTATGGTGCTTCTTCAAATATAAATATTTTATGTTGTCTCTTCAAAACAAATCCTCGTATGGTGTTTATTTAAGAGAATGCCTGGTATGGTGCGTCTTCGAAACAAGATATGGCATGGTGTTTATTCAAATAAAGATCTATGACTTCTCTTAGAGACAAAATCTGTTATGGTGTTTCTTTAAATCAAGATCTGATATAGTGTTTCTTAAAGACAAGATCTGATAGGGTTCTTCTTCAAGACAACATCTAGTAATGTGTTCTTTCGAAACAAAAGCATGGTATGGTTTTATTTAAGGTGCAGATCGGGTATCAAAACCAGATCAGATATTGTGTTTCTTTAAATCATACATCATCTTCTCATCCATGACAATAGGTTAACTTGACAAAAGGGGGCGACTTTCTATGTCTTTGATTCTTGTTTGATTCGGCTGTAAATAACCCACAAAGTGTTGATAAATCATAAGAAAAATAATGTCTCTTTTTTGCAGAGATTTGTCAGGTCAGATTGGATCATAATCCTAATCAACAATCCAGACCGTCGAAGACGCCCATACTTTTGCTATATCTTGAGTTTAAGTATCTCTATGTTGGGCGTTGTAAAAGGATTTCTTCAAAACTGTGTATGATCGGATGGGTACTTTTCATCCTATGACGTTTTCTTCTGATAGAAGAGAAACTTCCTAAGGTTCTGCATATTGACTCTCGAATATTCCACATGCACAGGTTATATGATTAAATCAAAGTCTTGAAACAAATAAAAACTGAAAGTTAATAAAAAATAATACAATTTTTTTTTTATAAAATAAATTCAAATTGGCACTTCTGAATAACTGAATACGGTTTCTAAACAAATTAATGCTTAAATTTAAGTTGAAATGGTGGGATGGTCACGTGGCGTAGCGTTTTTCGTCACGCAATTGGAATTAGTGCATTGAGCTAAAATTCCAGCCACGTTGTTTGCGTTCATTTTCTCAAAACTAAATTTAGCAAAGATATGAAATTAGCGCTTCTTCTCTCTAGCAATAGGTTAACACAAGGGCAGATTTTGACGCTCTAAACACATCTGGAAACAAACTAAGAAGAATGAAATTTCTGAATGTAAAACCTGTTAGCCGTGAATCTGACAACTCCATCCGATAAAAAAAAACAATATTTGCTGCAAAAACCACTAGAGGAACACAACGATGGGGAGATTCTGACCCAATTCCTCGTATGGGATTGGGAAAGCACTGAGGAGGAATAGGAAGCTTATAGTCATTCAACACTTCCTCCTTTATTTTAAGAATTTGATTTCAGGCTATATTTCTCTTTCAATTATATTGTTCATTTCGGCAACCATCTCTAATATTGTTGTAACCTAGAAAAGATTACTGAATGAGCATAACCAAAACGGAAATTGGAAAAGAAATGGTAACATTTATAACATCAACAAAATACAATACTCGCCAGCGGCGTGAAATAGGTAAACCACTGCTAATGATCGACTACTTGGACAGCCTATTACTCCCACTTAAAATTGTGCTCAACGTATTAAATCAGGATTGACACATACCCATTAGTGTTCATAGGTATCGTATATAACAAATATGTAGTTCGGAAAGAGTAACAGTGGCACTTTATCGGTCTAGAAAATCCCAAACCCAAGGTGGAAATCAGTGATCCATTATATGTAGACTATGTCATGCGCATTTAGAAACATAGTTGTGAAGAGATGGGCGGAGATTATTTAAGCATTCCACACCACAACCTAAATTAATCTATCAACAGAAGACATATATCCTGCTTTCTCTCCCGTGGACAATGTATTGAAGATGAGGGAGTATATGCCGAGGATATAGGTATTCATTGTTGAAATAAGAACAGAAAATCCACATTCTCTACAAAGTGTTCTCAGAAATACGTTTCAAGATGAATAATTCTATATTATATGAATAAAATGTCGCTGGAGTTTGAACACAGATCACCAGAGAGAAAACACAGGTGATCCCATTTTGAATATGTAGATCACGTGATTATAAACGAAATGTATGTATCGGAATTTGCGTCTAAGTGATCACTATGCAGATTACTGTTCGGATCACTACATGTTGGTTAATTTTCGGGCGAGTATTATCGAGCAAGTACTATTAGTGCGAGTGATATTCGAAGGCGTCTGACACCAGTATTGTTCAACGGCGGACTATAGCTGTATCTACGATAACAAAGTCTCTACTACAAAGAGCATTACGAAAGTGACAACAATATTCGTTGGCATTGCAAAAATGTACATAGAATCTCATCATCATCTTGCGGCCTCAGCCGAGATTGGACTCACCAATACTTTTGATTTGTGTAGTTCATAATCCTGTCAAATAGCTGAATTCTTGATGCTTCGCTAGGGCTATCAAGGGTGTTTTTTATCGCGACACTAAATGGATTGCCAAACAAGGCTCAGAGAGACTCCATTCACTCTCCTCTAAGAGCAGGTTTGAATTCAGAGTTTTCCTTCTCCTAGACCAGTTGCCATCCAAGGCTATAGAACCCAGTCTGTCCTGCTATTTACCCATAGCTGGAGGGAGAAGAAAGCAGATTCACACCTTTCCCAATAGTGTTAGCACGTAAGTGAATGTAATGGATTCGACTGGAATTCGAACTCGGCTCTCCGATTCCTCAATCCAAGCCGCTATCCATTACTCCACCATGCCTCCAAACTGAGCTTGCTAAACATTGCACCGCAGTGAGGTGTCCAACTGATGGTGATTTTCTGATTTCATGTGGTATAGGATCGAACGTATGGCGTACCCATTGAAGATTGTCTAACTTGACAGTTACAATTGACCTAACAAGACAAGCATACATAGAATAGGCTTCACAAGAAGCAGTTTCACCTAACACCGGGAATTCTTACAAAACCAAAACATTAACCTGAAAACCTTCATCATGCTTTTAAATAGTCCCAACAGATTGAATCTTTCATATGTATGGCATGCATGACGACAAGGACGTTCAGAAATAACTAAACTGTCAGCTGTATATAAGATCTAAGATTCTAAGATCAATGTTTAAGTGTGTAAATCCTGTAGGTCTTTTTGATGACCAAACTTCTTCAATCTTTGTTCACTGGCGCAATAGGATCAAAAAAATAAAATAAAATAGAAACGTTATCATTTGAGGAATTTCAACAGCAACTGTTAAAATTAATATCACAATTTACTCAAAGAGGAGATAATAGAATAATCAAGTTGTTGACGTTCCACACTACTTCAAACAGAAGGTTAGGAAGGAAACTGCAATCAATACTGGAAAGAGTGATATGCTACTGAACTTGAGAAACCCATTTTCTTGACGAATTGTTGTAAGGGTAAGATTTTGTAAAATTCAACCTTAGTACTGGATGCTCGACCAATGTCCGCCGCAACATCCTCATAGGGAAATTGCTAGCCTTACATTACCTTTCATGGTATAGGGATTTACTAATACATGACCGAAAGTATAGATCGCATAGTGAGGAGGGAATTAGTCATAACTAATGTAGCGAGACAAGATTGCTAATCATTACATCACGTCGAAATGACCAATGATCATCTAAGCGTGGCTTGTGATACAAGGCCGAAAATGTGCAGCATCTAATAAGGATCGAACGCACTACTAAGTCTTAATTGATCTAGAAAGAGAAGCTTGCTAACCATTACACCACAGTGAGGTGTCCAACTGATGGTGATTTTCTGAGGATAGCTTTCATGTAGCATAAGGACGAACGTATGGAGTACCCAGTGAAGATTGTCTCACTTGTCAGTTTCAGTTGACAAGCTTGCTTACCATTGTACCACAATTGTAAAATATTCAAGGTATATGTTTACTCTCACTGGGTGAGGGGTTATGGAAAGTTAAGTCTTCGCAATATTTAGAATTATTTTGATGATTTTTAAATGATGGTCGTGGGTGTTTTGTGCATGTGAATATCTCTTCGGATTTCAAATTATTTTTTTCTTAATTTTCTTCACAGCCACTCCAAATGAATCGGTAATAAAATTGCTGTATTATTTGTCCAAATTTTTCAAAGTTTTATTTTTCAAGATCATAACAAATATGTCTGTATGTAGTCGAGTGTTTAGATCGAAGGAGTTTGGACAATAAGATAAAATGTTCGAATCACACTATGATCGAATTTTCAGAGATATGAATTCTTGATGATATCAGCTTAGGAATACAATCCCAGTTGGTAGAACTGTTGATCAGTGCATAAAAACCATTCCACGAACAGACCCAAGCATTGTGATTGAAACTGAGATAGATGAAAGCGTTTGAAGTAGTATGTCATCGTCAATGAATATTTGAGTGTACTGAAACTGGTCGTCTCAAAGAAAATTGTAACTAATTGCCTTTCAGTATAGGGTTAGTATAAGCAACAGTTTGGTTCTGTGGGTGTTGGGAGAACACAAAAATATACCTTGGCAGATCTCTTCAACAAGATATGGTAAGCCAACCGAGTTGCCAGACATACACCGGTACGACCGTCCAGCCATACATAACAATTACCTTTCGGATTTTGAAATCCTTACATTTTTCTAATTTGGTTTGCTAGAATGGTGACATAATTGGTCAGTCAAGTTTTCTTTTTCTTTGTTTATAAGTAAAAATATAATCAAAAACACCATTTTGATCCAGTAGAATTCTATCTGTTTTTTTTTCTTCATAATTTTTTTCGTTCATAATTTTAATATCCAGTGGTTTGTTTTGTAAATCTGGTAACAGTAAAACCCTAGAAGTTCCAATCGTCTTCTTCAGTATTTCTGTTCTCTGATCGTTTATTATTTGCCTCTGTGTAATAAAAGTAACTGGTAGATGCTTTCGGTGACTAATTGACAGTAATCTACTAATTAATCCAGCATTCTTTCCAGTCTTCTTGTCGACGTCAGTAATGCAGTCAGTCCTCTGTATGGCAATAATTCTCTCAAATTTCAAATCATTTTACACAGGGTGCAAATGACGATACCTACAGCCATCACATTCTGTACACAATGTTCACTATCCTCTATTCAAGGGCAATTCATTCCCAGAATTTCTAGTGCATCGCCATCAGTAAATATGCTATTTGTTTCTGCAGTCACTTAAGCCAGATTGCCGCGTTCACGTTAAATATGATTTACAGTCAATCTGTAAAAATGCCATTTATGTTTTCGGATTTTATATCCATTCATTCAATGATTCGCATGTTGGCATCAAACTGACTAGTTTTCTTTGAGGTTAATGGAACAAAAAACAAAAAAAGTGTCGTGATCTTATTAGCGAGCTATAACTATTGTATCGTTTCTCACAAGTTTTATACAAATATTTAATTAATCCATTATCAATTCTGAAGTAATTCAATATCTTTAAATATTTTCTATATTTTCTATATAAAATAAATATCTATATAAAATAAATATCTACATAAAATAAATATCTACATAAATATATATCTATATGACTCATATATATGTAGGAGTTTTCTGTTATCAGTTATTTACAACGACGAAGCACAATTGGAAGAAATTGAATGAAACACAGCCAATATTCGCAGAAATTTTCCAAAATGACCATTTGAACTCCCAAACATAGACTATACGTTCCGTGTCAAAATACTTTCAGGATATGTAACCTGCTAACACCGTACTCTTTCATTATATTGAATTTTTGCACAGTCTGTCACCAACCAAATCTCAGATACAGTCAATGCACTCGTATGGGTGTAATTGTGTCAAATAATGGCTGACAAATTTGAAAAGTTTATTAGAACATCTACTATCCACTATATTGTATATACTGGACCTTGGTCATAGCCGAAAGTGTCCTTCAAACTGTGACAATAATATTATCGATTATTATATTTGTAAATATATTATTATATATATATTATTCAGTTGAATATTATATATATATATATATATATATATATATATATATATATATATATATAAAACAAGTTTGATTAAACAAAATCGAAACGGTCTGTTTGTTTAACTTTTTATCATAAATTCTCGAATTCCGGATAAGATGTTGAGTAATATGTTCGAAGTTGCGGATAAAGGATAAATTGTTCAAAGTTATAATTTTTCTACTTTTCTTCAACTACTTTCGACTTCCCAGACATTATCAAGAAATGTTGTGGTGTCTGTGTGATAGTGTTAACTCCTTTGCCCATATTGCTATTCATTCGGCAATGGGCATTTGAATATATGAACTTCGGACAGTTTATATACAACGTTAAATAATGGGTAAATAGCAGGACAGACTGGTTTCTTTAGTCTTGGATGTCAACTCGTCTACGAGAAAGCCAATGCTTAATTCAAAACCTGCGGAGGGTCATTTGGTTAACTTGTGGCACATAGTTCTCTTAGTTTGGTTAGAAAAACTTCTATGAAAAGAATGTATAAACATAAAAATGTCTTAAAATAATTGTGGGGACTTTGTCCATTTCCTAATGTGTGGCGTCATTTGTTTACATTTGGATACACTTTCAGCATATATGAATGTACGTGAGAGATTCATGGAAGATTGTCATTTAAAAGCAGTAAAATCGACCTTTCTAACCGAACGATCCTCTGTGGCCCAATTGGTTGAGGCACGTCGGGCTGTATGACGGTTCCGTATAGGATACCGGTTTGATTCCTGTCAGAGGACGAATATTTTCTATTAAAATTTCTCGGACATTCAGGTCGGTAAATGTT
Organism: Acanthosepion pharaonis; assembly: GCA_903632075.3. Classification (NCBI taxonomy): domain Eukaryota; kingdom Metazoa; phylum Mollusca; class Cephalopoda; order Sepiida; family Sepiidae; genus Acanthosepion; species Acanthosepion pharaonis. The sequence continues at coordinate 1,142,141 of CAHIKZ030004753.1, read as the reverse complement.
GTTAATACTGTTTATTATAAACAGAGCATTTACTTAAATATTTGTATCTATAAAAGAATGTATAAACATAAAAAATGTCTAAATATATATATATATATATATATATATATATATATATATATATATATATATATATAAAAAAATCAGTACATTTCTATAATAAAATATAATCGCTTTACTAAAAGAGGCTGAAAACAATTGAAAATATCAAAATACAATTTTTTATATTGAATTTCTCTCGGACGCACTCATTGAATGCTGGTTAGCTTCAAAAACACGTAAAATAATGCAAAGTTGGTGAGGAACACTATATAAGGCTAAAAATGGTTAAAGAAACAAAGGAACTATGAAGAATGACAATAGAATCTTGAAACAAAATAGTAGGCTTTTTTATGAGATTGCGAGGCCTGCTTGAATGTTTGAATCTGTTTTGATAGAAAAAAAAAAGAATAAACTTTATTCTAATGCTAACAAAGAATGTTTTTCTTCTAGAAGCCACCGGAAGCGGTGGTAAATGTCAAAACCCCGCCGTGAACGGATTTCGGATGTTAAAGCCACGTTCACTGACTTCGTTTTTGACAGACTTTTATCTTCAAGTTCCATTTTTACTTTATATTCTATATTTTGACTCTGTATTTTTTTTTGTTTCTGTTTAATCTTTATTTTATTTGTTTGGTCCTTTCTCTCTTGTTTATCCCTCTTGCGACTTCATCCATTTTCTTGCTAAGTGCATCAAAATGGATAGAGTTACCTTCTACAGAATAACCTTCTCCTCTTATCCGTGCTTCCTCGTCATTAACTCCACCTACTCCTAATACACTTGTCGGCTCTTCCTGTTTATCGTACAGAATGTTATTCTTCATTCTTTAAATTTCTCTACTGTACATTCCTTTCGTCAACTTCGACGGTTATTTTTTTTTTTTTACGCTTCGCCGCGTTAATGCTATCGTCTTCTAAATTTAAACCAAAATATTCTTCCTTCCTCTTCTCTTTTCCTTCTTCTTCTGATCTTCGTTTCTTTTTCTAACGTTTAACTATATCTTCCCTACCCACATCACCCACTTTCTATTTCCTTCTATCAGCAAGCATGTTCTTTTGCAGATTCCGCTCATGCAAAGAAGAAATAAGGAAGATTTATATTTCTAATGCATCACTCAGTGCAAAGGGAGGTAATCATGTGCCCTTACTGCACTTTTAGTGGAATTTTACGACATATCAACTCTTATTTTATGCCCAAATTGATATATTTTGGTTTATATTTAGGAAAAAAGCGCACGTTTTGTAGTTTTTGTTTGTTTTTCTTCTATTTTTAATATTTTCAGATATAATCCAACCGAATTCAGGAATGTTATAATTCTGTTTATTTTAATACTTGCCTTGAAGTAGTTCTCCATTTTCAATACATTTATTTAGAAAGTGTGGTGCCGTATATAAGGTTTGTCATGGATTACACCATAGTGGTTTTTTTGTTGTTTCAGTAAGATTCAGTGCGTAATTTTAGTGTGACCTACTTCTAGTCGTGTTATAGTAACCTCTTCCCTTCGGAATCTTCCATAAAAGCAGGGTTTTTTGTTTTTTTTCTGAACGTCGATAGTTTATTTTGCGTTTTTCTGGTCCATTGTACATGCCATTGATTTTGCATGAGTCTTAATCATTAATGGTTTTCGATCAGTGTATAGAATTTGGTAATTTTCAAGAATAATCTTAATGCCTGTTTATCACTTTTGTCTGCTTTATCATTTCTCTTAATTACGACATGGCTAGGAATCCAGATGAACATATTTTTTATGAAAGTAGAGATGGCATAAATTTATTCAAATATTTTAATCATCAAAGGATTTTCAATCTTTTAGTCTTTGATTTATATTAATACTGCACTTAACGCTTACAAACACAATTTAAATCATCATCTACAGTGAGACGATTATTTTTTTTTTTTTATTTTACAATGATAATCAACCTGGACAAGGCCCATGGGCCACTCGCTGTAGAGAGTTACAGAATAAGAGGCACAGCTTATGCAGAGATGTGCGAAACATAATGGTTAAACCTTGATATAAACAGGTCAATATTGTAGTGTTTGGGGAAGCAACCTCTTGGGAGTCACTTCCCCCGGGCAGCAGTTTCTCGATTGGAAGGTACATCTCATCAGAAGAATACGAAAGGAATGAGTGTGGTTTGCAACAGTGTGTGTGGCATCGCCCTTCGAAGCAGTGAAGTTCGGTACTGCTGGAAGTGAGTGTATTTCATCTGAACACTTTCCATGAAATTAGCGATAGAGCAGAGAGAGGTTTTCGACGTCTCACCTGTGAGAAAGGGGTCGTCTCGTGGAAAATAATTCGTCACCCACAAGGACGAAGGGAAAACGAAGACCGGTTTTTCTTACAAAGCCATAAATCGCGGTGTTTTATTTCTAATATCACAGAACGTGTGGTAATGAACCTGAAACCAGTCCAATATTAATTAATCTAAATATTAATTGCATTGTCAAAGTAAATTCCTAAACCTAGCAAAATGTATTTGCATTACCCCGTTTTGTATTTAAAAAAATGATGCCTTAAATTATCCAAATCTAAGTAGTAATTTCCTGTAACAATATAGGATTTATGGTCGTCATCAAACAAGACAACCCACCGACTGACCTACGTACAGGAGATGTCAAAATCAAGCAGCCAATGAAATTTAAGTATTAGATTTAATTGAAAATAATATCCGTTTCTGATTATCAACGTTATGCCTTAGAAATTAAGAATCATTACAATTCAATTATATATTCGTCAATATTTGCATCGATTTGTTGTCTCTTACCAATCAACTCTATGTTACCTTTTGAATAAAATTACATAGGTTTTGATGTGAAAAATAAAATTTGCGTCACACTCTTGAATCTGGTTTTAATTAGGTAAATATTTCTCAATAAAATCTGTCCAAAAATTGTTCAAATCGTGTAACACCAAAATTGTCCAATTGTTAGAATAATCTTACACTGTCGTATCTTAGAAATGATTAAATATGTCTTACTGGAATTCTCTGATGTTTTTATTAAATACTGAAATATACTTTGAGCAATAAGAAAGTATAATTACTCTCTAATCTTAACAGAAGTATCATGATGAAATCGATCCTAATCAAAAGCTAAGGATCGTAAGCTCATGAAGGATGCAAATAAAGTTCAAATATACATATATATTATTCCAGAATTATTTTTCAACTTATTCAAGATGATCTTCGCCCTCGGTAACCTTCTATCCTTCTGTTCTGGGGTGACTCACAGGTTTTCTCGTACGATTTCATTTTCAAGACTTTTTTCATTGCTCTTTGAAACTTTCCTCTCAGGTGCCAAACATCCTATGAATTGAATTGGATCTTTTCTTATTAATCTCATTACATCTAAGATGAAATAATGATCCCGCTTGCTGTGGTGACCTACTGATCCACATTTGTTCTCTTCTGTTCCCCTTTTTTTAAAACCCATTCTCCGTTTTTCTTGATGGCTCTTGAATAGACTTTGAAGATGGAAGCCAGTGTATGAATATTGGTACCATTACCGAAGGCATGAATGATATTTTTCCACTCAGCTTTGCTCAGTTGGGAAGAGAGTGGGTCTTAAACAAAACAGTGTTAACCTACTCTCTTTTTAGTTGAATAACTCAAAGGGTTTTTCTATGATTCTTACGAAACATCGTATCAAGATGGCTGAACGTCTTACCTGAAAACCTGAAAAAATGAAACTCAGTGAGTGTAGTGTTTTTCAGATATTAAACATTTTGCGGTTTGGACAATTATGCTGTAACACGATTTAGACAATTTTGATGTTACTCCCGGTATATCTATCTATCTATCTACCTATCTATCTCGCTCTCTCTCTCTCTCTCTATATATATATATATATATATATATATATATATATATACGTAGACACAAATACATATATGTACACACACACACACACACACACACACACACACACATATATATATATATATATATATATATATATATATATATCATGAAAATATATTTCATTTGAGCACTGTTGAGTCATAAGCTATTTCGATAAACAACAGATACCTGCGCTAATGCAAAGCTCTTCACTAAAATGAATGGAGCACTTTGGCTGATTGGCATATGTTTACATTCGTAAAAACAATACGCTTGATTTGGCCGACTCAGTCTGTCCAGTGAAGATAGCTCAGTGGTAGAGACTCTAACTGATACCAAATCAGTTAATCCAAGTGAATCCTAAAAATATAAAATATTAAAATGATGCAAAAAAGAGAGCTCTATGTATCTATTCAACAGAGCAAATAAATTTCATAAAATTGCTCCAAATTTATGATCATTATATATATATATATATATATATATATATATATATATATATATATATATATATAAAAAAAAAGCTTAAACACTAATATTCCATGGTCATAATTTTTTTCATTGGAATCGTAAATACGATCCAATTCATCAGACCAACAACTGGATTCTATCCTCTTGGAATTTTTTTATTCAAAAAATATGCATGTATGTGTATGCACCTATGTATATATATTTATATATTTTGCATATGTATGTGTATATTTACCACTAATATTATCTCTCTCTCTCTCTCTCTCTCTCTCTCTTTTCTGTATTTGCCTAGCATTTGGGGATTTTAGTAATTTTGTTTTAGCCTTTTAGCTTTTTGGGGCTTCTTGATGTTGATAATAGTTTAAAATATTAAAGAAAGAAAAACGTTCCTAATTTTAATGAAGCAAGGCACTGGGCAATCTGTTAGTTTCCATATTTCGGGCCATTTTCCTAGTTTATGGCGAAAATCTTTTATTAGGTTGGTGCAAATATAATGACGTAATAATGTCGTTTTTTTACGTATTTTTTAACGTCAAAAAACGACATTATTACATCAATATTTTTGCACCAACCTAATAAAAATTATCAGATATTTTGAAGGCTTACTCTTTTTTCAGGAGTACGTACTTAGAATAAACTTTAGAATTCGGTTCAATTAGAGATTATCACCAATAATAATATTGTTATATCGTGGATAATACGATATAAGTAACTAGGTAATTCCGAGTGAAAAGATTACGCTAAACACAGGAATTAGGTAAAACAAATAACATGAGTTTTATTGTATGGAAAGTAGAATGAGTAAGAGTTCTTAATAACAATAATAAGGAAAACGGAAAATACGTCACGGAGATCCGTAGTGGTACTACTACTACTACAATACTTCGTCACTTCTTTTATTTTCTCCTCATTCACGTTTCTTTAGACTGACCAATCACTATCGGGGTGTGATAGGTTGTTCCACTATAAGAAATATTAAAATCAAACTGTGAAAATAATTGTTATAAAATTTACGCGACGAATAGACAATGTATTCTTCTGTAGATTTTGATTTCCCCATTAAATCAAGAATTTCGTCTTTCACTGAAAGTAACAAATTCACGTCTTCTCTTTTGTATAAACATAATGCTATTACTCTTGCTGTAATTTGGGAACATGATTAAAATCCCATAATCGTTGGTCGTGGATTACTGAAACAGCAAAAAAACATCTGAGATATAGTTTCATCTTTTTCCTACTTAAGTAATGATAACTGGTGTTTGCTGTTCACTTAGTTTGGCACAAGGCTACATGTATGGGACATCCAACTAGGATTGAGCTAGCTACTAAACAATATTTATCAACCAGAATATCTGGTTAATCATTACCTCTGTTCATGCGCACACTTTTATCTACTGAGCTTAGTTTTGTTTGGCATAAGGCCACAAGTGTGCGGTATCTCCTGAGGATCAAACTGTCTACTTGGTAAATATGGTCAATCAGACTAGCTCGTTAAACATTACACAATGCCCGCCCACTTTTAAAAATTTCTTAATTTGGAAGCATGGCCACAGATGCGGACGTGAATATCCAACTCACTACTAAGTAGTAATGCTATGTGAGGCTAGCTTTGTTAGACATTATTTCGCATCAAGTTGACTCAGTGCTAATTGATAGTTGCTTTCATTGTAGAAATCTGGGTTGGTATGCCGATAATCAGACGTGACGTAAGCGAAATGATACAAGAGCTTATGGAGGACTGAATAGCCAGGAAAAGAAGCTATAAGGTAAACAATTTTACATTACTCTTATTTGTAAGGCATACCTTTTGACGCCATTCACAGTTTCCATAAAACATATTTTTGTAAGGTGCTTGCTTGGCGTTTATTGAAAGAGAAAAAACTGATAATGAAAGTATATATTTTTTTTTTTTTTCTTCCTTTTTGTTGCAGAAAATAATATCTGATTTGGATAACAACGTAAACCTTTTTAACACTGAAGTAAGTCAACTGATTTAGCTACACACACAATTTCACTCACAATTATTAAAGTAAATATCCTTTACAAATCGTATTGTTTTATTTTGTTTGTTTTTTTATTTTATTTTAGAATCTTATTGTGTACATCCTATTATATACAAATTTCTATTCATATTTGAATGTGCGCATAGCTTAAAGCTTGTCGGCGCGGGAAGTGGTGTTGGCGTGACGAAGCCAGATACCAGGCGACACCGTTGCGTTCTTATTTGCACAAACACCCTTTTGAAAGTAGTTCAACCATCTGTTCTCGCCGAATGTATGGCTTAAATAGGACAGGCGGGGCCCTATAGCCTTGTCTTCCAACTAGTATAGGAGAAGAATAGCTCTTTATTCAAAACTGATTTGGCGTGGTGCTACCAAATTTATCCCGTAAATACCTATATGCTATGGAAACCACACGAACAACACAGCGGGACGAGTCAGTGACCCTAACCTCTACAGGAAGATATTTGATTGTTTATATCAGTAGTTTCCAAACTTGCTTTGGCTATGCCTCACCAAAGCACCTATAAAATCCTAATGTCCACTCCTCCATAAAGGATTGTTTGCATTTTTTTTTATAAAAACTTATTTCTGGTATTATACTATAAAAATGTATTTTTTATACTTTCATAGTGTTGTGTTTTTCTTTAGGGGTTCACTATTTGTCCATAGCTGGGACCCTAACCGGTGCTACCACCCCGGGTCAGGGTGACCCTGGGAACACCAGCAATTAAACGTCGATTCCACGTTCCTCAAAACAACCAATCTCCCTATCAGAGGCCTTGCTGCCGGATGTAGTTTATCGTCATACCCAGGGACAAGTTTACTGAATATGCAGTCTGTAAATATTTAAAGGTTTGTCGTAGTGAACTGTATTTAGTGGCGATTTCAGAAATACGCATTTAAAGTGATTGATATATGAAAATGTTCAGTTAAGTATTTTATAGAACAACATTAATAACGCAACTTGAGATAATCAAAAAATGATTCAATCTGTTATATGATTGTAATATGCATGCTACCATGCTTCGTGCTATTAAATGGAGATGGAAAGCGAAGTAATGTACAGTGATATGACACAATCGGACAGGACTTTACTACGGTATAGAATCATCTGTAGTCCAATGCATAAGCTCGACGTGGCATCGATACCACAAGTAGCCGAGCGGACGTGATAGACATGCACAGCTCTCTCTATTATTTGTAGGCCTATTATATGGCGCTTGACTAGATCATACCATTCATCAGGGGTCTTTAGATTACTCCGCTGATTAATACTGGGCAAGTTGCCCCCGACTATATATATTCTCCTGTTTGACTAACCTATTGTTATTCGGGTCCATGGAATCTAAGAATATGTGCGAATGGTTAAGAAGCCGTGCAGCGTTTTGGCCACTGGTCAAAGATTTGCTTAGGAGAACTAGTGAACCGAACCGCTACCACGTGAACGCTTCACACAACATTATGGAACGACAACTAACCGGTCGGGCTTTACCGCCACATCAAATTGAAACACTAGTTCCCTACGATCACCAAAGTTAAGCAACGTCGAGCCTGGTTAGTACCTAGATAACTGACCTCAGAATACGACAAGCTGTAAGCAAGGATGTGCGGGTGGTGTAATGGATAATGATTCGAAATTTTTAATAGGGGAGCCGGGTTCCAATTAATGTTCGGATCGTTAAATTCACCTGCGCGCAAAAAGCCTTCGTAAAGATATGCATCTACCTCTTCTCTCCCCAGATATGGGTTAATTAGTAAGACTTATTATTATTCCAATAATTAAATAAGTAAAAAGAAAACTTAGTACAAAATATTAACATTTGGGCATTTAATAACCCATAGAGGTTGATATGCAGCTAAACAAAACGACCAACCATTCAACTAGTCAGTAGGATGACTTTTTAATCAATGTAGTCTATAGCTTCAAGAAGTCGGCGACACAAGCGAATAGTACCAGCAGCTTGAATAGACTCGAACCCTGTCTCCGCTAAGCTAGACGTTACTAATCATTTTGAGACGAATTAGCGATGTTATGATCCTATATGTGATGCTCATTCTGGTGTTTTGGTTTTGACAGAAACACCTTGGCGGTTCTTTTGCGCCCATAGGCGTCTCACTGCGCCTTCTTTGTCTGTCGTTTTCGATTGGCGTGATGTTGAACAACTACACTGAATCAAGGACAGTTGGTTCACTGTGACGTGCCAGAAGTTTTTTTTTCTTTCTCATCAGAGTCCATCTTACACATCTACAAATCTACCATTCGCCGTGCATTGAACACTGTTGCCATATATGGTCTGGTACCCCCGATGTTCATATCTAGGTTCTCGACAAAATCCAAAAAAGGATCAGCGATCCTGACTTAGCATCTCGGCTTCAGTCACTTTCTCACGGGCGTGATGTGGCTTCCGTCTGTCTTTTCTACGAATATTTACATGTGCTCTGACGAAATTTCTTTCCTTAGTTCCCGACTACGTGAATTTAGACGCGATACTACACTGGCATCTAGGTCCCACCCTTTTACTGTTGAAATAGTTAAATGTAACCGCCTCTTCTACACCAATATTTTCTTTCCTCCCACTTCCCGGAAGTGGAACTCCCTTCCTCTTAATTGCTTCCCTGATAACTATAATCTTCAAAGATTTTAATGCAACGTTAATCTCTATCTACTGCTTCCTTGATCCCCATGTATCTTTTATCCTTTCCTCAATCCCTCCTATACCAAATCTTTTCTCTCACTTTAACTCTCTGTAACCGCATGTGTGCTAGCGACGCTCCCGCCTTGCTTGAGGAAACATGCATAAATAAATAACTATAGAGTAAATGCTAAAGAAATGCCCTGATTAATATCTTCTTTATTGAAAGCCAAAAGCTTCAGACTCTCTGTTTTTTTTCCGCGGATGTGCGGTTTGTTTTAACGGATAGAGATCTGTTCGAATTACATTCGAGTTCAATATATTTACTTACGAGCAAATAATTTTGAGGAAAGCAAGAATCGATCACTTCTCACCCCAGCCATGAGTTAAATGGTCAGAATTGTATCTAGAATGTTGTTTGTTATCCCCCAAAAATTATTAATGGAATGTTTACTAAAAAAAAATAACGAATTATATTTACAATCCAAAAAGTGAAAGGGAATGATTCCTCTTTAAATAACCGAGAAAGTATAAGAAAAACGATATATAAATCAAAAACCTCGCTTTTTTCAGTTTTTGCCAGCTTATATATGAAGTATCGACTGCATTTTATATTCATTCATTATTTTCATCAAAATAAAATAAAAGTACCGCTTTTACAATTTTTTCATTTTGAATCCATTGAACCTTTTAAAGTAACCGTTTTCCTATATCATATATCCGGCTCTTTGGGTTTCATTTAGCTTACTAATTGCATTGTACTTCTGAACAGCCGTGTTGATCTATTACTCTGTAAAAAGGAATTTTTTAAAAATCGTTTCCAAGCAGAGGTATGTAAAAATACGGCTCATATATATTTGCTTTTTTTTTTTTTTTTTGTCACAACGTTTAGATCGTTGTATCATCTTCCGGTCTTCATCAGGTGCTTCTTGATCTGGGTAACCTTTAGGGAATTTCGAACTGACCCCATTATTTAATCAACGGGTGTATTGATCTCATACCGCGGATTCCGTATTTTCGCCATATATGACGGATATTTTCTCAAAGTTTGGTTATAAGCGATCTTCAAGCCAAGCGTCGGGCAATTGTATCCACTGCGTTGATGACCATAAGTTAACATTTTATCTCAGGTTGGGTATTTATCGATAACTGGATATAATAATTCAGTCAGTCATTGCTACGATTTGTGAGAGAGAGAAAGAGAGAAGGAGAAAGAGAGAGAGAGAGAAAAAATAAAGAAGGAAAGAGAGAACAAGAACAGACCTACGAACGAAAATGTGTGAATTATGAATGAATGGCAAAAAAGAAAAAAAAAATGAAGTTTCATGAGAGTGAGCGCCTTGAGAAGTTCTTGAGTATTTGGTTATGGTTGCGCGAAAGAAAGAAAGAAAGAAATTAAATAGAAAGAAAGAAAGAAAGAAGAAAGAAATTAAATAAAAAGAAAGAGAAAAGAAAGAAAGAAAAAATAAATACAAAGAAAGAAAGAAATTAAATAAAAAGATAGAAAGAAATTAAATAGAAAGAAAGAAAGAAAGAAAGAAATTAAATAAAAAGAAAGAAAGAAAGAAATTAATAAAAAGAAAGACCAAAGAAAGAAAGAAAGAAATTAAATAAAAAGAAAGAAAGAAAGAAAGAAGAAAGAAATTAATAAAAAGACCAAAGAAAGAAAGAAAAAATAAATAGAAAGAAAGAAAGAAATTAAATAAAAAGAAAGAAAGAAATTAAATAGAAAGAAAGAAAGAAATTAAATAAAAAGAAAGACAAAAGAAAGAAAGAAATTAAATAAAAAGAAAGAAAGAAATTAAATAAAAAGAAAGACAAAAGAAAGAAAGAAAAAATAAATAGAAAGAAAGAAATTAAATAAAAAGAAAGACAAACGAAAGAAAGAAAAAAATAGAAAGACAAATTAAACAGAAAGAAAGAAAAAAGAAAGAAAGAAAATAAATAAAAAGAAAGAAAACAGAAAGAAAGAGGGACGAAAGTAAGTAAGAAACGAAAAAAAAATAAATGAAGAAATAAAGAAAATAAATAAAAAAAAGAAAGGACGAACAAAGGAACGAACGAAATATGTCTGCAAGAAACTAAAGTCAGGCACGTTTGAAATAAAACACAAAAGAATAAGATTTTAGCAAAAAGTATGAACGAAAATGTTTGAATGGAGAAAAAAAAAATTACTAAAGAACGAAAAAAAAAAAGAAAGAGCTAATCGAATATCATATTTAAAGTAAAGAACTGAATTTTCTTTTGGCATGAAATGAGAAGAGCTGGACGGTAACGATATGGTGGAAACTGCGCATGAAAAGTTCTTTTATAAGGATCAGCACGCACGCTTAGCCAAATGATTTCACTATCAATATACTTCCTATTTTTAACTTTAACTTCACCAGCTCCACCAATCAACATCAATAGTTGACTTTACAACAGGGATCACCAAATTACGGCCTGATCCGGCCGCGATGTCAGTTCATCCGGCCCGCCGCCTCACTTTGCCACAAATGTGCTAAAATATAATTATTTATACGAAATTATCAATAGAGTATATTTAAACTTACTATGTAGGAAAAATATGAGTAAAAATGCCAAAAATTGGCCAATCTGGTTTTTGAATCTGACATTAATATATGTTTTAGGAAAATAAGTGAAATAAAAAATTCAGCAACTTTTTGCAAATTTTGATATCCGTGTGTTTTTGTGTAAGTACCTGCAATGAAGATTCTAAGAAAAGCGGTTAGGATCCTGCTTCATTGATTACTTTGTAAATTGCATTGCCGTATTTAAACGGATTTTGAAGAGTGCTGCATATAAAAAAGGACAGACTTCTCCGAAATTTGTCATATATTTTGCCTGAACTCGTTATAAAACCTGGAATGACAAATAAACACATAAATTAATAATGACTAATTAAAAAAAAAAACAACTATTTCGTACTTGAGCCCACACATTCATACACAAAATATAAAAAAAAAGTACATTAAATAATTCTAAATTCTTACCCAAGAAAAATAAATTCATGAATAAATTCAACCCTCGCTCGTCGTTCTCTTAGTTATCTGACGCACTGTGAAAAAAAATTTGGTGAGACCTGCTTTACAATAATCATCATCTCAAACATAAAGCGACACAAAGTATTTAAGGCAAGAGAGTGACAACGA
>CAHIKZ030004753.1:1100000-1125000 GCA_903632075.3 Acanthosepion pharaonis | reverse complement strand
TATTATTATTATTTCACTGAAAGATAAGGTTTAAATTACGTTGATCTGGGTTGCGGGAAGGCAGTGAATATTTTGTGTTTCGGACGTCAATTCTAGCTAGGTCACAGGCCTTTCTTTTTCCTGCGTAAATTGTTCAGGGATATTTTTATTGATATGTTTGTTCACTTTCAGGGTGTCCTAGTTTCAGGGCTAAGCTCTATGCGTGCACTAATTCCAACTAAACCCCAACTTTTTCCTTGTCTTCATATCATTTACACATGATACTATCGTATTGGAAGCAGTGTAATTTTCTGGTGCATTTATTTCGGTAAGAATTCCACGTCTAATAGGTCAGCAAATGCAGTATATTAAAATTGTATATTTACGCAGAAAGAATGGATTTGAATTTTTTAAACCCCAACCAAAGTCTGTTCAAGTTTTTATAATGTTTTTTTTTTTTCCAAATTCAAAATAGAATGTACATTCGAACTGAAATTTTCAAAACTGTTCAAAGTTAATGCTTTTCTTCTTCCTTTAAGTAATTTCTCAGTCATTATGAAGAATATGGTATTGTCGCTATGAGAGGTAAAATTTGTTGTCTACATCATAGAATTTTCTTTTCTTTGGAACATTAATATCTATATTACTTCAAAAATAAGTGTAGCTTGTAAAGCACATGAAAGAGTTACCCAGTAATGAATTGCACCAGAAAATAATATGTGAATTATTTATATGTATTATTTATATTTTATAAGCATATTAAACATACAGATTTAACATTTTCTGTTATGTTAGTAAATTCGGGTTGATTCTCTTGTATAATAACATGGTGTTTTCTAAGACTTTATTTGTAGTCTGTGTTGCATAATAGTTTCGTATAGTCAACTAATATTTGTTTCCTATTATATGATGTTTTTTTTTTAATAATGCTATTACGAAACCAGGGCTTACTGAGAGTGAAAAAGAATAAAAAGACCTTAGTGAAGAGAAATCACAATTAAAGGACAGGATTCAGGAAGACAAAAGATGGCGATTTAGATTCCATTTAGATTTTTGAAGATTCTAGGCGAAAGAAAATAAAATAAAAACAGGAATAGACTTCCACGGACGAGAAGTGCGAGAAAAGAAACTACTAGAATAGAACTTATGGCTACATATAGTTATTCAAATCGTAAAATGAGGTAACCTAACTGTCAGTCTAGTAGCGCGATTAAATTCATGCAATGGAGGCAGCAAGTAGGAAAGCATATAAGAACAATTGGCATGAAAATATTTATAGAAAAAACAGATGGAAACCATATTATAGCGATGGGAATGTTACTGAACTTGAAATACCAGGTAAGGACTGATAAGATTATAGACCCTTCTTTGGATTTTGTCGAGAATTTGAAAATATATGCCATGAGAACAAACCCCGATATGACACCAATATTCAATGCTAGGTCGAATGGTAGATTTATTAATGTGCAACATGGATTCTAGCGACAAAACGTCTGTGTGAACTAACATTTATATCAACAAATCTATAAATATAAAAATTCAATATAATTACTGCAGTTCCTGTCAGTGGAAAACCTGAGACCAAGTAGGTGCAAAGAGTTACACTTCTGGAGGAGAGCATCAGCCATTCTGATGGAAGGCAAAAATAATTCTTTATTGTAGTGTAGCTAGCACCCCTTCAGCACTCTACTAGATAGTCTGGCTCATAGCCTTAAATCATCTACGATTAAGGACTTCAACAGTTGATTAATAAGATGATTAATATTCGGACTCATCTCACTTCGTTTGGCAATGCAGCAATTGACCCTTCTCTATTCCTTGTAAGTTGTCTTACTAAATGTTTTGTAACTTACTGCTCTGCGTTATTTTAATGTATCCATTAGCGGATACTGGTGCTGAATAAATATATCAGTATAGTATAGTATCAGCGGATACTGGTGCTAGATAAATATATCAGTATAGTATAGTATCAACGGATACTGGTGCTGAATAAATATATCAGTATAGTATAGTATCAGCGGATACTGGTGCTGGATAAATATATCAGTATAGTGTCAGCGGATACTGGTGCTGAATAAATATATCAGTATAGTATAGTATCAGCGGATACTGGTGCTGAATAAATATATCAGTATAGTATCAGCGGATACTGGTGCTGAATAAATATATCAGTATAGTATAGTATCAGCGGATACTGGTGCTGGATAAATATATCAGTATAGTATCAGCGGATACTGGTGCTGGATAAATATATCAGTATAGTATAGTATCAGCGGATACTGGTGCTGGATAAATATATCAGTATAGTATAGTATCAGTGGATATTGATGCTGGATAAATATATCAGTATAGTATAGTATCAGCGGATACTGGTGCTGGATAAATATATCAGTATAGTATCAGCGGATACTGGTGCTGGATAAATATATCAGTATAGTATAGTATCAGCGGATACTGGTGCTGGATAAATATATCAGTATAGTATAGTATCAGCGGATACTGGTGCTGGATAAATATATCAGTATAGTATAGTATCAGCGGATACTGGTGCTGGATAAATATATCAGTATAGTATCAGCGGATACTGGTGCTGAATAAATATATCAGTATAGTATCAGTAATAAATATATCAGTATAGTATAGTATCAGGGATACTGGTGCTGAATAAATATATCAGTATAGTATAGTATCAGCGGATATTGATGCTGAATAAATATATCAGCGGATACTGTATAAATATATCAGTATAGTATCAGTGGATACTGGTGCTGGATAAATATATCAGTATAGTATAGTATCAGCGGATACTGGTGCTGAATAAATATATCAGTATAGTATAGTATCAGTGGATATTGATGCTGGATAAATATATCAGTATAGTATAGTATCAGCGGATACTGGTGCTGAATAAATATATCAGTATAGTATAGTATCAGTGGATATTGATGCTGGATAAATATATCAGTATAGTATAGTATCAGCGGATACTGGTGCTGAATAAATATATCAGTAATAAATCAGTGGATATTGATATAAATATATCAGTATAGTATAGTATCAGTGGATATTGATGCTGGATAAATATATCAGTATAGTATAGTATCAGCGGATACTGGTGCTGAATAAATATATCAGTATAGTATAGTATCAGTGGATATTGATGCTGGATAAATATATCAGTATAGTATAGTATCAGTGGATATTGATGCTGGATAAATATATCAGTATAGTATAGTATCAGCGGATACTGGTGCTGGATAAATATATCAGTATAGTATAGTATCAGCGGATACTGGTGCTGGATAAATATACTGAGCACTAATTCTTCCCTGTGTATCATTCACCTCGCCGATATAACATTATCTATGATGATTAAAATATAGCCGTTTCATTTTGTAGGTATTAAAACTTATACGTTATTTCTTGTCCCAGGTAGAGATCTTTTTAAAGGAGCTGCTACCAGTTTTACTTTGTCAGAGAGATTAGACTTACTATTAAGACAAGTGTAAATAGTTGGCTCATCAGTATAAATACCTAGTTGTGAAGTGATTTTCACAGTTGTTACTTAAGTGGGATTGATATATGCCCGAAATGTATTAATTTTCAGCAACATATGTTAATCTACGAGTGTGTCATTCTTGTGTAAGCAATGTAAGAACTTAATCTCGTTTTTATGATGATTAGTACAGGTGATGGAATTTCATAAATTATCGTAATATTAGAAATTTATTTATGAGGAAACATTCACCATTCATTGATCGATCAGTCAGTGCTAGAGTCGGCCGAAATTTATAAAATATTTCTCTTATTGATATTGCATTTTATTATTTTGTTTTCTGAAATATCTCTTTCTATTTACCCATACTTGATATTTGCTATTTTTCTGTGATTTTTGGCTTTTTGTATTCTTAGATATTATTATTATTATTATTATTATTATTATTATTTTTATTTCTTTGATTTCTGGCGTTTACACATTTCTTTCCGGGTCCCGCCCAGAGACCTAAGGTTAGAAATGGCATCATGACACTTTCCACTGACAAAAAAAAAAAAAAATTACATAGATAAAACCCTTCGTAAAGTGTGGGCTGTACTTGTCAGAACAAATTTTGTATCTTTTTGAGGCATGGAATTCCAGGAATCCCTTCAATTAGTCTACTGTAATCTTTTCTAACCAATCCTACGGCTCCAACTACAACAGGGATAGTTGATGTTCCCATGTGCCACATTTTAAGATTTCTATTTCAAGGTCCTTGTATTTTGATAGCTTTTTGAATATCTTCAAAGATACATTGCAGTCTGCAGGGACTGCCATATCAATAAAGAGACACTTTTTTTTATTGTTTATGGTCTTTAATAACAATGTCTGGGCGGTTGGCTTTGATTGATCTGTCAGTGTGTATTGTGTAGTCCCACAGAATTGTATCAGGTCCTATCTCCGTAACCGGGTATTATTATTATTATTATTATTATTATTATTATTATTATTATTATTATCCCTTGGATTTTTGTTGTATGCACATCTCATTTCGGGTCCCAGACGGAGACCTAAGGTGAGAAATAGCTTCAGGAAATTTCCCACTGATCATTTTTATAAAAACAAAAAAAAACTAAGATCACACACATTTTACATAGATAAATCTCTTCGTAATGCGTGTGCTCTAATTGTTAGTAATTATTTTTTGTATTTCTTTAAGGCACGGGCTTCCATGAATCCCTTCAATGAGTCTATGGTAAAGTTTTTCAATCAATCCGAGGGCTACAAATACGACTTAAATTATTGATATATTCAAGTGCCAGGTTGGGCACCTCGACATGGTGTAATGGTTAGGAAGCTTGTCTTGCTAGATCAATTACGAGTGAGTTCGATCCTCACTGGGTGCCCCATACTTTCGGCCTTGTGCCACATCTAAGCCGGGCTTAGAAAATCGCTATTCAAGTGCCAGGTTTTAGATTTCAACTTCAAAATCCTCGGATTTTCATAGACGTTTTAAAGAAATGTTTCTTCAAAGATACATTACAATCTGTATGGAAGTCATATCAATAAGAAAGCACATTTTGTTCCTATAGTCTTTGGTCACGATGTCTGGGCGATTAGATTTAATTGTTCCGTTTGTGTATATTTTAAAGTCCCATAAAATTGTTACAGGTTCTGTCTCTGTAACCGGGTCTGGACGATGTTCCTTACCAGTTTCTTGCAGTTTCCTTCCTGTAAAAGTTGCAGATTTTCAATTCAATCATACCGAGTTTTATATTCAGTGGGTACTAACAATATGCAACCTGATACTAGACGGTCAATTGTTTCTAGATATTTATCACAATATCTGCATTATTATTATTATTATTATTATTATTAGTGGTGGTAGTAGCAGTAGTAGTAGTAGTAGTATGATATGTTTCCTGCTCTGTATCCTAGAGAGCCGGGTTCAAACTATGGTCCTTCGGCCCTATAGAAGAATTGCCATTTAATTGATAGTAATTTTCTTCGTATATCGGCTATTAGTAGTAGGGCCAATCTTCCGGGCAACTTATATGTTGATGTTACCTGAGACACAGTAAACTTGTTAATTCCTTTTCTCACGAGGTCCAGTGCTCTGTGTACTGTTGGTACAATATCAATCTTTATTCTCATCACCCTGTTCATCTCAATCTCCAAGTCAATATGTCGATAATTTCCATGGAGTTGTTGCTCTCAGATGGTACTGCTATATCAATAAGCATACACTTCCTAAATTTCTTGTCTTTTATGTTAATATCAGGTCTGTTGACTTGTGTTTGCTTGTCAGTCTGAATTGGCATATCACAGAGGATAGTTACATCGTTATTTTGGGCAACTGTGTCTCGTTGGTGTTCCTACTATCTCTTAGTAGTTTCGACTTTGTGCTTCTTGTATTATTATTTTTTGTGATGTCAACAAACACTCGTTGCCACTTTTGTAATTTCAACGAATACTCGTAGTCACTTTCATAATACTGGTTGTAGTAGAGACTTTGCAATCGCAGATACAACTATAGTAACGCCATTGAACAATACTGATGTCAGATGCCTTCGAATAACGCTCGCACTAATAGTACCTCCTCGATAATACTCGCTCGAAAAGTAACAAGCGAATAGTGATTCGTATAGAGAAATAGTATAGTGCATAGTATAGAGAATAACGATGCGTATAGTAATAGAGGATAGAATAGAAATGATGATCACCTAGACGCCACGCGAATTCCCATATATACATATCTTTTACTATAACGTGATCTATTTATTCAAAGTGGGATCGCCCGTGTTTGTTTGTTGGTGATCTATGTTCAAACTTCTGTTTCGACAGCGACACTTTATCTCTATATAAGTATTATTATTATTAATGTTATTGTTGTTGTTTTATCGCGTAAGAGAGCATCTCGACAAGAAATCAATCCAGGTTACTGTTGTGGGGCTCTCCCCTTTTTACATAAGATGGACTCGTCCAAAGTATACTCATCCTGACAGAGAGAATACCTGCTGTTGAGATACGTTGAGATACGTTGCGACAGGTTGAGAGATACGGAGACACACACAGGGTGTTCTCAGAGAGTTATACAAGAGTTCAGAGACAGAGATGATTACGGCTTTACTTACAGAGATTGTACATATACTTTCTACTAACCTGCATTCCTGGACTACTAATCTTCACTTCAAGTCTATATTCTTACGCTTAATGCACTTCTTTTTCTATCTCAATTACGGGCGTTGTTTATTTATTTGTGCAGGATTCCATTCACGGAATCCACAACAGTTACAAAATTACAAAGTCAAATATATCCAGTCTCATAACGGCGAACTAGGCCCAGGCATCAAAACTAAACATGCGCAATGGAGTCACACGTTTTGACAAAAGCACACCCTATATTTGCCGCTAGCCGTATCTTCAGGTCTTCCCAGTTAAACACCTCTTCAAGTCGGATGATCCAGTCGGATGATCCAGTCGGTTGAATCTTTCTCCAATTGAAGGTGTTACACAGTGTCTAGACATGACTTCCAAGTCCCTTTGGAGGCATTAATCTTCTAAATTAAAAATGAATAACTTTCGTGACACCAGTCCATTTTGCTACTCCAAAAACTCCCTCTCATGAACAGGAATGCTCAATGCGTCTTTCTCTAGGGGACATGCCAATCCAGTTATGATCAGGCAACTGACAAGAGAATATTTGGCAATGAACTGCATATTTACTGTAGCCAATGTTACGTCATATATAACATGATACACGAAATCTATTAAGGCCAGAAACCGTGAGAAACATGCCTGGCGTAGCACCAGCGTATTTTTATTATTCTTATCTTCATTATTATTTTTTTTTAATTTTCTTTGATTTCTGGCTTTTACACATTTCTTTCCGGGTCCCACCCAGGGACCTAAGGTTAGAAATGCATCATGAGACTTTCCACTGACAAAAAAAAAAAAAAAAAATTACTTAGATAAAGCCCTTCGTAAAGTGTGGGGTGTACTTGTCAGAACAATTTTTTGTATCTCTTTGAGGCATGGACTTCCAGGAATCCCTTCATTCAGTCTACTGCAATCTTTTCCGACTAATCCTAGGGCTTCAAGGAACCTTGACGTTCCCATGTGCCACATTTTTGAGATTTCTATTTCAAGTTCCTTGTATTTTGACAGATTTTTGAGTATCTTCAAAGATACATTGCAGTCAGCAGGGACTACCATATCAATAAGGATGCACTTTTTTTTTTTGTCTGGGTGGTTGGCTTTGATTGTTCTGTGTGTATTGTGTAGTCCCATAGAATTGTAACAGGTCCTATCTCCGTAACCGGCTCTGGGTGGTGTTCATACCATTTTCTTTCAGTTTCCTTCCCGTAAAAATTGCAGATTTTCCATTGCAGATGGCCCACTCTGTCATGCCGGGTTTTATATTCAGTTGGTGCCAATATCGTGCAACCTGATACAAGATGATCAATCGTTTCTGGATATTTATCACTGTATCTGCATTTTGGGCTGACACAATATTTTAGTATATGTGCTTGATAATTCGTAGTTAGCAAGCATTGGTCCTGTGCAGCAAGGATAAAACCTTCAGTTTCAGCGTTCAACCCTGCACTGCGTAGCCACTGATGGGTACGAGTTTTGTCTACGTCAGCTTGTTTGGTACGGGCAGAGTATTGGCTATGAAGCGGTTTATCTTGCCATCGCTTCTGTATCTGGTCTGTTGCATTTGTCTTTGCTGTCATTTTTAAGTATTTTGCAGTTTCAGCCGGTGTATTATTATTATTATTATTATTATTATTATTATTATTATATCTCTAATAGTAATAATAGTTGTATGTTTGCTTGCTAATTTATACTTAGGTAGCGTTGGTCCTGAGGAGTAAGAATAAAGCCTTCCATTTCAGATTTTAAAACGGAAATACGGAACATATTATGTGTAATTTTCTTCTACAACGGCGTGTATATTGACCATGAAGAATTTTATTTTGCCATCATTTCTGCATTTATTCCATTATATTCTCTTTTGTCTTCTGTTTTCGGTTCTTTTTCATGGCAGAATATGTATTCAGGTTTATTGCTCGTCTTCATCCACTTGAAATCCACTTTTGAATTTGCGTCCTTCCTTTAGTATGTTATGAGCTTTCTTTTCTTTCCTGTTCTCCGACACAGATCATCATCCAGTCTTTTGTAGAGTGTAAGGAACGTTGGAGACAGATTTTTGTCGTTTTTAAGACATGGAATAATCGTCTGTTTCCTTCGGATCTGAACACATAAAGACTGTCAATATTGGCCGTAGGATGATGCATATGGTAGCAAGAGAGAAGATTTCTCGCTTTGTCATCCATCCGGTTAATTTCAGGCAAAGTGTTCTCAGATTTTATTTTGCTTTGCGAATTTCAACATGATATTTAACACAAGAGGTATACCCTTTGCCGTATCAAATCATTTGAATTTCTGGAACTTTCATCCTCTATAGATAATTCACGTCTGCTTTACTCAATTTCTTTGTTGTCTGTCGTTAGAACGTTTCGTTAGCTTGACATGAATAATATTAAATTATTATTATTATTATTGTTGTTGTTGTTGTTGTTGTTATTTTCTTTGACTTCTGGTGTGTAATCATTTCATTCCCGGTCCCGCCAAGAGACTTAAGTTCAGCAATGGAATCATGACATTTTCCACTGAGCAATTAAAAAAAGTAAAAAAGTAATTAAAAAAACACGCACATATTTAGAATAGATAAAGCCCTTCGTAAGTTGTGGGCTGTACTCGTGAGTAAATTATTTTTGTATTTTTTTAAGGCATGGGCGACGTGGTATCCCTTCAATGAGTCTATTGGAATCTCTTCCAACCAATTCGAGGGCTCCAACTACAACAGACATTATTGATGTTCACATGTGCTACATTTTTAAGATTCCGTTTTCAAGGTCCTTTTATTTTGATAGCTTTTCGGAGATCTTCAAAACTACATTGCAGACTTCAGAGACTGTCATATTAAATGGAGGCAGTATTTTGTTTGCTGTCTCTAATAACGATGTCTGAACGATTAAGCTTTGGTTGTTCTGTCTGTGTGTATTGTGTAGGCCCATAAAATTGTTACAGGTCCTATCTCCGTAACCGGGTCTGTTCATACCAATTTCTTTCAGTTTCCTTTCCGTGGAAGTTTCAGATATTGGTCCACACTATCATGGCCTGTTTTATATAAAGTGGGTGCCAGTACCGTGCAAACTGATACAAGATGGTCAATTGTTTCTGTATATGTATCACAGAATCTTCATTTTGAGCTAACACTATTTTTTATTATGTGTGCTTGATAATTTCTAGTTAAGAAGCATTGGTCATGTACAGCAAGGTTAAAACCTTCGGTTTCAGATATTAACCCTGCACTACGTAGCCACTGATGTGTACGGGGTTTGCCGACATCAGCGTGTTTGGTACGGGCAGAGTATAGACTGTGAAGCCGTTTATCTTGCCATCGTTTCTGTGTCTGGTCGGTTGCATTTGCATTGTCTTTCTTTTTTAAGTATTTTGCAGCTTCAGTTGGTGTATTGCGTTTACTTGTCTTTCTACACCCATTTGAATCTCCATTTTGAAATTGTTGGCTTTCTTTATTACGGAGTAAAATCGCTTACTACATTCATGTTCTTTGACACATATTATCATCCAGTCTTGTAGTTAATAGGTATCTTTGAAAGCCAATTTTGTAGTTTCTAAGACACTTCTAGTTGTCCTAATCCTCTACCTCCTTCGGATCTGGGCACACACACCCAATCAACATCAACTTTGGCATGATGCATGAGGTGACATGTGAGTAGCTTTCTCGTTTTGGCATCCATTCCCTTATTGTCAGCTGTAGTTCAGTTAATGATGTCGAAACTGCATTGCAACACAGGGACAGCCAAGGTGTTTATGGCTGATAGTATGTTATTTTTTTTTAATTAAGCTCCGTATTCACTACCAGATGCACACGCCTGTAATACTCCTTTCATACGTTCTCCTTCATTTGGATATGCTGTATTCAATCTCCTTCGCTAATTCCTAGGTTCTAGTTTCCCAAATTTTGTGACAAAATTTAAATGAATTGAGTGTTTATGTAATTCTCACTTTCTTGGATGTTACTTTCGCACATTTATATAATCCGAATCAATATCTGTTTCGTCACTGAAACATTGTACATTATTGAGGAGACCCTTCAGTTCATTGCTGTCTTTCGAAAAGAATTTGAGATTAGCCATGTAGTGTAGGTGATTGAATCATTTCTTGTTTAGTTGGTAACTCTAGCTACTGTTGTTTTGTTCTAAAGAGGCACAGACAAAACAGTAACGGTGTCAGAAAGTCTTCTAGAAAGAATCTTCGTCCGATATTCAGGCAGTTAGACATGGCAGTGCTTCTTTGTGGTTTATGTATAGTGAGATGTTCCATATTCCCATGCTGCTTTTAAGGAAATTAGCTATCACATTTTCCAAAGTCTCAAGGATCCAATAATTTGGCACAATATAAAATATTTTACGATAATCAATCCACGCTGCGCTAAGATTTCTACATCGTCTTCTGCAATGTTCCAGGATCATTTTCTTGATCAGTAGTTGATCTCTGCAACCATATGAACATCTCCTGCATAATAATAATAATAATAATAATAATAATAATAGTTATTATTATTATTATTATTATTATTATTTGTGTATGTTATTTTTCCTGCTTTATATCCTGTAGAGCTATGTCCAAACTATGGTCCTTAGCAGAAGTGTCATATAATTGATAGGACTTTTTTAGTATGTGGATTGTTCCAATCAATCTTCTGGGCAACTTGTTAGTAAAACTGTTCTTTTTTTCTCTCAAGACACCCAGAGCTCCGATTACGATTGGTACAGAGTCAGTCTTCATTTTCCACATCCTGTTAATCTCAATCTCCCGATCTTTATATTTGGACAATTTCTGGATAATTTTCATAGAGGTATTGCTCTCAGATGGTAATACTATGTCAATAAGCAAACGCTTCCTGAATTTCTTGTCTTTTATAATAATATCAGGTCTGTTGGCTTTTATTTCCCAGTCAGTTTGAATTGGTATGTCCCAGAGAATAGTTACATTGTTATTGATGTGGAGCCAAAGTTGGGACCACAGAAGGAAAACACGGAACACGGATTAGATGTAAGAAAGATATATTAACAAAAGGTTACAGAGATAGTGTAAGCGGAGCTTACTATATGTTAGTGTCCAATACTGGTAGTCGTACGCGGCTTTCTCTATCTCTCTATGTCACTCTCTCTAGAGTGGTGTGACGCATACTCTCTAGAGTGGTGTGACGTGGTGTGACGCATACCTGGACGAGTCTATTGTGTAGGTAGTTCCGGTCTCACAATACCCCCCTTTCCAAAGAGTTTTCTTTTTGAAAAGGAGAGAAAAAAATAAAACTGTTCATACTTTTTCCTCTTGGAATTTACGTCGAGCGGTTGAGTAAATTTCCTTTTCCTTCCTGAGCGTCGCACTTCAGGAGAGACTTGGGGCATATCGAGATCAAACTAGAGATCTTGATACGTGAGCCACAGATTTTCGCGAACCATCTGGCAGTTTATGTAATATGCAAGCGCCTATGCCGTACGAGGTTGCATCACTTGCGACTATGATGTCGAGACTAGGGTTGAAATGTGTGAGGGAGAGGTCTAAAGTAAGAGTTTTCTTGATCTTCTCGAATGCGTCTTGGCATTCCGGAGTCCATGACCATAGTTTGTCCTTTTTGAAAAGTTGGTTGAGAGGCCCTCTCAAATTTTGCATGTTCTTAATGAACCCTTGGTAAAAATTAGCTAGGCAGCGGAAGCTTTGTAATGCTTGAACGTTATCTGGGGCCGGCATGTTTCTTATCGCGTTGGCTCTTTCTGGATCCGGCCGACGACCGTCTTTATTTATGACGTGCCCTAAGTATTTAATCTCTGATAAGAAAAAGTCACACTTTTCCTCCTTAACCTTAAATCCGTATTCTTGTATCTTTTCGAATACGTTTATTATATGGTTCCGGTGTTCTGGCATAGTTTTGCTGGTAACCAGTATATCATCCAAATAGGCTGTTGCGTAGTCACGGTCGCCCAGCATGGCGTCCATGACCTGCTGGATAATTGCAGGCGCAACTTTTACTCCAAAAGCCAGCCTGTTGTATTTGTACAACCCTCTATGGGTGTTTATGCAGAGCAATTTGGAACTTTCTTCTTCCACCTCTATCTGAAGATATGCGTCCGAGAGGTCAATTTCAGAAAAAAATTTCCACCATTGAGTTTATTGAAAATTTCTTCAGGGCTTGGGAGAGGATAGTGGTGATCTTGCAAGGCATCGTTTAACCCTCTGGAAAAATCTGCGCATATTCTTATTTGATGGGACTTCTTTTTTACGTAGACCGTAGGTGCTGCCCACTCTCTGAAATCTGTTTTTGACAGAATACCTGCTTGTTCGAGTCTATCTAACTCTTTGTTAATCTGCTCTAGAGCAGCGAAAGGGACATTCCGTTTCTTTTTGAATACCGGTTGTGCACCGTCCTTCACCTTGAACTTAGCTTTTATTTTAGTACATTTCCCAAGGCCGCCAAAAAACCTGGGGAAATTGTTATTTGAGTTCCTTTTTTAGATTTACCAAATTGGACGTTGCGACAAAATGTACTCATTGAGCAATCCCAAAGATTGAATTTTTCTATCCAATCTGTTCCAAATGAGTTAACTGAAGTTTTCATTATGTAGGCTTTGAGCTTTTTGGTAACTCCATTTAGTGTTACTGTAAGTATTACCTCACCTAAAATGTTAATCTTTTCGCCAGTTACGGATTTTGCTGTTTTAACCGTTTTTAACAAGGTCGGCATGTTCAATTTTCGCCAAGTGCGCCAGTTAATCGCTGAAATATCAGAACCCGAGTCAAGCTGAAATTTAATGGGCTTATTGAAAATATCCACTGTTACATATTTTCTGAAATTCCTATCGACAATATCGTCAGATTGAGCTTGCCTGATTTTATTTTTGGGTTTTCTCGTTCTGTTGGCGTACCAGCACCGAGTTAAAGTATGCCCACTTTTATTTTGCAATATTTTTTGTTCTTAACTGGACAGAAATTCATCCAATGCCATTTACCACAATGGTAACATGGTCCGGGCGGTTTCTTTAACCTATTTGAGAGTTGGTTACTGCATAATTTAAAACATGAGATTTACCTTTTGTCTTTTTGAGGGGAATAGGAGGTAGAATTGCTTCTGATTTTATTAATCTGAGCCACACCTGATTCCTCGATAGTGTTTGAGTCATACTTTACAGATATTACTCTTTGACAGTCCTCTGCCAGTTTTGGGAGAGTCAATCCTTGTTCGTTCTCAAGCTTGGTCAGTACCCGTCGTCTGACTTCGGCGTCTTCTGCTGATACTAGACCTTGGGCGAAAATCAAGCCCTTGAAATCATCGGCAGTCAGTTCGGCTAGTTTAAAATCATTACAGAGCTTGTTTACCGATGCTGCAAACGTTAGAAAATCTTGCTGGTTGTCTTTGACTGTGTTCAGGCATTTCCAACGTTTGTGGAACAAGGTTGTGTTAGGCCCGAATAGTTCCGAAAGGAGCTTAATAGTCTCTGAAAAATCCAAGTCAGTTGTTTTCTTAGAAAGTATGAAGTCTACGAACCTACTATGTTCTGTAGTTCCCAGTTTTCTCAATAGTAGACGTACTTTTTTTACTGGGCCATTGTTCACAGTCTACGTTGAAAATATCTTCGTAGCGCCTGTAAAAAGCCTGAAACGTTTTGACTTCCTCTGGTACGTATTCAAAGGTTTCCATTGAATTGTAGATTGTACTTTAGAAGAATATTATATCTTTTTCAGAGTTTGAGCCTTTTAATGCATTTACGAGTAATTCTTTAAGTTGTTTCTGTTGTAGTTCAGCCTTCTGAAGCGGAATTCGTTGGAATTCCATTTGTTGTTTATGTAATTCCAAAAATAGTTGTTGTTGACTTTCTTCTGCTTTTGTTGTTGATCCAAATTTAGTTTCAACATTTGGGCAACTACTTTTTGCAAATCTTCCATATTTAAAAATGACAGCGCTTTTTTTTTGTTGCTTTGAAACACGTGTACTAAGAGGAGGTACACAAAAAAATCATGATAAATTTTTGTTCCTTTTTTTTTCTTTTACAGAAAAAAATATGGACAGACAATTAGTTAAACTAATTATGTATTTAGCTTTTATTTCCCGTGGTCCCGTTAAATTTGATGTAATTGAATAAATTTTCACCACACTTATGTATATTTTTTTATAGAGTTATAAAAAGAGAAAACTCATCTCAGTGAATTTGAGGGGAGAATAATTTTATGCCCGAGTTCAACTCAGTTACATGAAAAAAAATTATCGATATTTTTTTTCGAAAACTTGAGTACAATGGTAGTACTTCTGCACTGTTTTTTTCTCTGTGTGTGAGTGTGCAAGAAATCGTTCCCGTAATGTTATTTGGACAGACTTTAATATTCAGTAGATGTTGAATCGCTAGTTCGTCAATGGCGTTTGGTATTGGAATATATAATTTTTTTTATATGTAGACGCTGGGTCTTTAGCTTTTAAATTGCTAATGTATTCATACCAGCTTAATTTCACGTTCAACACTGCTGTGGGAACGCGTGGAGTTTGTGTATTTTTCGAGTACTGTCGCTATTGATATGGTGAGAACGAAATTCTCGAATCTTTTCTGTCGCCACTGTTGTGGAACTGGCAAGGTATTTTCGACGTGAATGCGTTTCTACATTTCTTCGTCGACCCAGATGTGGGATTGGTAAGGTATTTAGGTTTCGCCGTGAGTGCTTTTCTAGAATCCTCGTCGCCACTGATGTGGGGCCAAAGTTGGGACCACTGAAGGAAAACACGGAACACGGATTAGATGTAAGAAAGATATATTAACAACAGGTCACAGAGATAGTGTAAGCGGAGCTTACTCTAAGTTAGTGTCGTATACTGGTAGTCGTATGCGGCTCTCTCTATGTCACTCTCTCTAGAGTGTTGTGACGTATACTTAATATAGACCTGGAAGAGTCTATTGTGTAGGTAGTTTCTGGTCTCACAATAGTTATTTTGGGTAACTGTATCACAGTGGTGTCGTTTTTATGCTTCTTGCATGTATTCCGGTGCACATCTGTATCTATCTTGTTATGTGAGTGAGTATATTCATTTTTAGTTGTTCCCGGTATCCTGAGATAATCTGGTCGATATTTTCATCATATTTTCAGCATATCCTGCATTAGTTCTATCCCCGATTATGTGACTTTGTTTCTGAGCTGCAATAATTGTACCTTCTGTCTCAGCTTTCAACCCGGTGCTCCACAGCCACTGATGAGTTTAATATTATTATTATTATTATTATTATTATTATTATTATGTATTCACTGTTTTGCTTCTCGTAATGTTTCTTTTATTTACTAATTTATCGGTTTTCTTTTGAAATCTGTCTGATTCTTGCTGCGTCTCTCTTTTACCTAATTCCCTTTTGCAACTTTTTTTTTCTGTTTCAACTTTTTCTACTTCCTGCACGAATCTTGAAAAAAATATCTTTTCCTTTACACTCTGTTATCAGCCTCAGGGCACGAACTACAGGTTCAATGCCGCTTTCCTCTTCACCTGATTCTAATATTTTCGGTATCACTACAAGTGTTTGCTCAGCTTCCGTAATCTTATATTTGCAAAGCTAAACTTCGTAAGCGATTCTTCGATAGAATATACGTACCTTCTCTCTCTCTCTCTCTCTTTACGCACACACACTCGCACACACACACACGCATATATATGTGTGTGTGAGAGAGAGAGAGAGTTTCAAAATGAGGAAAAACAATAGCAAGAATAAGCATGAGGGAAATCCTGGAGAGATTGTTTGTCATAATATTCAGCATTTATTTTCTTTGTTTTTTTTTTTTTTTCGTAAGACTTGCTGCGATGATTTCTTGACCATGAAATGTGAGCATGAAGTAAATCGGTTAACACGCGTTCGTGAAATGTCAAGGTGATTACCTCTAGGTAAGGCATCAAAAGCGTGTTTACCTGTTCCAGGTCCCGTAGAAGATAATGAAGGTATGGTTAGAACAAAATACACTCCTTAATACTCAATAGCTTAAATAGTTTTTTTTTCTTTTTTTTTGTCCCAGGCTAAGACATAAGAGTAGGGAAAACTATTATGACTAGAAGTAATACTGTAAATTATGTTTAATTAGAACAAAACTGGATGAGAAACTTTTTGTTTAGTCATAAAACTGTTCCAGTTACACAAGAACAGCGAATAGGCATATTAAATCGGAATATTTTTAGTTTTAGCATGAAGTGTATATTAATGTATAAATAATTCGTTGCTAATCATTAAAATATAATATCTACCATGTGCTATGTATCGTCATGTCGTAGGTGATCATAGTTCATTAGAATTTGCTGTCTTTTTGTCATATTTCTTAAACCTTCTTCCGCCATCCATTTACTCAATCTCGTAGGCTGTGCGTTGTTTTCCTCTCTCACTCTTGCCTTCAAATAAGTCTTCTGCAAATTAAAATTTCCAAGCCATCTTTCCTCATCTTGTACCCTTTCAACAGTCTCTTTCTGATATATATATATATATATATATATATATATATATATATATATATATATATATATATATATATATATATGAAAGAATGAAGGGGGGGCAACTCATATCGAGTTATACTTATTATAAAACCCAAGTTGTTTGTGTGTGTGTGTGTGTTCATTTATATATATGATCGGATTTCCTACATTTTTCAACCGATTTCAACAAAACTTCACTTTTTTTTGGCAGGTAGTGTTTCTTATTGTCTTGCACACTCTTTTCTTTATTTTTACCTTAAGAATGCTTTAAAAAATTAATTTACAAGACAATTGTTTATAATAAAATTCTATTCAATCGGTAGACTCATAACGATTGAAAACAATGTTTTTGTTTGAATTTGGGTTTGACCAATTCATAAAAGAAATATATATATATATATATATATATATATATATATATAATTAAGACATGCGTGTCCGTCAACCATAAACAATAATCTTTGTCAATTTTATTTTTCAGTCTTTATGATGGTCGATACTCTTACTGTTACATCCCCGGGCAACGCCGGGCTCACTGCTAGTATATATATATATATATATATATATATATATATATATATATATATATATATGTCGTTTTTATTTCTACTCTCTTTAAAACTTGGTCGTTGGTCACATTATCAGTCTATTGTATTCTCAGTATCCCTGTGCAGAACCACATTTCTGTAGCCTTAAGTCTTTTCTTCATCTTTGAGGAGATTGTCCAGCATTCACTTCCATATATAAGAACTGATATTACGTCACAGTTAAAAGAAAAGTATTAACACATATTGGCATATGAAAAATATTGATTTTTCACATATTTTAAGAACATGCTAATGTGGTAATCTTAAATAAGCATTAATAGTTGAAAAATGTACCGGATGCATTTTGCTATTTGAAATGGCTGTGAAAGGAAAATTATATTTAATGCTAAACGGAAAGTTCACCAGATTTATTAATCTAAAATGATGAAAGCAATAACTAATTTTAATAAAGCTTGACACATTACCTACCTAATCTATAGCAAATATAATTTAAAATAATTCATCTAACCTAATTTTGTTACACCAACTTCAATAAAATAGAAAAGATAATGAATACAAAACGAATAGAAACAACAAGCAGGAATTTAAAATATTACATGTAAAAATTGTTGTAAAGATATATATATATATATATATATATATATATATATATATATATATTACTCCACCGTGCCTCCTTTCTCTCTGTCTGTCTGTCTGTCTGTCTGTCTGTCTGTCTGTCTCTCTCTCTCTCTCAATACATATATATATATATATATATATATATATATATATATATATATATATATAATGGAGGCCCGGTGGAGCCGAGTTTGAATTCCAGTCGAATCTGTTATATTCACTTACGTGCTAATACCCTTGGGAAAGGTGTGAATGCTCTTCTTCTCTCTCAAGCTATGGGTAAATAACAGGATAGACTGGGTTCTATAGCCTTGGATGGCAACTGGTCTAGGAGAAAGACAACTCTGAATTCAAAACCTGCGGAGGGTCGTTTGGGGACCTTGTGGCATGTAGTGCACCAGATCTCTGTATTCGGCTCTTCAAAAACTGTGGCTGGTCGTGCACGAAACCTTCACCACTATAATCAAATCTCATGTGCCGGTTTCGGACTTTCGGTTTCCTCGGAACTGATCTGCTTGACCCTCATTCGTCGAACTCGACGGGAGAGTCGACTATATATATATATATATATATATATATAGGAAAAGACTTCGAGGAATTTATATGATGGGTTATATGAACACAAAAGAGATTGTTTTCAAACAGCGAACTCTAGTCGATCATCTGAAGAAATATGACAAGAATTTTGAGTTAAGGATGATATTTTAACTAAAATTGGAATTAATTTATTAAGACGAAAAGATATAGAGAGATACGGATATGTGCGCATTTGGTGTAATATAACTATTTCATTGCTAATGTCGCCTTCTTAGATAACTTTTTAGTAAACATTCATAGTATTGTATTAAACAAAATGGCTACCAGTCCCGCTCTCGTCATTCTCTCAATTATCTGGCCCTCTGTGAAAAAATTTTTGTTACTCCTGGTCTAGCAACAAATGTTATCTATATGTGCAAACTCTTCATGGCTTTTCTACATTTTGCCAAATGAAAATGTAAACATTTCTAATATTTTCAGTACTTATGCCTATGTCATACAGAAACGTTGAGCCTGTTCACTAGATAAATGGCTGAACGCTAGGGAATTTCATGTGGTTTAAGACTTGTGGTGTGACGGATAACGGTTCCTAATGAGAAATCGTAGAACTGAGTTCGAATTCAATTTTCATTCACTTATGCGCAACTGTCCTTGAGAAAAGTATGTCTCCATTTCTTCTCGCCCCTTGACATGGGTTAAATAGCAGGATACACTTCACTTTGTTTGACAGCCAGTCTAGCGCAGAAAGTAATATCGGCCTACTTCGTGAATTATTCTGACGTATTCTTCTATGCTTGCTTATGGGCGAAGTCTAAAATCCGGACAAGATTGTACATTTAAGGACAAACAATTTTTAAATTACCGTTAACGTTCTCCTTTTGTCACTGCTAACATTAATGTGATCTTAATTAAACTGGGCAGATATCTTTCTTTTCCAATAATTTAATTGTAATGGTAATCGTAAGCCGCTTCCTTATAAGGAAACATTTGACATTTCTTAATAGAACAGCCAGCAATGCTATCGACAGAAAGTTCTAAATTCTTTCTCTTACTGAAAACATTCAGGAAATTATGTTTCTTAAGTCCAGTAGCTGTTATCGCTCTTTCCATTACTGATGGGGGGTCCCTTCTTAACCTTTTATTTGAAGCAGTGTGAACAATCAATATATTATATCATCATATTCTTTTAAAGCATCTTGTGCTACTCGTTTTATTTGTTGCTGCTGGTGAAAGTTCTCCATTTATATGGTTTCTGGTTTCTGTTTCCCAAAGTTCAAAGAAGAATTATCTTCGCCAAGATCTAGAAAACTTCATTTACTCAAAGTCATTTCTGATTATTGATCTGAGAAAACGGTTTTACACAACTAACAGTCTTAATATTTCTAAACTAGTTTGGCGACTTTCATGACGACCATATGAAAGTCTGATGTGATTATTTAAAAGACTGTCTCTACATTGTTATTTGTTATATAATCTTCAGTGATCGGCAGTGTCTATATTTCTTCTTTTGATAAAGTTAAGCAATTTCGAGCCTGGTCAGTACCGAGGTGTATGACCGCTTGGAAAAAATACGAAGTGCTGTAAGTTTGAATGCGCGGGGGTTTGAGTAATAGCCTGAAATTATTAATCTGAGAACTGAGTTTCAATTCCCGTTGCGTTCGTTACATTCACCGACGCGCAAATACTCTTGGAAAAGGCATGAATCCACATCTTCTCTCCGCGGATTCATCTGTTCATTTATAAGACTTGTATCAATAAAGCATTATTTTCTTTCCTGCCACTAAATTCTTACAAGGTAAAAATATTTACATAAAATATTCCAAATTTAGCCTTCACCTGGATTTGAAATGCTTTTTATAGCAAATGATCTATCGGGATTTCCATATAAACAGATTTCAACTCATTCCTACGTATTTAAACATTTTCTTAGCTTCGAAACACCATTTTAAATCAGTTCACAATACTCTAAATATCCCTATGCAGTCTATATACATTTCTCTTGCAAACGTTCTTTATGGTTGAAATGAGTTTCCTAATCCTAAATACATAAACTTTAGTATATATATATATATATATATATATATATATATACTAAAGTTCATGTATATATATATATATATATATATATATATATATATATATATATATATATATATATATACTATTTACATTATTAGGACTATTGTCCTCATTTTGTCGCCATATTTATTAAAACGTTTTGGACGTTTCACGCTCCGGCCTTCTTCATGTGGTTGGAATTTCGAACTGAACCCTTTATTTCGTTCACTAGGGTAGACTGCTCTAGTTCCACGTGCCATGTTTAATGGATGTTAATTAACAGTTATCTCCTGTTAATTCCCCTCTGCAAGTTCTCCACTGCCTTAACCGGGTATTGAACTCACACTCTTTGGGCCCTCACACTGGATCTAACCAACGCCTTTATTCACTGTGTCCTTGAGGACATCTGTGTATGAATTTCTGGGCATTATAAATCTAATGTCTCAGCAACCATTTTTACCAGTGCTCATATTGCAATTTTTTGCTGTTATCAACATATTTTTACCAGAGCTCATATTGCCATTTTGTTGTTATTATCGCTTTTCTCTAGTATTCCTTATTACTGATTCCCATATTCTATTCATTTCTATGCTTGGTCGGCTCAGGAGATTTTTGTGGCCTAGCATATGTACTGATTCCTTAAGTCTTCCTTCACATAAGGCAGGCAGACTGTTTTCTGTGTAGCCGAAACGTTGTAATATATATGGCGACAAAGATTAGAGCAATAATCCGAATAATGTAAATAGTGTACATAATACCTCATCTCAGAAATATAGACATATATATATATATATATATATATATATATATATATATATATATATATATATATATATTGTGTGTATTTAGGCAGCATCTTTTCATTCAAGCACGTTTAATTAAATAATATAGACAAGTGTTGTCTATTTATTTTATTTAAATTATTTTCATAACGTCTGAAAATTTTAATAACATTATCGTTGAACGAAGAAAGAAATTCACAATATTGATCCATATTTTTTAATACAATCTAAGCTTTCGGCTTACATAAGCCATTATCAAAATGTCAGTTACAACATATTAAGCAATATACGGACAAGACAGTGATGATAGTCTGTGATTGTTTACATAGATGATTTCTAAGCAACGATAAACACGTGCATATAAGACGCTAGAAGCGAAAATCGCACCGCATCTCATGACGTCACACATGACCACGCGAGAGTGAATTGGAGAAGTATGAAGTATTGGAAGCCGTTGGTATAAACCAATGTCTTCTGTTACCAATTATAGACATTTAAGGATATTTGTAGAGATTCCATAGTTGATTTTGTTTAGGTTAGGTTTCAAATGTTTGATGTATAATGCTTCAAGGTTTTTAGTTTTTGTCTATTGTTTTCATGTCGAAGTATAATTGTGTTTTCGACAAGTATTTTACGGAATTGTGTGTGCGGGCAGTCATGTTGTTTTAAATGCCTAAAAATGTTAGAGTTTTCATTAAAATGTAGTGTCAAGCGTCGTGAAAGCGAGTTTGTGGTGTGACCAACATAAATATTATTTAATTCATTGGAGATACACTCTCCCAAAGGGCACTTGAATTTATAAACCATGTTGGTTTTTTGCAAATCGCTAACCGGGGGAGAAGAATCACTGCGAAGAATTAAGTTGGATATACTAGATTTAGTGTAGTATATGATTAATTTAATTTTTTGCTAGGATCTGTTGTTGATATATTAGAATTTACTAAATTTTTTAGTATATTTTCATCTTGTTTATAATTATTATGCATTTGATTACGATATTCACGAGTAAATAAATGACAGGACACCAAATTGTGCCGCGACGCAATTTTCTCCCAAAAGAACGTCTTCAGAAAAATAATTTATTTGGTTGATGGAAACAGCCACATACGTATAAAAAGGGGAAATACATGTCCGGTTCAAGAGTCACGTGCCTTCCTGAGTCTATTGTACGTGGCCCACAACTATAGTACATCTCCATTTTCATAAGTTAGTATTCAAATAAAATACAACTTTTATTGCCACATAATCATGTACAATAATGGATCATATGCAATACAGGAAACAATTTAACTAGAAAAATTCAAAATAGTACAATGTATCTCAAATAATTCAAAGATGTTTCGCGGCAATTGTTACCGTCAACTTCAGATTTTTCTTCTTAAAAAGTTTAATAATTGTTTCAAGAAAATTGAATAAAAATGAAGAAATTATTCAAGTTTTTATTTTAAGAAATTTTTTGCAATTTTTTGTGTGAAACCAATGTCACAGGAAAACTATCAAGCACTCCATATAAACCTCATAAAATGAGCGCTCTTCTGCATTAAGTGCAAAGAATATCAGGTAATCCAGTAAAAGTTTTGTTCGCGTGTAACTTTCCCTTGCTTTTTTGCAAAAAGTCGTACCAGCCTTCCGTTTTATTGATGTATTCTACCTTACCCGGATGTGGGGTGGTGACTGAAAAGTTGGTTGGTCTTCACCTATTTTGATAAATTTGAAACATGTGTGTACAATTTCATCGAAATCGGTCGAGAAATGTGGACACACAAACACACTCAGACATCTTCTGTTTATATATATATATATATATATATATATATATATATGTATATATATATATGCGTACGTGTGTGTGTTTATGTGTGTGTGAGTTTGTAAATATTGCAGTCCACTGTTTTTGCTTTTATCTTGTTTCGCATATTCATGTGAGAATTTGTGTCTTGTCTTTTTTCTTTTGCTTTCTCGAAATATATTTTATATGCTGACTATGTTTGGATACATATCCTGTCCACGTCGAAAGTCGCCATTACCACTGGTATTGCTGTGGTGTTCATTCTTTTCATTCTCGCTTTTTATATTTCTAGATCTTTATAGCTTGCGAAATTTTTTTTAGTTTCCGAAGAGTTGAAGAAAAACATATCGATGATATGGCCTTTCGCTACAATATCAGGTCTGCTAGCCTGATAATTCCTCATCTGTTTTAACCATCATCTGACAGAGTATGGTAGCGACATCATTATCTCTTACAGGTGAGGGTTCTTTGTACTCGATTTTCCTGTTGTAGTACTTACACATTGCCAAGGGTAATCAAACAATGGCTAGTTTGTCTAATGTTTTTTGTTGTTTGTTGCATAACCCGCACATACAGTACAAAATACTAGCAAAGTCAAAAACTAAAAACACGTTTTTAGAAAGTTGAAGCAATGAACGTGCAAAAAAATGAATCATTAACAAATAAAACAATTATATATGAAGGGCCTGCATCATTAAACGCATATATATATATATATATATATATATATATATATATATATATATAATAATAATAATAATAATAATAATTTTTTGTTTAAAAATATGATTCTTTCTTACATCAGAGTTCTCATGTTTCAAAAACGAGGCCAAAACCATCAAATAATTTTAAATTAAGTTGAATCGAAACTTTAGGTTCCCAAATTTTAGGTTCCTCAAAATTTTTTTAAGATGAAACTACTAAACACCTCAATTCAACTTAATTTTAATAATTATTTGATGGTTTCGGCTCGTTTTTGAAACATGAGAACTCTGATGTAGCGAAGGAATCATATTTCAAACAAAAAATATTATAATATAAGCTCTACTTCTGTATGGAGCACTGTCTTCTTAAAAATAAAACAAAAATACTAAGGAACTCCGGATTATACACCCAATGTGTTCTTTTCTGTTTTCTGCATACCTGCGCACTTACATATATATATATATATATATATATATATATATATATATATATATATATATATATATACCAAGTAAGCATTTTACTCGTTATCACCCACAGAACTCTAAAACACATAGACACATCAAGGGTTGAACGCAAAGGAAGCCTCATAATCATAAAATGCAGAATCATACCTCAAACGATAAGAGTTGCTGCAATGATATATGCAGGAATTGAACCCAGTTGAACTTAAGATATACTACACCAAAAACAAAATGACAAAGAATTATATAAATGGTGGATCTTTGATGGCGAAAGAGCAAGTTTTTATATCCTCCAGAAGTAGATCGAACGTTTGATGAAATTTCCCGAAACCACATGCCATCCATTGCCGACTTTAAATTGAAGATATCCAGAAGTGAATAAACAATTATTTTATATACGAAAAGTTTTGTCTCCTATACGTATCTGACTTTATTAACACAGTCATTTCTT
>CAHIKZ030004753.1:1037500-1095000 GCA_903632075.3 Acanthosepion pharaonis | reverse complement strand
AGCATAAGAAGCCAGGTATTTTCTGGGGCGTCAAAGGAGTCGATCAATTTCTCTGCATCTTTAGCAATGGATTGTAGTTCCACTTCAGGTCGGGTGTGAGTTTGAGGACCAAGGCACGGGTCTCCTCGAGGGGACATCCAGTCATCGTGGCTGGCGGTAGTTCGGGGTCTGATCAGCGGTGATGGGTGGTAACTAGTTCTTTTTTCCTCTTCGTCATCAGTCAATCACTTAGGTGCCATGCGTGATACAAGCTCATTCGATCATGCATCTTTCTATACCAACGAGGCAGATTTTTTTCCCCGCAATAGGTTGCCATTTCTTTCTGCGCTAGACCAGTTGCCATCCAAGGCTATAGAATTTGATCCTTTCTGCTAATTACCCATAGCTGGGGGGCGGATTCATAGCTTTCCCAAGGTAATAGCACGTAAGTGAATGAAGTGAATGTAATGGATTCGACTGGAATTCATTACATTCCCTTACGTGCTAATACTCTGGGGAAAGATATGAATCCTCTTTATTATAGGTTTCTCTAAAATCCTATTATTCATAAAAATGATTAACAAATCAGTCAATAATAGAAAACGCTAAACAAAAAAGTTGGAGAGAAAGAAGAGAACTACAAAACAACATTACAACAGTATGGTAAAAAAATATTTTGTATGTTAATTCAAATAACACTGGGAAAAAATCTGCAAATTTATTTGGCAACCCAATGGATGGATTTGTTTTGATACGGTGCCAATAAACTTTTTGGTTGTTTGAAATTATGCTGTTAGGTAAAAGAAAAGCAACATATAACTAAATCAAAATCTTTTTAAAAAATTGAAATAGTGTAAGACTCTAAAAGACAAATATGATTCTCTTAAAATAAAACTGAAATAACAACATATTTCAAATAGATGGCATTTTCATTAATTTTGTTATTTTCTGTTCCATTAGCGTGTAGCATGGGCTCAAATAAGGCGACAAACACACACACACACACACACACACACACATATATATATATATATATATATATATATATATATATATATATATATATATATATATCTGTATAAAGATATATGAATATCTTTATTGTTCGAGTTGTTATGAATGAATAAAGTGAGGGAGAATAACAGAGGTAAGAATTGCGCACACCGGAATTGACGGAGACAAATCTTCGTGGAATCTCTAGCCAGCCTCTCTGTCCAGATCAAGAATCGGACCGGTTGTGTAACATTTGGACACCTACGCAACTTCTTGTGAGTACGCGTACTTCCGGTATGACGTCAACGCAATTTCGTCTTGCCACGTCTCTTCCGGCAAGCGCCCACGCAAGCACGCATTTCCTTCCGCTCAGGACATTCGTGCGTCCTGTTTATTCAAGTCTCAGGATATATGTACGTCCTTCTTATTTTAGCCATCGGATGCATTTCCTGTTTATGCTATCACCATTTCCGATTTCCGCTCATTGATTCAGCGGAAGTAAGGCCAAAGGTCTTTCCTCAACCGATATCCAACAAGTGTATCTGTGTAATATTTCTCTGGTGTGCAAAATAACGAAAAATTTAACATCAGCTGAGATCCAGGGGTTAGAGAAATCATGAAAAAAGTATCTTCCATCATCTTCTTTGATTGACGTGGGTGATCATGTCTCTCCACACCTACTTTTTTTCTGAGAAACATTTAATAGCATATTCTTTCTATTTGCACATTATCTATTCGCTCAAACTCGGTAAGTAGGTTACCACCTTTTTATATAATTGTTCACCCGATACAGAGCTCAAGAGTCGCTCAAGGTAGAGCGTTGCTTAATGTGTTTGTTGTATGGGCGTACAAGGAAGGAATAAGAGGCGCAAATTATGAGGATATGTAGAATAGATTTCGGACGAACCTATACATGAAATGGTTGAGATTGAAGCGATCTGAGAATAATCCTCTTGGGGGTCTTTTCAAGAACGTAACAGTTTTGAGAGGAAAAAAAAACCTCCTCTATACCGATGGGAGACAAAGTGAATGAGTCTGATTTAACTATGTTGGTATAGCAAGGCCAGTTCTAGCTTTGAAAGTCTGAAATTGTGGAAAAATAGAATGTATCTTGTCTGACCGTTTGCCATGGAAATAGTGAGAGAAGAGCGAGAGAATAGCAACGTTTCGTGACAAAGATATTCTAGGACATTAAACATTATCACCCGCAAAGCCGTGTAAAAGTGTTTTTTTTTTTTTAAATTTCTGTCAAGGCTGATATGTGACGACTGAGCAGTGGCAGAAGTGATATGTTAGCAATGCACTATTTTGGTCTGATGTGGGATTTGTAAAGATAGAGCATGGTAGAAGGATTTGAGTACCATCTGAACATTACATCCAACATCTTTAGCGATGGATCATACAGGTGAGTTCCATGAGGAAGCTTCATTCAAGTAGATGTTCCAGGAAACGAACCTCTTTTGGAGTACAAATGGTCATTTAGAGTACAAATGGGCGTCATGACCAGTAACAATACAGTGTCTATTCTGTGATAAAACGTTACGTGGTTGGTTTATCAGGTTATACTGCATTGCTTTGAATGGATTGTTTTGGATGAGTGTCTGCTTAAATTATTATGTTTTAATGCCATTTAATGTACATGATTTTTTTTAAGCGTTTCACCCCAAGCAAGGCGAGAAGCCACTAGGACGCAAGGGGTTACAGAAGATTTGGAGCAAGATCAGACAGGAGCGATAGAGGAAAGGATGAGGAGAAGGATAGTGGATAGATCAAGGCAACTGGAGATGTCGATTGGCATTAGATTTGAATAGTTGGAGGTTATAGTTCCCAGGGAATTTGGAATAGGGAAGGGAGTTCCACAGGCGAGAGGTGCGAGACATGAAGCTATTGGAGTAGAAGAGACGGCTATGTTTAGGAGTTTCGACAGTGAAAGGGTGAGAGCGGGATGCCAGCCTCGTAGGGCGCTTGAACTCATGAAGTCTGGGAACCAGCGAATGCAGCTCCTCGGAGCGATTGCCATGAAAGTATTTGTAAAAAAGACAGAGAGAAGCGACGGCACGTCTGTGAGAGAGTGACTGTAGACGAGATGCCAGAACAGGGCCAATTATATTGCATATTCGCCTCTGGAGCCTATCAAGAACCCCGAGGCAAACAGAAGGGGCCCCAGACGATATATGGCAGCAATACTCCATGCTAGGGCGAATTGTTGATTTGTAGATCTGGAGGATCGATTCAGGTGAGAAAGATTTCCTGGCGCGACACAGGGAGCCAACTTTCCTTGCGGTGGGCGAAGCTATTGAGTCGATGTATTTGTTCCATCT
Source organism: Acanthosepion pharaonis (assembly GCA_903632075.3). NCBI lineage: Eukaryota > Metazoa > Mollusca > Cephalopoda > Sepiida > Sepiidae > Acanthosepion > Acanthosepion pharaonis. The sequence continues at coordinate 1,091,707 of CAHIKZ030004753.1, read as the reverse complement.
CAGGTCAGCAGTCAACGTGAGACCGAGCAGCCGTAGAGAGTTAATCTCGAGAAGTTGAGCGTCAGACATTCTAATGGAGGGCAGGGAAGGATCTCTGTGGTGATTAATAGAGAGCAGTATATAATTAAATAAAAGTGAATTAGAAGTATATAACCTCATTATATGTCTAGAAAGCTGGAAATCAAATTGTCTATAGTTGAAAGAAATGAGGAAAAAGAGAAAATATTGAGGAATTAATTTAAAGTAAAAAAGAATCGAGGAAAAGGCTGATTAACTAATACTATTAGATAATAATGATTTAGTGATACCAGTCTTAAATTAGGTCATAACGGGAGAAAAGAGGTGAATTCATAATATTCACAGAAGTATTTACGCAAAGGCGAATATAACGAACCTAATAAGAAATGGAACTCCGATCAACACTTCCGTGCCATTATCAATTACACCACCCGCATATCCAAACTTACAGCACCTGGTATTCCCACGCAGTCACCCATCTAAATACTAGCCAGGAACGACATCGCTTGATGCAGCCGTAAGCTATATATATATATATATATATATATATATATATATATATATATATATTTTTTTTTTTTTTTTTTCTTCCAGGATAATTTTCCAGTTTACTCGAGATGATCTTCGCTTTCTCTAACCTCCTAATTTTCTGTCTTGGACTAACAAGTTACCTCACAGGTTTTATGAACGATTTCATTTTCAAACCTTTTTACGCTGCTCATGGAACTGCCATAGGTGAAACGTCTTATGGATTGAGTTGGATCTTTTCTAATTGATCTCTTTATCTCTAAGATGAAATGATGATCCCTCTTGCTTTTGTGACCTATTGAACGACGTTTGATCTCTAATGTTCTCTCTCTTTTTTAAACTTATTCAAAGTTCTCTTGGCGATTCTTGAATAGACTTTGAAGATTTAAGCCAGAGTATGAATGTTGTTACCATTACCGAACGGCTGAATGATCTTATTCCTCTCATTATTGCACATTTAGGAAGACAGTGGGGATGACGCAAAACGATTTTAACCTGGTATCTTTCTAGCTTAATAACTGAAAGGGTTTTTCACTGATTCTTACGACAAATGATGTCAAGATGGTTAAACGTATTATCTGCAAACCTGTAAAAAGAATCAATTAGTTTAAGATATTAAACATTTTGCAGGATATATATATATATATATATATTGTCATACACTAACAGACTGTTTCGTAGCTCTTCAGTGTGGCTAGTTCAGTTGTCTGTAGCTAGGATCGAAACCCGGCTGAATTGGTGTCAGTTGGAGATTCTACCGCTAAGCCGTCGACGCAGGGCGGCGATGAAGGTGAATTTTAGCGTATTTATAAACACACAGTGACTGCGAGGATTCGATTCGCTTTACCGAAGAGTCTTGCTATAACAGCCGTAATACTCACTGTTTACAAACCCACACTTCCTCCCCCAGGGAGCTCAACCGAAAGAAATTTTTCAGGAGCCTATATATTGTCATCCACAGGCAGACTGTTTCACTCTATCACAGCTCTTTAGTGTGGCTAGACGTCCGGTAGCCTCTAGCTAGGATCAAAACCCGGCTGAATTGGCGTCAGTTGGAGATTCTAACAGTAAGCCATATATATACTATTTATATCGGCACAACATAAATCGTCTTACTTCATGTTAATGTTCAGGTTTACGTTGATTAAAACATTTGGCTACGATGTACCTCAACTCGCACTGTGATAAATATACAAATACGAAAGCAAACTATATTTGCCAAACATGAAAATGTTAAAATCCGTAGGGAAGAGAAAGAATTGCAAAGCACTGAAAAAGTATAACCGGTTATCCGGGACGAAAACATTCGTGAAAACTTTAAACGATCAAATAAATATTTAATTTCATTCTATGTTAGGGGTTTTTTTTGTACTCCTAACCTCTACTCTGCTGCCAGCTCGAATAAAAAGATTTTTTAAAATATACTTGCCCTTTCCATATAAACTCATTGGCCTCATTGCTATCCTTTTTGCGTATTCACTGACTTGCAGTGGACAAAAAAATGTCCATTTGTATGATAGATGTCTTTGATATATATATATATATATATATATAACGTGGGGCTGAAGAATTATCAGTACTACCTATGTCTCCACTTTGATCAAATAATAACATTTTGTTTGTTTGTGGTGGTGGAGATTTCAGAACCTTTTACCAACCCCACGTATTTATTACTTTGTTCTTTTTTCTTCTTTTAGTTTTCAAGTCGACTTAAGAAATGGTTAATTATGACTCACCAAAACGTGTATTTTTTTTTCTAAGATTTTTTCTAACATTACCATCCATCTATTTTCCTATTCTGTCGCAAACTTTACTTAATGCAATTTGGTTGTCACTTACTATTGTTTGCTAGACATATTCATATTCGTAATATATATATATATATATATATATATATATATATATATATATATATATAATGAAAGTTTCCGTTTTTATCATTAACAAGTGCTCTGTTCTTACAGCGACTTCTCTTTGGATTTATATCCTCTTTTCTGTTATGCATACAAATTGTCAAATAATATTATTATTAATTATTTTTAAAAACCCGCACACACACACACATACACACACATATATATATATATATATATCTATATATATATATATTGGTGAAATGGTTTTTCTAAGACATTTTTCTAACATTGCCATCCATCTATTTCCCTATTCTGTCGCAAACTTTAGTTAATGCAATTTGGCTGTCACTTACTATTGTTTGCTAGACATATTCATATTCGTAATATATATATATATATATATATATATGTGTGTGTGTGTGTGTGTGTGTGTGTGTGTGTGTGTGTGTGTGTGTTGTGCGTGTGTGAAAATATATAGAAAATAGGAAAGAACTCGTTAGGTAAATAATCCAAAGTTCTTTAGGATTTTTGTTATTATTCCCCAAAAATTTTCGCTTGAAAATGGAACAGAGCTTACTTTAATTCAATTTAATTCAAATAATTATATTGAAGTTTTCGGCTCTTGTTGTGAAACATGAGAACTCTTATGTAGCGTGTTGGAATCATATTTTTAAATAAATAATATATATATATATATATATATATATATATATATATATATATATATATATATATATAGTTTATGAAAACTAGGTAATCGGTATGGGTAAACCTAAAGAGGATAAAATCCAGAGAACTCAATGTAAACCCAGAGGAAATCAAACATTATAATCTTTATGAACCCCCAAAATAACACTTTCAAAGTAAAACAATTAACAGCGTCTGTTTCTAGCTTTTTTTACAAAGAAAATTAGTGACATCTTCTCTTCTCTTCTCTCTTAACTTCCTTCTCTCTTTTTCTCTCTATGGGTTTTTTTTCCTTCGATTTCAATAACTTCCATTAAAGTTAACCGTTTAAATGTGTCAATGTCTGCTAACTCACTCATGTCTTCTCTCTCTCCCCCCTCACTTCCTCACTTCGTTAATTTACATATGTTTAATACGGCCCGTCAAAAATGTGCAAATTTTTCTTTTCATTTTTTGTTTGGAAGTAAAGTCTGATGATCCATAGTTCTTTTTAAAACGGCTGTGGTGAAATTATTTATTACATGGAACCTTAAAGTGGTCTGTTTTTTTTTAATATATATATATATATATATATATATATATATATATATATATATATATATATATATATATATATAACACCCGCAAGCGCTTAGAGAGGATAGAATGGAGATTAGCGTGTTTCAGTGGACTCAGCAGTTTTCAATCAGTTTGTCCGAATTGTCTTCAAGAAGCGAGAGCAAGGTCTTAAAGGTCATCCAATCTAACAGTGATCTCACCCCACAGTCCTTACTCTTGCTCCATATGCGGCCTCCTTTGTAAATCACTAGCGGGTCTTAAGTGCTACTTAAGATTATCGCACGAAATTATCTGAATCAATTAAGTTGTCAGATACTCATACGTCGAAACCGACTAGAGACTCCGTTATATATATATATATATATATATATATATAAAAACAAAGTGCTACCTCTTTTCCGAAAGTTAAATATGGGGAACATTAGGTCAGAATTAAAAATAGACTCGTGGGTATGTCTTAACCAATTAAATGTCATATCTACGCTTAATATAAAGGTAAGCTCAGAGCGTGAATGTGGGTGAGTTATGTTTTCATGTTATGATAAACCGGAACATAGACAGGCCATCATTGTCAATTGTGGAAAATATGATATGTTCATTTTTGGGAATGGCATTGAATGGAGGGGTACGTTAATCCGACGCAGTATTCACAGTATTTTTTAAATTCTTTTTATTCAAGAAAATTCTTAAAGGATAAAATTAAAATTGTGGAACATCTATATAACATTAATAATCTTAACTAAATGGAAAAAATAGCAATATTAATGCTGAAAAAACAAAATAAGGTAATTAAGTTAATTCTGTCTGCAATTTTAAGTTAATTCACTCCTTTGTTTTACTACAGTAAAACGTAAAATAATAAAAAAAAAAAAAAACAACTAGAAGATCTCCTACAATCACGATACTTTTGTCACTGACATATTTTCCGCAATTGTCAATAATGCCCTGTCTATGTTCAGGTTTATCATGACATGAGAAAATAAATCCTCCACCTACACATTAGGTGACGGCAGGTGAGGACTAATAATATGGTAGATTGTTTGGATTTTATCAAGAATCTCTAAAAAAAATAGCAGCAGAAACAGATCACATTTGACAGTAATATTCAAATCAAGAAGGAATGGTCAACTTTTAGTTATTTAAGACAGATTCTGGCAAGAAAATTGTCTAGCATGTCACAGTGAACTAAATTTTCTAGTAGCCGGTCTAGCAATTGATTCAATATTATCTTTCGACTTCATGTCAGAGAAAAGCGTAAGCCCGAAGAGACGCAATGAGTCACTCTTTAAAAAACGAATTCGATTATTAGCTAAGAGTGATCATATTTATAAGCATATATACCTTTATTAAAAAAAAACTATTTCATACGTGCCAGCTGACAATGACGTATATATTTACAAGAGATCAAATTCCACTGGTGATATTTCCTGCATGAGTAATTTCTCTATACAATAAACACCAACGTTTTCCTTCTCCGTATCAACATAAATAGATGAGTTAAGCGTCGGACATGTTTAGATGGGTTGATACGATAGGCTATTCAGGAGCCTGTAGTTAATGTGAACGTATACATCCGCTCTCGCATAAATGGAGGTTTGTTCAATATGAGGCCACCGAAGGCCCACCAACAGAGTGAGATGATGCTCATCAAAGAGACTTTATTTGTGATGCTGCTGTAGAATTCAGCTTTTTAAATCGATGAATGTAAATAAAAAGTCCGAAAAGAGCTAAAATGAAAGAAATTAAAAAAAAAAAAGCAAGGTATCAGTAGCCTGTGCCCGTTACTAAATAATTTTTATTGTTATCATAATAACAGAATATCTCATCAATGTTAGGAAAGATCAGACTGATTGACTATTAATTATATGGCTTGATTGTGTTTTCTGTCTATATTTCTGAGATGAGATATTTACATTATTTACATTGTTCGGGCTGTTCTCGTTTCATTGCCATATTCAGGATGTTTCAGCCGTTGTACACTTCGGCTTTCTTAAGGTGATTGGAATTCCGAATTGAACCCTTTATTTCATCCACCGGGATAGATTTTTCTATTTCCAGTGCGATGCCTCTTCCGGATGTCTCAGTTATCGCCCTTTAACTCAACGCTGTACGTTTTTGTTCACCAAGTAGCCAAGTGTTTAACTCACAACTCTTTTGGTCAAGTAAATAGATCCAACGAACGCTTTTATCCAATGAGTCACTTGTATTTATCTACTGGCGCCTACGATCTGTCACATCGCCAGGTATCTTGTGTAAATATCTTGCCATGTCTGGGTCACAAGGTTTTGTCAGAGAAAAGAGATGATTAGTATGCATCTGGAAAAATCTGGAAATCTGCCACGCCTATCACCCAGTCATTAATAGCCATGAATAAATTGTTCCGTTCATTTTGTTCTTGTCAAGGTACGTATAGAACAGGATTTGAAAATGAAAAGCGATTTTCTTTCTCGATAGAATCCTTCTACAAAATATCTTCTATTTTTGGAGATTACTTATATGTCTTGCCAGAAAATGTTTGTCACCGGAATCCATATTGCACATATATAAATCTACCATTCATCCGCGCATTGTATACTGCAACCATGTTGGATCTGGTCTGGTCTGGTCTGGTCTGGTCTGGTCTGGTGCGCCTGCTGTTTATCTCGACATTCTTGACAAGATTCAAAGAAGGATCTGTAATGGAACCTATCCTTACCAGGCATCTCGACTTCAGTCACTTTATGACCGATCTAACGCAGCATCCCTCTGTCTTTTCTAAATCTATTTTCATGTTATTTTGCTTCTCTGAAGAGCTTTTTTCCCTTAGTGCCTCGAATAGTTTGAATTTAAACTTGCTACTAATTTGGCAACTACGTCTCAACGCTTTATAGAACTAAGTAGATGCAACTGGCACATATACCGTTATTTTTCTCACATTTCTCATCTGTAAAACTCCCTTTCAATTTCTTACTTTCCTATCACCCATAACATTTTGAAATCTAAATGTATCATCAAACGCCATCTTCTTTATTCTTGAAACCTATTCCTTTATTATCGTTTTCTTATTTCTCTTCACTAAAATATTTTCATTTTTTCATTCACTTTCACTCTCTGTAACCAATCCCCAGTGGCTTTATCGCCTTGTCTGAGGAGTTATATATATATATATATATATATATATATATATATATATATATATATATATATATGACAAAATCGAAAACATTTTGTGTCGTTTTTCTGTCTTTAGGAGTTCATCGGACGAAAGTGATATTTAGGTTGATGTACATGAAGAGGTTATGAAATAGCTTAGTAAGAAATACATAATTTAATGATGAAGTGATAAAAAGAGAAACAAAAGGCAAGAAAAACTGTATGAAATTGGTTACACCATATACCCAAACCAATATTTACAATAAATAATTAAATTCAAATATTTAAAATTACAGTGTTTTTCTTCGTGCACATCTTTGTCTAGAAAAGTAATTTATTTTCATTCAGTGATTCCCTTTGTCCGAGCCACTTTTCATGGTACTTGTGAAGTCCACGTCACCCAGCTGATAACGCGATAAATAATGCCCGAATCAATTTTTGTGACAGGTCAGCCGTTTTCCATTTAATAATAAATAAGCTGACACTAATATTGTTTCATCTGATCTGAAGACCTAACCACGGAGCAAGACGAGTTGGTCTCCCGACAACCACCTACATTGACCAGATATGTTATAAAACAGAATGACTTTCCCACTTTAAAGCAGGATTATGATGGTCAGTGTGATAGATAGCTCGATCGAATAAAAATAATCTATATCGTATATGGTTCATTTGTATGATACCAGAATAGTTTTCATTGAATGCACTTCAAAGACGCTCATTCTGCTTGCATGCCTGTCACAGCGCAGGCTTTGCCAGTTTCTTAGTGTGCACTGTACTGAAATCTTTATCCATAAAAGACCTAGCAACATTGCAAAGGTTAGAAATACAGAATCATTTATTGATAAGGTCATGTGTCCAACATAGAAGATGATCGCCTCGCAAGAAAAGGCACTGTTGAGTAAAATGTCCTCGGATTAATGAAATAGAGAAAGCCCGCACTTAGGCAGTATGGTATTCAACTCCTGTGCATACTCAAGCATCTTTCAAATGCTGAGATGAAAAATACTTTTACTTCTGTTATGTAGCGTTTTTTTTAGGAGGTTGCCAATCATGTCTCTCCACGATCTCCTGTCCTTTGTAGCTCTTAATAAATGTATTTTTTCTTCTCTCCTAAACCTTGTTCTGTCATTGATTTACTCAAGCTTGTTAGGTAAGTAATGCGCAGTCTTCCTCTGTCCTTGTTGCCTTCTGTTATAGTGGAACACACCTATTCTATAGTTAATAGACTCTCCCACAAGAGTAACAAGTCAGTTGGCAGTGAGTTGGTCAGTCAGTCGATGTCGGACGACCGTTAGTCGGATATTAAAGTATCAGCGACCACAACTAGATTTCTCTGCGTCATTACCTATTAAATCAAGTTCTTAAAGTTTTTGAACGTCGAACCTATTTTAGGACCGACTTAGTACAAATACAAGCCTCCACTGCGAAACCACTACATAACACTTTCAATATGTCTTGTGATTATTAAATTTTCCGAGCCCCCTTTCCTCATTATGCGTAAAAGAAATTTCAACTGTATCCCTCTGATGTTAAGTATAAGTATCCTTTTTGTTTCCATTTTCTCTAAAACTTTGTCGTTGCTCACATGTTTAGCATATGTTATTCTCAGTATCCCTCTGCCTAACTACCTTACTATCGTCGCAAGCTTCTTCTCCAACTGGACGGAGAAGGCCCAGCATTCAGTGTTGCATAAGAGTATTGACATTACATAAGAGTCCAGTAGTTTCTTTTTTGTTTCTAACATTTTTTCCTGTTTCTTCATACTTTGCTTAGCTTTTGGAAAGCACATTCTCTATCCCAATTCGATTTCGGATTTCAGATTCACTTTTTCAGTTCTCTGTTAAAAATACTTTCTGGATATTTACGTTTTTGTACATGCCTGATTTTTGTACCTCCAATTTATAATTTGTAAGTTGGTCTGTTCGTTTTTCTGACCACACAAAACAAGATTTTCTTTACACTTCTGGTTTTAACATACCTTTCAACCCCTCCCCTCTATCCACTACGTCATGACATGCTTTTTCTGTATTTGTCACCTCACATATGGCCTCACTGCACCAACTGCATGATGGCAATGATTAAATATGTAAATCCTATTACAGACCCACACCCACCTCTCACACACTTTTATATACATATATGTAGATATATTCGGCACCTTGGTGTGATGTACTGTTAGCAAGCTTGTCTCGCTAAAACAGTTACGACTGAATAGTGAGTTCGATCCTCACTGGGTGCCCTTTACTTTCGGCCTTGTGCCACATCCTAGCTACGCTTGGGAAACCACTATTTGGAAACCTCGAGGTGGTGTAATGGTTAGCAATCTTGTGTTGCCAGAAGAATTACGACTGAGTAGTGAGTTCGATTCTCACTGGGTGCCCCATACTTTCGGCCTTGCACCACATCTATGCTACGCTTGGAAAATCACTATATGTAGATATGTTTTTGAGTCATAAATACTTTCCGTTTTTCAAATTATTTCATTACAATTTGAATTTACGAAAATGAGGGATTATTTTTAAATCGCTAAAAATCACTGCTTTTTTTTAGTTTTTAGCCATCCTTCAGCACAATGTAATTCTCTCTTTTAAAAATCTTTCAAAATAAAGTGTACTTTTCTGTAACTTTATTTGAGGAATATTAGCTTGTTTTAAGTTTAATTACTCTTATTTGAAGCAAATATTAGTAGTTTTTTTGATTAGGTGTTGAAAATTTTATTGACTCATTGACTGCCGGAAGTTTATCTGTTTTTTGGGGTTTTTTTTTCATATACAGGGGCCATATCTGTAAAGAAATATTTTAGGAATATAACGTGAACGCATATACTAAATAACTTTTAACTACCCAGAAAATCTTAAAATATTAGAAAAGTATTTTTTGTAATATATATAATGTTTTATTGAATTTTAGGTACATTGACCACTCTTATTTTCTGCTAATGTCGTGTATGGACGTCCGTATTTACAAAAATCCGCAATATTGCGCACACATAAAAAATTCAAAATTATTTTCAAAATATTAAGGTTTACTGAATTGTAGTAAGGTCTTTTATTTATGATTAGTAAAATATAGTTTTTAATTAATAACAATATCAACTAAGCGGTAAAAATTAAAATTTAATTTTAAAAGATTTAAACTTCATAAATAAAGCTAATTAAATTAAAAAAAATAAAAACAGTTCTTTTAAAATTTATTATTTCTCAAAAACATTTTTCTTTAGATAATGATGTCTATAATATATATTTTAAATTTTGTAATAAAATATTATTTTAGTTTCATTACATTTTTTTTCATTTTAAGATTCAGAGCAGATTTTCAGTAACTAAGGTACCTGTTTCACAAAAAACAAAAATAAAAATGGATTATTTAAATTCACCAAGGGGTTCTTATAGTTAATATAAACCTTAAGCTGTACAAAAATTATTTTCTCGAAATTTTATAAAATCAAATAAGTGTGAATGTATGTGTGTGTGTGTGGGGGGGGTTAATAGATATATAAAAAGATATATAAAGATATATAAAAAAATATTTTTTACCAAGATTTTCTAAAGAAGAAACAACTTCCAAAGCATGCACGTGAGGAATAGGCAGACCCTGCCCAGATAAATTCCATTTCTGGCATGGTATGATTTTGTGAAAGTAGAGTATAGCATTTTTCCAGAGTGTTTAATAATAGATTGGATATATGTAACACATGCGGTTTGGTGAGAGATTGGGTCCCTATAGATGTTCATGGAACGAAGCTTGCGCGAGAGAAGAGCAACCCATGAGGATAGAACACTGTTCAGAGTCTGATCGCTGGTGGCGTAACGTTACTAGATTTGTTTCAGCCGCATTGAATTTTACAAGCCTGTCCCATTATCCATTGCCGGAATTTATCTTATGGGCTTCCGATAACCAGCCGTTTCCTTTGACAGACTGTGTTCATTGAGTATTTCTATTATTCTCTCCAAAATTCGGATGATCCTTCACAAAAACGGCAACTATTGATGTGCGAAATTTCTAAAGTCAGTGTCTAAGATTTTCAATTTCGTGACTCATCTTCAGTGGTGTAAAATTAGTGTATCATGTGAAATACTGTAATAGGCATAAGTCGCGCATTTAGTGCAATGTTTCATATAAATTTAATAAAACAACCAACCCAAAACAAACAGAAAGACACATTCGCCACGTGAAATGACAATGAAGATCTAACGTATGTGATGGCGTGTTTTAATTTTGTGTTTTTTTTTTTATTTTATGCAATGGAAAGAGAAAGATGGATACACACAGAATAACTACGCATTAATTAGACATAATTATATGAGGGACAAAAAAAAAACTTTAATGGCTTGTTTCATTCCAGGAAGTAACATCTTCAGGTAATGGTTTCATTGATGGATGTAGTCGTCTGTATAGAAAGGTTAAAAAAAAAAACGTGTAAGAAGAGAAATACAATATCTACGACATTGTGTTTATATCTAAACGTTATCTCAGATTCTCGGGTTTTAAATGTAAATATTGACACTCGATCTATCTAGATCTTAATTTAACCTATCGGATTTAGCATTGCATAACTTATATTTCTAACGCTAGTATTATCAACGCAAAATATATATATATATATATATATATATATATATATATATATATATATATATATATATATATTAAATTGTGTGTATTTAGGCAGCATATTTTCATTTATACACGTTTCATTAAATAATATATAGACAAGTGTTGTCTATTTATTTTATGTAAAATTTTTCGTATCTTCTGATAAGTTTGGTAACATTATCATTTACCGAAAAAAGAAATTCACAATATTTATCCATTATTTTTTAATAAAATCTAAGCTTTCGGCTTACTCAAGCCATTATCAAAGATGTAAATACAAACATATCAAACAATATATGGACACGACAGTGATGATATAGTCTGTCATTGTTATGTTTATCCACCAAACAGATTTTTTACAGTGAACTAAAGAATATAAAACAGACACTTATTAATAATAGCTTTCCAAACTATATAGTTGATGAACAAATAAGATGCTTTCTTAGAAATCTCAATAATAAGCAAATTGTACATAATACTGCTTCTACTGATCTCAAATATATTAATCTCCTATATCGTAATCAAATGCATACTAATTATAAACAAGATGAACACATACTAAAAAATTTAGTAAATTCTAATATATCAACTACAGATCCTAGCAAAAAAATTAAATTAATCATATACTACACTAAATCTAGTATATCCAACTTAATACTTCGCAATGATTCTTCTCCCCCGGTTAGCGATTTGCAAAAAACCAACATAGTTTATAAATTCAAGTGCCCTTTGGGAGAGTGTATCTCCAATGAATTAAATAATATTTATGTTGGTCACACCACAAACTCGCTTTCACGACGCTTGACACTACATCTTAATGAAAACTCTAACATTTTTAGGCATTTAAAACAACATGCCTGCCCGCACACAAATTCCGTAAAATACTTGTCGAAAACACAACTATACTTCGACATGAAAACAATAGACAAAAAACTAAAAATACTTGAAGCATTATACATCAAACAGTTAAAACCCAACCTAAACAAAATCAACTATGGAATCTCTACAAATATTCTTAAATGTCTATAATTTCAATAATTGGTAACAGAAGCCATTGGTTATACCAACGGCTTTCCTTATTTCATTCTCCAATTCACTCTCGTGTAGTCATGTGTGACGTCATGAGATGCGGTGCGATTTTCGCTTCTAGCGTCTTATATGCGCGTGTTCATCGTTGCTTAGTGATCCACTATGTAAACATAACAATGACAGACTATATCATCACTGTCGTGTCCATATATTGTTTGATATGTTTGTATTTACATCTTTGATAATGGCTTGAGTAAGCCAAAGCTTAGATTTTATTAAAAATAATGGATAAATATTGTGAATTTTTTTTTCGGTAAATGATAATGTTACCAAACTTATCAGAAGATACGAAAAATTTTACATAAAATAAATAGACAACACTTGTCTATATTATTTAATGAAACGTGTATATATATATATATATATATATATATATATATATATATATATATATATATATATATATAATAATATAATTTAAATTGTGTGTAATTAGGTAGTATTTTTCATTGTTGCTTGTTTCATTAAATAATTTTATTATTTAGTATATTTATTTTAACCAAATTTATTTCATATAGTCTGATAAGCTTAATAACATTATCATAGAAAGACGAAAGAAAATCACCATAATGATAGAGGTTTTTTAATCCTATCTAAGCTTTCGGCTTACATAAGCCCTCATCAAAGATGACAATTACATTACAATAAATGAAACAATACAGAAAAATAACAACAATGATAGTCTGTCTTATTTGCATAGACTCGTGCATATGAGATGCTGGAAGCGAAAATCACACCGAGGCACATGACGTCACGCATGAGCAGAGAAGGAAAACTCGGAGTGTTAAGTATGGGAATGTTAAATGGATTCCGTTATCAATTATAGGCATTTAATTATATTTCTGTATATATATATATATATATATATATATATATATATATATATATATGTATGTATGTATGTATGTATGTATGTATAATGGTGATATATGATTAAAAAACATATATCAAAAAATTGTATGACAAATTGGAAAAAGTTTACTTATGACGTTTTTCGTCCTTCAAGACTTCATTTAAAATGTGGCATGAAAACTGCTAGTCTGATCCAAGGAGAAGTAACTGACTATGAAAAAAATGTCTTGAGAGTGCCTAAATCCCAAGTAATCTACAATGAATTTTCGTCTTGGCTTTTACATTTCACCATTCATGGCAAATCTTCAAATATGACAGTGACAACCTACTTATAAAAAGTGATGGAAAGAAAAAGTCTCTAAAATGAATTCGCTAGATAAAAAAAAATTAAAATTCCCAGCACATTTCTGTCGTGCGTATGTGTAGTCCTACGAACATAACAAATTTAGTCCGATGAAATCCTGATGAACGAAACGCTTTACAAGTAAACGTTATCCACATTCTCATACAACCCCCAATATATATATATATATATATATATATATATATATATATATATATATATATATATATATATGTGTGTGTGTGTGTGTGTGTGTGTGTGTGTGTGTGTGGTAAGAGTAATAAATCCGTTAGTATATATTCCAAGTGGATCCTAGTTATGAAAAATATATAATTGATCCACAAAAAAGCTCTATGTATTTATCATACAGAGAAAAATTAATACACAATAAAATCCCAAATCATCTCATATGGGAAATAAGCTTATCTCGACCGACGAAAATATAATATGTCAGTCTTATTCAACCTCGGTATAGACTGAGTTCATGTCGGAAATTGAAATTTAACGGTTAAAGCTAAAATATATATTTTTTTTAGCTTTCATAGTTAAATTTCTATTTTCGACGCAAACACTGACTGTCTAAATACACATATTCGCATATGAGGTAATTTTGGGTTTTATTTGTATTAATATATATATATATATATATATATATATATATATATATATATATATATATACAGCGTGACCCCCAAAAAACTGGAATTTTTTAAGTGCGTATTGCCAGACATGAGCAAGTGGCAACACTGAGAGACAGTGACCTTGAGCTAGTAACCATTTCGCCATTTACAATTCAAGATGAAATTCACAGAATCCCAGCTGAGATGTTGCAGCAGTCAATGAGGAATCTCAACAGCAGATTCCAAGAATGCATTCGTACAGGAGGACGCCATCTACAGGACGTAATTTAAAAAAAATGAAAATTCCATCATTGTTTCTTAAATGGCATGATTTAAGGTTTCAATTACTATGAATAAAATATTTTTCTTCCATCACTCTTGGTTTTATTGGATTGTTAAATAGTTCCTGTTTTTTGGGGTCACCCTATATATAGCATGACAAATTGGCAAAAGTTTTTGTGACGCGTTTCATCCGTTAGAATATCAGCGGACTGGGCTTTGTTGATGTTGCCAGGTCCACACATGAGCAAAAGACGAGAAACGCTGCTAGTTTCAAAATTTTTGAAAAAATATTTTTGAACATTTTTGAATATTTCTTCAATATACTCCAAATCATCTGTATTCTTTTGCCTTTTCTCCCCATCACCTCAAGGGCGAATTGTTGATTTGTAGTTCTGAAGGGTCGATTCCGGGGAGAAAAACTTCCTGGCACGGCACAGTGAGTCAACATTCCTCGCGGTGTACAAAGCAATTGAGTCAATGTATTTGTTCCATCTCAGGTCAGCAGTCAATGTGAGACCGAGCAGCCGCAGAGAGGTGCTCTCAAGAAGTTGAGCATCAGACATTCTAATGGAGGGAAGGGAAGGATATCTATGGTGATTAATAGTGAGCAGTTTTGTTTTTGATGCATTAAAGTTGACCATCCAATTCCTGCCCCAGTTCACAACCGATTGGAGGTCCTTTTCGAGACGCACGGCCAGGTTAGTTTTGACAGCGACACTAGATTTGTTTTTGATGCAGGAGTAAATTGTGCTGTCATCCGCGTAGATGCCAACTTGGGAATTTTTGGCGCCAGGAAGGTCATTTATGTAAATAAGGAATAGAGTGGGGCCTAGGATGGAGCCTTGAGGAACACCTGCGTTCGTGGGATAGGAACTGGAGGAGAATCCGTTGAGAACGACCTTCAATCCACAGTTTCACAGGAATGATCGTATTAAGTCAAACAATCGACTTGTAATACCATAACCCTGGAGCTTGCGAAGAAGGCCGGCATGCCAAACCCTATCAAACGCTTTGGAGCTTCCCCGTTATTTTGAAGAGATCCGTTTATATATATATATATATATATATATATATATATATATATGTGTGTGTGTGTGTGTGTTGTGTGTGTGTGTGTGTGTGTGTGTGTGTGTGTGTGTGTGCGAGCGCGTGAGTGTGTTTCATCAAATATAAGCTCATTATCCCACTTGATTACAGCACCAATCTACGGATTGCCCAGTCTTAACGCTACTAAGCTTTAGTGATCGTACGCGAATCGCTGTTTCAACGTACTAAATGTATAAAAGAAATTGTCATCCATTACACCCCCCGTAAATCCATGCTTGCTGCTCCTGGTATTCTCATGCAGACACTCTTCTCGGTACTAACCAGGCTAGATGATTAACTTCGGTAATCATAGAAGAACCGGTGTTTCAACGTGTTATGGCCATTAACTCATTATCCCACTATCCCCCCCAATCTTACAGCACGTAATTATTCTGAAGTGGTCAGCCATTGACTCAGGCTCAACGTTGTTTAACTTCGATGATCGTACGGGAACCGCTGTTATAATGGGATATAGCCGTAATAAAATGTGCAAGGTGACTAAAACGACAGATGAACTAACTTCAGAGCTAGTAATTGTTTCGTTGTAATCATTCCACTTCAAGCCAGCGGCTTCTTCAACTTCGTCTTTCTTCAAACTCCGCCGTTTCATTCACTCTGCGATTCATTCATTTTCTATTTACGCCTGTTTTTCTTTTTCTTTCTTTCACCAGCTGTTTAAGATAGATAATGAAATAAACTCCGACGACATATTTATTCCTTATAATACAGGCTTTGTCATTATTAAGTTTCTTCCAGAAATAAACAAAAAAAAAATCCTACACCCTTCAAGGACATGGGCTATATTTTAACTTCGTTGTTTGTATTCAGAACAAAATCAAATAGATTCAATTTGAAGCTGTCAGTGTAGATTCGACGTTATCTTTTTATGTAACCGAGAAAACCCATACTTAGGAACCACGTATTTCTTGCCATGGTTACTCAACTAGATGCAATAGGTTTCCTCTCAGACGAGAACAACAGATGTTTTCTTTGATACAACGCGGTTAATGCCTTATATATAAAGCTTACATTTTCGTAGAACAAACAGACCGGGTTTGTAGCGAATGTACAGTTCACCGATGTCAAGCCAGCGTGTCATTTACGAGTACCACTTGCCTCTCTTACGAGGAAGGCAAAATCTAGTGTCGATAATTCACGCTTTGGTAGTTCTCTTTCGTTTCCGTCACTTAACAATGTCTTTCATATAAAGACGCGATAAACAAAAACAGTTCAGTTTAATTTCACAGTATTTTAAAATGCCGAATTAGAATTCGTACTGTGAGGTCACACATTACAGACGTCTACTTTTATAGAAGACTAGTACTACCGGCTTATAAAAAACTTGACAAAACAGTAGAGATAAAAGGAAAAAAAAAGAAAAAGAAAAAGAAACAAACACAGGTGGATTCAGGGAAATTCATTTCATACATATATATATATATATATATATATATATATATATATATATATAAGAAAATGATTACTAATTTAATGAAATCTTCATGATGGAAACTGGGGAAATACTTGGTATTTTAAACGAGATTTGAAAACTTATGGGCTACAGTGTTTCAACAGTGTAACTCTCAGCGAAATATATATTACATTTGGGATATAATTTATTCTACCACAAACAATGGCGCCTCTAAACGAAAAATGTTCCGAAGAGGGACTGGAAGAAGGCCGGTAAGAAATTTTACTTTTAATAAATTTAATCAATAAACTGCAGAGAAAAACTTGACATTTTTTTCAGTTTATCCTATGTTTATGTTGAGCGATGCATTGCTCTGTCGCTCCCTCTGTCGTTCGCTTTACACACACACACACACACACACACACACACACACACACACACACACACACACACTGCGCGCGCACATACACACACAAATAAAAACACAAACACACACAAAGAGTATGTATATATATCACTGTGTCATGGTGTTCAATACAATCTATCTCCTATCTCCGTCTCTTTATCTCTTTCTCACTCTCTCTCTCTCTCTCTATATATATATATATATATGTATATATATATATATATATATTTTTAAAGAAATATACTGATATATATATATACATATACATATATATATATATATATATATATATATATATATATATATATATAAATTAATTGATTTAAAACCATATTTTAAATCAATTAATTTATAATATTAATGCTCTGTAAATTTACATTGAGCACTATTTTGTAAAATAAAATATCTATAAGAACATCGGATTTTATATCTTACTGTTCTTTCTTTATATATATATATATATATATATATATATATATATATATATATATATATACATTAGATATATACTGACACACATTTATTTCATTAAAGAAATCTGTTACTTAATAATTTCCCAATGAACCTAACAGTTATACTGCCAATGTCTTTCTCTTTACGTTCTTAAAATTGTTAGCTGATATATATATATATATATATATATATATATATATATATATATAGATAGATAGATAGATAGATATAGATATAAACACACATATATATATATGCATATATATATATATATATATATATATATCTATCTATCTATCTATATATATATATATATATATATATATATATATATATAATCCTCTTACATACTTGAGTACTTCGGAGTCATTGCTGGCATTAAAAAGCTCGACAAATTAATATCATAATATCCGTCACGCAAATAGTGACGTAGAAATGTCGCACAAAATGCAGTCAAACTCGCCCACACCCATAAATGTAACATTAAATCTGTATATATATACATATATATATATATATATATATATATATATATATATATATATATATATATATATATATATGCATATTATAACAAAAAATGTCGCTATGTATTAATTACTGAATATGCAAAGTTGCGAGTCATTTGAATCTATAGCGTAATTTCCCGAAAAATGAGTCGCCGTGACTATCATGTATTCCAATCAATATTGCTGATGTTTGGTCGGATTTTTAGGAACTGGGTCGCAACGTGCCTTATTCATGAACGTCTCTTATAATTGATTGCATCACACGCGCTTTAGTTATCAGATTAAAGCACGTTCCTTTCATTTTCTTCTGGCAAAACTTCTAAAATACGCCGTATAACGTCAGGTATCTATTTTTATTGTTAATTTGATTACTGGCATAAAATTTAATGAAACTCGGATATCCGTAAAAGATATCCTGATACAACCAACTCAGAAGAACATTGATGCAAACATAAAAGCACTACATTATGAACGAGGAGATTTAGGGTTGATATATGTTATATATATATATATATATATATATATATATATATATATATGTGTGTGTGTGTGTCTGTGTGTTTGTGTGTGTGTTTGTGTGTGTGTGTTTATGACTGTGTATATATATATATATGTATATATATATATTTATTTCAGCAGTGATCGTTTCGACAAAAATAAACAGAACAACCATATCAAGCAGTGTATATCTATAGATAACGATTTTAATGCAAGCAGTCTTTATAAATAAAATATTGAATATTGCACAATGTATACATTATAAAGATTAATACAATATGTTTGTCAGATAATTAAACACATACTGCATGGATAACATTTTTAAAATCTGAGCTAAGAAGATAAGTTTACCATTTAATTTAATTTAATTCATATACATACACACACACACACACACACACACACACACACACACACACATATATATATATATATATATATATATATATATATATATTCATTCAGAAAAAAAAATTAAATGAGTTACAACCACTTTCAAAGGTTTTTTTTTTACTTATATTGGAATAATGCTATTATTTTAAAATTAAATTTTAAAATTGCATCAAAGTAATGGAATCCTTACATTTAGACTCTGTATTTTTGTTTTACATGTTTTCCTGTGAAAATTTTTGTGCGCATCTAAAAAAAAAAAATCATGCTTATGGCATACTGCAGTTACTCGATGTATATGAAAATTGTGCCGTTAGAGATTAAATTCATAAAATATAACATATATATATATATATATATATATATATATATATATATATATATATATATTATATATATTTAATATTCATTCATATATATATATGTATATATATATATGAATGAATATTAAATATATATATGTATGTATATATATATATATATATATATATAATATTCATTCACACACACACACATATATATATATATATATATATATATATATATATATATGCAAATATCGAAAGACATTTCTGAAGCTTTAAAAAACTCACATAGTTGATCCTGTATTGATGGGGAAGGCTACAAAATGCTATCAAATCTATTTAGGGAGCACCTCACCACTGTGGAATACATTATTTATGAATGGAAGGCCATTGGTGTGACGATATCACAATTTAGAGTTTGCCATCCGCGAAAAGTAACAGCGAGAGCAAGGAGGCATCTAGTTCGGCAAGCCCAGGCAAATCATGCTATGACATTTCCAGTGCTCATTGACTAATAGTGGAATCAATGTGCAGACATCTACAGTGCGACAAAATCTGAACAATGCCTGTCATCATGAACAGAATGCCTAGGAAAAGCCACTGCTTATGAAATAGCACAAACATGCTCGCTTCAGCTATGCCAAAGCTTATATTAATAAGCTAGAAACATTTGTTACGGTTTTTTGTGCATATACTATGTAACTAGTGAGCGAGTCAAAATGATTTAATTCCCTTTATAGTCGACCAATAGAAGGTTGACCAATCAGAAGCCGCTGAACCATGTATCCGTCGTATATAAAGGCGGCCATCTTTGTTTTCTCACCGGAAGGACCAGAGGAAACTTGTCCGGCGAACATGACAGACGGAAGAACTACGCTCTGCTACCTTGCTGCGATATCCACTGCGAACCTGCACTACGCTTTCCTACTGTCTCCGAAATATTCACTGCCAACCTCTGGATTCTATACTCGAAGACGACCGTCATGAAAATGTCTAACAACATTGTGGCAAAAGGATATATGGTCGGATGAGACCAAACTTGAGCTTTTGGGGAGGAACTATTTGTGGTATATCTGGCGAACTCTTAATACATCTATTGATGAGAAGAATTTGATATCAACCATTAAACATGGAGGTGACAGCATCATTATTTCGGGGGTAATTTCCTGCAGCTGGAATAGGCAAAATATTACGCATTGATGCCACAATGGACTATGCAAGATACCAAGTAATTTTTAACAAAAGTGTCTTTTCCTCAGTTCAAAATTTGGTTTTACGTCGGGGCTGGAAATTTCAAAAGCACAACGATTTGAAGCATCAAAGCAAATCCATAAAAGAATGGGTTTGTCAAAAGAAATGTCAAGACTTGGAACCGCCTAGACATAGTCCTGATCTAAACCCAATTGAAAATCTGTGATTCAGGTGAAAGAAGGCAGTGTGTGCAAGAAAACCATGCAATTGTGGGACTTTTGCCAAGAAGAATGGTCAAAAATCGGCAGTCACTACTGCAAGAATCTCCCTTGCGAGCATCAGATTTCCCAAACCCTCTTTCCTCATTATTTACACTAGAAATGTCAACTGTCTCTTCCTGGTGTTAAGTATACGTTTCCTTTTGTTTCCACGTTCTCTAAAACTTCGTCGTTGCTGACATGTTCAGTCGACGGTATGCCGCTCTTAATGCAATATAGTAGGATTGATATTATGTAATATTTCAGTATTCTGTTCTTGGTTAAAAAAATTAGTTTTATTTTTTAACTGTATATCGTATCACAACCGATGCCATATTTTCCATTAATTCTGAATACAGAACAAATTAATAATTTCCTATCAACTATATGTATTAGTTTGTTGTCTGCTGAAATTTAAATTATGATAATGTTAATTTTAATATTAGCTATATCCTTATAAGGAAACATTTTGCATTCATTGACCAAGTAATACTGTCGCTTGACATTTGCATAAAACCTCTTAAAAATTACAGAAAAGGATTGGTTGACATGGTAACCCCAAAAGAGGCACTCACCAAATATTAAGTGTAAGGTTTCACTTACTTTTGCATATTTTAATTTTTGGTTAATATTTTTATTCCAGCTTGATAAAAATATTTTGAAGTGGTTGTAATTAATTTAAAGTTTTTGTATGAATACATCAGTTAGTTATGTGACACGCGGGATACACGTTTAGACGATCATGTATTTTTCGATACATAACTGACGATGCAGATTTTCCCCGCACTAGGTTACCATATCTTACTGGGGTAGAACAGTTGACATCCAAGGCTATAGAACACGGTGGAGAGAAGAAGAGGATTCATACTTTTCCCAAGGGTATTATCTGTTATGGTGACCTATCTACATTAGACTGAAATCTTCTTCATTCATAAATATTAACCTGCGAGACTTCCTAAGGAGGCAATCGATCCGCAGTCCCTGTGTGCGACACTCTGTCGAACTCCCTGCCTTGAGCAGAGAGGAACCCGGACGAGGCTTTGCCAAAGGGCAAAGTTTCGTCCGGGAAGGTAGACAGATTCCGAACTCGCTCATGCGGGTTCTAAAGGAATATTTTTGCCCGAGCCTACGGGCTCGGAGAAACCCAGGTTAGACTCGGCCTTGTGCCACATACATTCCTCGTGGGGGGACTGTTGCAGTCGAGACGCAGTCATTGACTGTGTGTGACGTCTGTCGAACTTTCTGCCTTTGTCAGAGAGGAACCCGGACCAAGCTTTGCCCAAGGGTAAAGTTTCGTCCGTGGAGGTAGACAGATCCCGAACCCGCTTATGCGGCTTCTAATGTAATATTTTTGGCCGAGCCTACGGGCTCGGATAACCCACGTTAAACTCGGCTTTGTGCCACATACATCCCGCGTGGGGGGACTGTAAAATATCGACAGTCAGGAACCAGGGTAACATGACAGCTCGGACGGACACTTCTATCTGCTGACTAATAACATACTCATTTTGTATATTTTTTTCTGTTATTTCAATACACTTGTTCAACCTACCTTCTCCTTCTGTGTCTTTCTTTCTGGCCCCTAACAGGCCACAACAATTTGGCAATGAGGATTTGCGAGGACCACCGGGATTAAAAAGGAACCCTCCTAAACCACGAGCAAACGAGATTTCGTAAAAGAATTACGTGTAATTGCCAATTTGTTTTAGCAGTGAATGTACGAGATTTTTTTTTTTACTTTTCGTCACAGGTTTTTCATTGAAAAGTATCTGGAAAAAAATCCTGATAAGTAAAACCAGTAAAAAGAAGACACACTTATCATGGAGGATTTCAAAGTATTTTATTAGATCATGTAAAGTACCAGAATGTCCAGTAATTACATCTTCAAGAAAGAATGGAAGAGAAGTAGCAAAAACAACTGGTCTCTCAACAGGTAAAAATGGAAAATGTATTTCTGAAAACACAGAAGGAAAATCAAGAGACACAGCTCGAATTTAAAAAGCAAGTTTTAGAACTGACAAGCAGTAGCAATCCCATGGAAAACGAACTGTCTTTTTCGCAAAACACCATTTGGAACGCGATAGAGAATTTTTCATACACTCCCGAGGAAGATATAACCTTTGCGTCATACTTTAGGAGATATAAGTACTTATATACTACAGATTGTGGAAATTAGAGTGACCCGAAAAAGTACGTCTTCTGAGAAAACTTGGCCCAACTTAGCACACAACATTCGTAAACTACATTCTTCCCCGAAAGACTAGCGAGCTGACATTCAGCGGAGCAGTGGAATTACTCATGGAGCTTTTTAATCCAAAAACATCTCTTTTTCATAAGAGATGGAAATGTCTTAATCTAACTAGGAAATAATGGGAAGATTACACCATTTTTGTATCAGTAGTAAACAAGCACTGCGATGAGTTTAGACTGGCGTAGCTAAGTGCGAATAACTTCAAATGTTTGATGTTCGTGCAAGGACTTGTTTCAACAAAAGATGCAGAAATTAGGCGAAGAATCCTAAAGAAATTGGATAATGAACCGAATATAACTCTACAGCAGATAGCTGAAGAATGTCAGGGGTACGTCAGTGTAAAAATGGATTCTAAAAATATCGAAGAATCGGGTATTGCTCACGTCAAAAATGTACGCTACAAACAGAAACAAAGTCTCCTAAAAATAATGAAACAATGAAAAAGCAAAATTATTTGCCCCCAAACTCATGTTAGGGTGAGGTGCCCTACACTGGTACAAAGACTGTATTTTCCGGAACAAAAAATGTTACATATGTTACCGAGTCGGACACAAAAGCTCGCATTGCCGATCTAAAAATAAAACCAATAGCTGC
Organism: Acanthosepion pharaonis; assembly: GCA_903632075.3. NCBI lineage: Eukaryota > Metazoa > Mollusca > Cephalopoda > Sepiida > Sepiidae > Acanthosepion > Acanthosepion pharaonis. The sequence goes on along the minus strand of CAHIKZ030004753.1, from coordinate 1,067,792 downwards.
AGAAAAAAATACAAGGTCGGACGAACTAGACGGTGCTAATACGAGGAAATTAGTGCACAGAAAAATGTTAGTGTGGAATCTCAACTATACACGGCTTCTGACTTGACAATAATAAACTTGTAAACATGGAAAAGATTGGGTAAGCCAACCATGATAAAATCTAGCAAGATTTCAAGATCAGTAACAGGGGAAAAAATTAAATTCGAGGGAGAATTGATTGCTAATGCAACGTTCAACGGGAAAACTCTTAAATTAAAATTGTTCGTCCTGAAAAATACTAACAACTTATTTGGCACTGATTGGATGACACAATTCCAGCTTTGGGACTTAACTATGAATTCGTACTACCAAAAAATTGAAAATTGGAATGCTGAAGCTGAAAAACTGAAAAAAGAACTGAAGGAAGCCAATCCAGGATTTTTTTTTTCTGGTGGGTTAGGCAGGTGTACCAAGATGATGGCAAAAGTTGAACTACAAAACGACTTCCAGCCATTGTGCAAAAAGAAGCGAAATATGCATTTTGCCTCGATGGAACAAATTAACGAGGAACAGATTAGTAACAACTGGAGTTCTATCAAAAGTAGAGTACAGCGAATGGGCCGCACCAGCGATCTATGTAAAAAAAGAAATTGAAAGACATATGCGTTTACGCTGAATTTTCGACAGGATTAAATGCTTTTCTGAAGGACTATCATTACCCTCTTCCTTGCCCAGAAGACATGTTTGCGAAGCTAAATGTGTGGGTGGGGGACATTTTTCTCGAAAATTGACCTTAGCGACGCTTATTTGCAAATTTCGGATGAAGAGGTACGTATCGCGGTTTATATAAATTTGAAAGTTTACCGCTCGGGGTCAAGGTCGTGCTAGCAGTTTTCCAGCAAGTGATGGATACTATGCTGAGCGACCTTGACTTCTCAGTCGCTTATTTAGATGACATTTTGATGAAAAGCCAAAGCGAAGTCAAATATAAGGATCACGTCCACAAAGATTTTGTAAGATTCAGGATTACGGTTTCGAACTTTAAGTGACCAACTGTGATTTTTTCATGGAAAAAATCAAATACTTAGGACATATAATCGACAAGGATGGCAGGAGACGAAATACTGAACGGGCTACCGTGATTAAAGACGTGCCGGCACCCAATAACATCGTTTCGTTGCAGAGCTTCCTTGGACTAGCAAATTATTACCCGACATTTATACCAAATATGCATGATATTCGTGCCCCCTTAATGAACTATTAGCCCTGGCTTTGGACAGCAGAACGCGAGGAGGCATTTGAAAAAATAAAGAAAACACTGACGTCAGACATATTTATTACATATTACGACTCGGAGTTGGAAATCATTATTGCCAGCGACGCTTGTTCGTTTGGCGTAGGGGCATACATTCATCACAAAATGACTGATGGTACAGTAAAGCCAAAAGCTCACGCGTCGGGAGCTTTGCTTCCTGCGGAAAAAAAAATATTCGCATATTGAAAAAGAGCCGTTTGGGATTATATTTGCAGTCATGAAGTTCCACCGCTATATTTATGGTCGACATTTCACTCTACAGACAGACCACAAGCTACTACTCACTATTATTATTTCTCAAAAATGGTTTGCCTACTCACACAGCCAACAGACTGCAGAGATGGAGTACAATCCTGCTAAAAAACAATTTTAAAGTGGAGTACGTTTCATCTCAAAAAAATTATATCGGCCATGCGGACAAATTATCAAGACTAATTCCTAAGTGCAAAGTACCACTCGAAGATACAGTGCTCGCCTCCCTTAGATCTGTAGGAGAATTACAGACTACACTTTGTAATACAGTAAGTGAACTTCCAGTGACGCTTGAACAAATAAGACTAGAGTGTCTCCATGATAAGTATATCAAGCAAACAAAAACGAAAATCTTTGAACAGGACCAGCGAACTACGGACGTTTTTTTTCTATATGCGACGAGGTGCTACTATATATGGAACGCGCCGTGATTTCGTCAACACTCCAGTAACGTATTTTGAAAGATTTTCACGCTGGCCATCCAGGGAGTACTAAAATTAAAAGTTTGATTCGTAGCGATGTCTATTGGCAAAAAAAGGACAAACATATAGAAAACGCTGTCAAATCATGTAAAAGCTGTGCCTTGGCAGCGAAGGTACTTCATATTAAATTCAATCCCTGGCCAAAAACGGATCTACCTTGGTCGAGAATTCATATTGTCTTCGCTGGGCCTCTAGAAGGATATTACTACCTCATTGTATTTGACAGTTTTTCGAAGTGGTCCGAAGGACACAGATGCAAAAACCCGACTACAGAAATTACTATAACATTTCTACATGAATTGTTCACCAGATTCGGAGTAGTAGACACCTTTAGTGTCCGATAATGGAAGTCAGTTTACGTCTGGAGAATTTAGAGACTTCTGTGAAACATATCAGATCGAACACATCACGACCGCTCCGTACCATCCGAGATCTAACGGACAGGCTGAGAGATTTGTGGATACTTTGAAGGGAGCTGAAAAAAGCTACGGCTACACCAACTAAAAAAGCCCTTAAACAATTTCTTCAAGTTTTACAGAATTACATCTAATAACAAAACACCAGCTTCAGAATCTCAAGTCGAGGTGATATTTGCACGTCGGATACGGTCTGTTTACGATAAACTACTTCCGAAAGAGACGAAGCCAGGAAGAACAATCATCGTTCCTCCAAGATGATATAAAACCGGAGGTTTTCAGAATTTTCAAAGACAACAAATCTTTTTGGGAGATGTGTACGATCGAAAAAAGAGTTAGGAACATTGTATATATTATAAAAGGTCCACAATTTACGCATAAGACATCTCAACTAAACATAGGAAATGGCTACCTGACAAGGATGATAGCGGGCTTCCTGAAGAAAGAGTTATGGATGTCATATATGACACTTTCGATATATCGACCCAACTAGCGGCCTCCGAAATGCGCGATTCTAATAGAAAAAGGAAAGCAAGTGATTTAATAGTTGTCAAACCATAAACATAAAAAAGTTATTGAGACCACCAACAAATAAAAGTTTTCAAAGTTTGTTCTATTTTGAACTTGGTAAAACAAGTCAGCCAAGTTTTAAATACTTAGCCAGTTGTAAAAAAAAGGAAACGCTGGTTTTCTCTATTAATTAAACAACTCGAGCCGAGGAAAACCACTCAAAAGTTGGTAAACTTTTTATAAAATTATTCCACGGTATTAATTATTATAAAACTATTTTGCAGCTACATATACAGCCTCAGAACTTTAACATAAAAAAGGAAAAAAAAAATTCTTCAGACTCCTGCGGTGTTAAGATTTTAGAATGTGGGTGTTATGGTGACCTCTCTAGATTAGGATGAACTCTTCCTTCTTCATAAATACTAACCTGAGAGACATCCTAAGGAGGCAGTTGGGACGCAGTGTAACCTGACAGTTCGGACTGACACTTATATCTGCTGAATAATAACACTCTTATTTTGTATATATGTTTTGTTATTTCAATTCACTTGTTCAAATATTTCGCGCACTGGATTGGCTGTTACAAATATCCAATCGGATGGGCGGAATATGTGGTCTTACTTCCTCTTATTCTTTAAAAAGGCCAGAGTATCTGTTAGCGTTTAATCAGAAGGGGAAATCGGGGGTTGATCTCCCCTGATTGGGTCGATTTGGTGATGGGGAGTATGATGTTGAAAGACCCGAAACTTCCTGATGAAGCAAATCAAAAACATCACTGATGAAAAAAAAAAAATATTTTTTAAATATTATTTTAGGGGTTCACTTACTTTTACAGAGCACTTGGACAGCACATGCATAAACACACACACACACACACACACACACACACACACACACACACACACACACACACATATATATATATATATATATATATATATATATATATATATATATATATATATCCGAATAATGTGTACTAATGCATGTATTACCACCATTCTTTAATTGCCAGAAATGTCTAGAGAGAACAGTGGTGTCTATGTATTTTATATTGCCTAAAGTCATTCGATAATCATAGAAACGAAATTCCTAAGATTTTCAGTGAAGCCAAAATAAAATTCAACATAGTTTCGGAATGTATGCAAACTCTATATACTATATTATCATTCATACACTGACCGTTCATATATATATATATATATATATATATATATATATATATATATATATATATATATATGGAACTTTAGATGATGAAATCATGCATCGGATTGCTAAGGCTACCAGTGCTTTCGGCAAACTTTGCCATCCCTTGTGGAATGAACGGGGCATTCGATGTATAAGAAAATTCGGGTTTACAGAGCTATTGTACTTGCCATCCATTTGTACGTCGTGGACTCCATACAGGTAGCATATATGCCAGCCGGATGTTTTCCATAAAAGCTGTCTGCCTGCAATCTGTAGAGTTAGCCTTTAAGATGGGACAACTAACGTAGACCTGCTTAACAGGTGTAATATTGGAGGAATCGATTTTCTGATAGAGTCTCAGTTACGGTGGACTGGTCATGTCTTTGAAATGTCTGATGACAGGATACCCAAGATCATAATGTACAGCCAATTAGATCAGGGCTACAGGAATGTAGGACGCCCATGGCTAAGATACAAAGACAAGGTGCAATGCAATTTGTCAGCAGTCAATATACCACATAGCACTCTTGAGCGCTTAGCCTTAAAGCGGGTAGTATCAACGTGTTTTGGTGGACTTAGCAGTTTTTAATCTGATTGTCTGAATCATCTTCAAGAAGCGAGAGCAAGATCTAAAAGATCAGCCAATCTAACAGTGATCTCATCTCAGATTCCATTATTATCATTATATATATATATATATATATATATATATATATATATATATATATATATATGATCAATACAAATATATGTAATTTGCCACGTTAGCTGTTCAATCCACCCTTTAGGAGGGTTTCGCTGTATGTGAGAATATGTGTTTGAGAGTTGTGTGCCTGTGAAGGAAGCGTTTTTTTATGTGAATTATTGAACGAATTCGTGATAGAGTGCTAAGGTAACTATATATCCAAATGAAGTGTATTTTCATACTTATATATATATATATATATAGCAATATGCGGCAGTTAACTACTTGCAAATGGCTCTCGATACACTATGTGTGCGTGCGTTTGTCTGAAGAGAAAAGAAACAAGACATTTTTACTTGTTGTCTTACGAGCCTCTAAACCCTTATCGATATAAAGTAACAAAACCTTCTTTGAAATATCAAATTATCTCCAGCCCAAAGGCTTATAGAAAAATATGTACATTGATACAAATGTACATTGATAACTATCGTCACGAATGCGGGGGTCGGGGGTTGCTGTTCATGTGATAATATTTGTTACATGTAGTTTTAATTTCTGCTCAGTTTTCATGTGCTGCGTTTCGGGAATTGATAGTCCGGGGCTTTTGTTATCTGGAATTTATATTGACGCCTGGGAGGTTGTATGAAAAACAATGTGACGAAAGTAGAAGCTCAGTCTATTTAAAATTCATATCTATTTGCTTGTATATATTTTTTACACCATTTCACCAATATATATATATATATATATATATATATATATATATATATATATATATATATATGTGTGTGTGTGTGTGTGTGTGTGTGTGTGTGTGTATTACGAATATGAATATGTGTAGCAAACAATAGTAAGTGACAACCAAATTGCATTAAATAAAGTTTGCGACACAATAGGAAATAAATGGATGGTAATGTTAGAAAATGTCTTAGAAAAACCATTTTCACCAAAATATATATATATATATATATATATATATATATATATATATATATATATATATATATATATATATATATATATGCGTGTGGGGTTGAAAATAATTATTAATAATATTATTTGATAATTTGTATATATATATATATATATATATATATATATATATATATATGCATGTGTGTATAAATTATTAACCATATGACAGAAATGAAGCACAGACAGAAAGGTTTTAGGTTCGGAATTTTCGGACACGACTGTATCCTTAAACAATAAACAGGAAATGAGAATTACTCTCCAACAGATATTTCTGTCGATGAGGTATTTTCAAGTGGAAATTGTATTGTTAGCAAAACCCGATCTGTGTCTGATTCCTTGATGCACGAAACTTTTATGAAAATAAACTTAAATTTAACATTTTGGACGGTGTAAAAGCCTTAGGTAGGTCTATTAGTAATAATGTATGTCGTAGGGAGTTGTGATTGTAAACATAGATCAATCTGTTGACCGCTTCGTTTCTTCATCTGTTTTGTTCCTCGTTGTGATTGTGTGATCACAGTGTAGTGAAGATCGAGTTTTTATCATCAGTTTATCACTGAATCTAGTTGGAGGAACCGTGCTATGAAAACCAAAGGGACAAAGACACCTCTGCAGGTAGAAAGCAAATTAGAATAAATCACGAAGAAACTGACTGGATTAATTTTCAATGGTTTTATATATCCGTGGATACGCAAAATTAACCGTTCCCGTGGAATCTACTGTCATGGAATCTTCTGTTCAAAACTTGGAGCGGGTTAGCCATTACAACGCGGAATTATGACGGTTGGTAATTCCAGTCATCAATTCTCTACGTCAGCCATTCTCTTGACCGGCTCGACGTTAGCAATTCCCTGCTCGGCAATTCTCTTCGACGGCAGGATACGTGATTTCTTCCGGTGTTTCTGGCCCGCTGCAAGGCTCGTGTTCCCTCAGTTCGCTTCTCGTTAAACCGCTCCAACTTTTAGCTCTAACTCTCTCAGGCTTCCATAGCGTACGGTTTATATGCATCTCATATAACTTCGACCACGCCTCCAGATTCATTAACCTTCATTTTCCTCGACCTTGGATTGACAACACCTATCTCTCGATAATAGATTAACTATTTAAAACCATTTAAGTTTTGTGCTTACATTCCTTTGTTACCCCACAATTATCGTTTACGAATTAATTTTGTATATAGAAAATTATTCCACACCAGCAAAGAAATCACTCTGCTTTTAGAAATTCTTTCTTTTCTCCAAATCTTTCTTGGCCTCGAAAAATTCTTTTGTTTAATTTCAAAACTTTTATCAATTGTTTACATTTCCAATGCAACCCAAATATCGCCTACTACGATCGGCTGTTCTTACTAAACTAAAAACAAATTCTAAATCGGCTAAAGGAATTAATCTACATTTAACAAACGTTTTATTTTCCAAAACAACCGATTTCAAATCCCATTGTTTTATATTTTGGCATTTAAATAATTTTCGGCGTAAATAATTATTTAAATAATTTTTCATGCTTCATAAATATATTCCTGACCTCATATCGCAATCTTTTCAGTACAATAATATCCATATTGCAGCTCTTGTAATGCTCCATTTCTATCCGGGATTCTCATATGAACCATTTTCTTAATCCTATGTCACATTCCTTTCAACTAGTATTAGTGACACATTAATAGTGTCGCATATATAGCGAGAGGCGATACTCAAATATTGCTGGTTTTCCGCGACTTAAAGTTTCAAAAGGAGACTTTTTTGTATATTACATGGCGGTTTCGCATATTTCCACATATAAAAATGAATTTTTTTCGCGATTCAAATGTCTTTCTTGAACTGGTGATAAGAGTTTATATATATATATATATATATATATATATATATATATAGTTTTCTTGTTTTTCTGTCTCGCTCTCACACACACACACCCACACACACCGCACGCACGCAAACACACACACACACACACACACATATATATATATATATATATATATATATATGAAACAAAAGGGAGACCGTTTCATTGAAACTAGATTTGATTAATCCTTTCGCTTTTCTAGGCTTCATCTTATCAAAAAATGAAAGAAATATTCTTATATTTGTGCGTATGCTTAAATAATAAATCATTAGTACTTTATCACCTAAGCTAAGAAAAGAAGGAAAAATGAGTCACTTTTTGAAAAGCCGTTAATATTTATTGTGTATCTTTTCTTTATAATTCTTAGTTCATGACGAAAATTATTAATAGATTCACCCAGCTTCTCTGCATTTCATTTAAGTCAAATCTTCATCTTATTTTCACAATGACTCAAAGCAAGAGATTCATGTAGCCTTTTCTGAAACGAATTTAAGATAAATATTGACCATTTTTTTTAAATGGTGTGAAATTAAAATATTTATGTCTTTAAGTCTTTCCGTGAGTTTTCCGTGTCGACAATTTGTGTATAAAATAGGATATAGAATCGCGAGAGATTTTTTAAATGGAAAACCTGTTTCGTTAAATCTAAATTTGTCGGGATTCTATATCGTATATATATATATATATATATATATATATATATATATATATATATATATATATATATATATATATATATATTTTAAACAAGGAAACCATTTTTTAATTTTAAAAGTCTCTAGGGCCCTTTCAGCCAACATCTCATCAGGAGACAATCGTTGGATTAGCGAAATGAATAATAAAGATATTAAAGAGCAAAAAAAGGGGGAAACACACTAAAATAACGAACAAGTATATATACTTGTAACGAGGGAAGGGATCGTGTAAATAAATTAATTAGCGAGGGACAGTTAAAATAAAATATCCCCCAACAGATTCAGAGACCTTATAAATTCTTTTTTCTTTTCTTTTTTGCTCTTCAATATCGCTATTATTCATTTCGCTAATCCAACGATTGTCTCCTGATGAGATGTTGGCTGAAAGGGCCCTAGAGAATTTTAAAATTAAAATCAATGGTTTCCTTTGTTTTAAAACTATTTATAAAATTTTTACCTCAAACATTTGTTTATATATATATATATATATATATATATATATATATATATATATATATATATATATATATATATATAAATGACAATATTTAACGATAGAATAGAATTAATAGAATATAAAACCTACTTCATTGAATCTAAATTTGTCGGGATTCTATATCGTACTAAATATATATATATATATATATATATATATATATATATATATATATATATGAATGACAATATTTAACGATAGAATAGAATTAATAGATTGGAAAACCTGTTTTTATTGAATCTAAATTTGTCGAGATTCTATATCGTATTATATATATATATATATATATATATATATATATATATATATATATATATGAATGACAATATTTAACTATAGAATAGAAATACATTTTGTAATCACAAATCTCTTATTTTGTTTCTTCTGTATCATAAGAGTTTCTTACTGTCCATGTCTTTTTCGTGTTGACAACATGTATAAAATAGGATATAGAATCCCGACAATATTTTTGGAGTAATATGAAATATGGAAAACCTTTTCATTGAATCTAGATTTGTCAGGACTCTATATCATATTATATATATATATATATATATATATATATATATATATATATATATATATATATATATATATATATACATGAGAAAGACTTCATACTCTTTTGCTAAGTCTTTATCATATTATTCATATTTACACAAAACTCGGAATTTTAATCAATATTATTGTCTCTCGTTGTTTCTCCAACACTACATAACAACCACATAATAAATAATACTAGTATTTTTGTATGTATGTATATTCACTACTATATATTCATATCTCTGTCACATAACATTCAGCACTGTATTTATAAAAAGAAATATTGTTATACATACGTACAAGTATATCTGCATTCATGTATATTTTTATCATATACACATACACACAGAGACATACACACAGCCACACACACACATATATATATATATTCTATTACCATATATATATATGTGTGTGTGTGTGTATGATATTATTAAACGACAGAATTGAACTTTGTAATCACAAATGCCTTATTTTGTTTAATGTTGGCTGTTTCTTTTGTATCATAACAGTTTCTTGCTGTTTGAATCGTTCTTCATAGTAATTGTTGTACATACTTTTATAATTATCTAATATTAGTTGTCATATACTAATAGTTATATTTTAAGTATTGTTGATATTATAGTTACAAATTGCCTCAAATGCCAATAAGTACCAAGTGAGGCTATGAGAGAATGAGTTATATTTTGTAACAATATGAGTTTAAACATTTTGTACGGAATGGTAAATATTAAGCTATTATTTGCAATCATTAAATATTATATACTCTTATATATTTTAATGCCGTTTCAATTTTCTTATAATTAGAATACTTTAGAATATAACAAAATACATTAATTTTTTGGTTTTTATTTTTGTTTATAACTAGGTGATTACTCGTGTCATTTTCCCGTATTCATTATATCTAAATGAATTTTCACGTTGACAAAATGATTTTTGAAACTGTAATTAATAATTTATTTACATTTTAATTTTTTTTATAATAATGCTTGTGCCGAAGCAATTATATTAGCACGGATTATCTTGTTCTTTTTAAAAGCTCTATTATATTAATGAGGACATTCATTTTGTAATTATGTAGCTAATGGTTTACTTGTGAACTTTTTAAATAATGGCGTAGTTAAATTATGGTAACTACTGCCTCCTAAAATATCGAAGAATATGATTCTTACCTTTAGAATGGAACAGTTTTTGTTAAACTCTTTCTTAAAGTATACTTTTTAATTTCAGCTATTTCTTCTCTTAATATAAAATTAAAATTAATATATAGAAAGCATATCACGGGTCTGGCAAGATTATTAAATAGTTTGATATCTAAGCGATTCCTGTAGAGCAGGGCCAAGAGGTGATCTCATAGCTATGTTTTCAGTCCGTGTTTAAATAGTGGCGAAGTTATGCCTCCATTCATCTTCCCAAAGGGCCTCAGACTCAACACGGAAACCTACACCAAGTGCGATGAGGAGTTAGTGCTGCCCTGGGTCAAGAGGGTGGTAAGCTTAAAGACCGTTTGTCTGGTAACAGGACAATGCACCATGCCACACAAGCAGAAAAACACAGTCATGAATGTCAGGCAATTGCTGCGACCAAAACCCCGTTATATAGGGCCAGTTAACTCCCCAGACTTCAATCCCCTTGTTTATTATGTCTGGGGCGTAGTTGAGCGAAAGATGAACAAAACTCCTTGTAACACCAAAGATGAACTGAAGGCAAGGATTATGACAGTATTCATCAACTTAAACAAGGGAGACCGTCCAGAAGAGTTGCAAGTAGATTCCGAAGTCGTCTGGAGGCCGTGATTGAAACCAATAGAGATTATATTGAATAATTTTTCTCTTTAATCTTTAAAGATATTTTTTTGTAATTTTGGTAAATATACCTGTTAAAATGAGTTGTTAATGTTATTTTCATTTTTGCTTAATTTAGAAGACAATTTATCAATCGAAGACTGTCTATATGAAGCAAACGAGAGAAAGCAACACAAATCCTACCAAATGACCATAGAAAATGCAAATAAAAATTATGGATAATGCCACTTAGATGCAAGGGATTAATAGGAGTGAAAGAGTATATGAAGAGAATGGAAAATAAAGGCACTAGTTTCAGGAAAACGGAACAATGCAGGTGGTCGTCGCATTTAAATTTTTGAAGATTATCGCAGACAGAGAAGCAAGGAATCGCCAATAATAAGAAGTGTCAGAAATGAAATTATTAGAATAGAATATGTTTTTGCATCTAGCTATCTCAACAGTAAAACAATGAGACCTAGTTGATAATCTGGAAGTAATTTAATTTATGTAGTCGAAACACCAAGAAGGAAACCTCATCAGGACTATTTGTCGAAAATATAGAAGGAAGCTGACAACGGCAGTAAGAAAGTTACTGAACGCGAGATTATAGGTCAGGATCTGTTACATAATAGGACTGTTTTTTGGATTCTGTCAAGAATCCCAAGATATATAGTAGGGATACCGAGCCAGATATGGCAGCAATATTCAATTCATGGACGAATCGTAGATATATAAATATGCAAGAATGATAATGGTGATATAAAATGTCTGGCACGACACAGGGAATCAATTTCCCTAGTAGTAGAACTAGCAATTTATTCAATATAATCCCTCCACCCCATGTCAGTGTTGCTCTTCTGGAAGCTAGCATCAGACTTGATGATGACAGGCAGAAAAGGTTCTCTCTGGTGGTTAAAAGAAAGCAGTTTTGTTTTATAGGCGTTAAAATTGAATGGCTATGCTTTTCGAGAGAGACTGTCAGTTTTACCTTCTCAGACCTGTCGGCTTAGATACTAAAACGGAAGAAAAAGTTATGTTATATACACAGTTATAATTTCTATACATATTTACTGAAGATGCATGTATTCAGGCACACATACATACATACATATAGATAGTTTTAAATTGTAAGAGATTTTAAGTGCCAAAATTCCTGGTTCTTTTTCTGTACTTTACTGGTGGAAAAGTATTTTTACACTGGCAGATTTTTGTCATATTGTGCTTAATATCAAAAGGAAAAGTAAAGAGGTAAGAATAGAGCATTGATAGAATTAATGCGGGGAAACTTGTCACTTAACTGACTGGCGTTATTTTAGTCACTCCGACTTCGAAATTTCGTGAGTGCATTGTAGTAATACACTTGAAGAGTGAAGGCATTAATACAATGTGCTCACGAAATTTCGAAGTCGGCATGACTGAAATAATACCACTCAGTGTTAAGTGACAAGTTTCTCTATATTAATTCTACATACATACGTGTATATATATATATATATATATATATATATATATATATATATATATATATATATATAATTTTTTTAAAATATGATTCCAACGTTACATAAGAGTTCTCATGTTTTAAAACAAGAGTTGAAAACTTCAATATAATTATTTGAATTAAATTGAATTAAAGTACCAAGCTCTGTTCCATCTTCAAGCGATTTTTTTTTAATCCAATTAATTTAATTTAAATAATTATATTGAAGTTTTCGGCTCTTGTTTTGAAACATGAAAACTTTTATGTAGCGTTGGAATCATACTTTTAAATAAATAATTATATTTAGTCTCTATCGAGCACTGTTTTTGAAAAATAATAACAAAACTACTAAAGAACTTTGGATTATTTACCTAACGAGTTCTTTTCTATTTTCTATATATTTTTACACATATATATCTATACATCTCTCTCTCTCTATATATATATATATATATATGTGTGTGTGTGTGTGTGTGTGTGTGTGTGTGTGTGTGTGTGTGTGTGTGTGTGTGTGTGTGTGTGTGTGTTTGTATGTATCACTTAGAAAGAGCCTCGAGGTTATACGCTACTTTAATGCAGGTGATTTTAATATTCCTACTGATATAAGAATAGAAATCACATTAATGATAGTTGCAGGCCTCAAATGCAACTTTATATATGATCTTTGGAAGTAAAATTTGTGTATTCTAAAATGGTAAGGGGGATTGGCATAGAGCCGATGCGAGAAGAAGCAAAACTAACTAATTTTATTCCTGTTAACATCCTGTTCAAGAACAGGATGTTAACAAGAAACAATGATCGATGACATTTTTACCCACGAACTGTAGATGAATTAGCATTGATCTTCAGAAATATTAATGACCAACGATTATTTGAAGGCGGTTGTCTTATTTACCGACACAATCCTGAAATAAATAATTCCTGCATATTGAATAGCGAAACTTGATCAAATGAAGTATCTGGCTTTTCTGAAGAAACAGCATAACAGGATCAGTTTTGGGACTGAATCCTGAATTCTTAACATGAAAAGATGCGCCAATATTAGCGTGTTGCAAGACAACATTGTCTAAACAGAAGTGAACCATATATCCACTTAACTTTTGCATGGAAGAATGATATTATTTTTCTTTTTATGTACGATGTCCTTTCAGGCCGTAGGCGATCATGGCCCTCCACTTCACCCTATCCCTTGTGTCTCTCAACTGGTTTTTTTTTCTGCCAACTCCCCAGGCCTAGCTCCGCCTCATATATCATGCGCTACTTTCCATCGTCTTTTTCCCTCTATTCGTCCCGTGGGTATCAGATTCTCCAGGCCTTCCTTTCTCATCACGTGTCCCAGAAATTTCATCTGCCCCTTCCTTATGTTAAGCATAAGCTTCCTCCTTGTTTGCCTCCTCTCCAAGACCTCATCGTTGCTCACACATTATATTATATCCATTATATCCTCAGCATCCTTCTGTAGAACCACATCTCCGCTGCCTCGAGTCTCTTCTTCATCCTTGAGGATACTGTCCAGCATTCGCTGCCGTATATTATCAACATTGAATTATTGAGCCAGCATGTTATTCTGAATAATTTACATTATGCCTGATTTCGACAAAGACATCTAAATGTTGAATAGTATCAAGGGTTTTCTCGTTAATTACCCCATTTTGCTCCTAATGCAGGCACTCACTTGCAGGCTGACAATTATTTTAACATAATCATGTTAGGATTTTCGAAAGAAATAATAAGAGAATTATACTGCGATGCTATGGCAATGTTTAGCACATTTGGTAAGCCATATATATTTATTACTGTGACGTGCAATCTAATATAGGGTGATAATGGATAACACCTATCAAGGACAAAAGCCCGCAGAAAGACACGATATTGTGGCGATAAAGTTTAGCATTAAATTACCTGAGATACTACTCATTAAAAATATTGTATATAGTTATTCTATCGATTTTTTTAAAAAAAATCTGGTAAAATTAAATGCATGTATTTTTAATAATTTTATATTAAGATGATTATTTTTATTAATTTTAAATTCGAGTGAAATAAGTTAATAATTTTAAAATAGTATCATAAATTATAATAATTTTTAAACTAATATGACAAATTTTAATAATTTTTAATTAAAAATTTAAACTTGAATAATTTTAAACAAGGATGATAACTTTTAGTAATTTGAAATGAGAATGTTAAATGTTAATAATTTTAAACTCGAATGATAAGATTGAATAATTTTGAACTAGGATGATAACTTTTAGTAATTTGAAATGAGAATGTTAAATGTTAATAATTTTAAACTCGAATGATAAGATTGAATAATTTTGAACTAGGATGATAACTTTTAGTAATTTGAAATGAGAATGTTAAATGTTAATAATTTTAAACTCGAATGATAAGATTGAATAATTTTGAACTAGGATGATAACTTTTAGTAATTTGAAATGAGAATGTTAAATGTTAATAATTTTAAACTCGAATGATAAGATTGAATAATTTTGAACTAGGATGATAAGATTGAATAATTTTGAACTAGGATGATAACTTTTAGTAATTTGAAATGAGAATGTTAAATGTTAATAATTTTAAACTCGAATGATAAGATTGAATAATTTTGAACTAGGATGATACATTTGAATAATTTGAAACTTTGGTTATACATTTTAATAAATATTAAACTGGAATGATAAAGTTTAATAATTTTCAACTCGATTGATGATATTTTTTTAATGATTTTAAACAGGGATGATATATTGCAGTAATTTTAAACTCAGATTATAATTTTTTAATAATTTTAAATTCAGATTATGTATTGGAATAATTTGAAACTCGGATGTAAATTTCAATAGTTTTTAACTAGGATGATAATCTTAAATAATTTTTAAATAAAATTATAAATATTAATAATATTAAACTCGGGAGATAATTTTAATAATTTTAAGCGAGAACGATAAATTTGAATAATTTGAAATTTAGTTGATAAATTTGAATAATTAGAAATTTGGTTGAGTAATTTGAAACTTGGTTGATAAATTTGAATAATTTTTTAATTAGGATGGTCACTTTTAAGAATTTTGAATTAGGATGATACATTTAATAATTTTAAGTTCAGATTAAACATTTGATAATTTTAAAGTACTATGATAAATTTGATTAATTTTAGCCTTGGATATATATAGATATTTAATAATTTTAAACTCGGATGGTGTATCGAACAATAAAGACGAAGTTAACAAATCATGTGAAAGAATAGCTGGCCCTCATATTGAGCAAAACCAAATATAATCATAAAAATTCATGGTGCATATGACTGTTACAACCATTAGCTTCCATGCATGGAAAATAGTAAATTTACAATATGCAACCCCAAGGAAATCAATATCAGATCATATTGTTGATGGATATCCACTGTAAAAAATCCATTTTCAAGTGGGAAATCGTATCCATAACTTACTACGGTTATCTCGGATTTCATCATTGTCATCCTTTGACCTCCCTATGATTGGGCGGAAATCCAATGACAATCATTTTCCACAGCGTTCGGTCGTGTATTGGTGCCCTCAGACGTCCATCTCTGAGCCCCAAGCTATTGTGTCTGGGAAAGTCAATTTTCGTGAGAAGACACTTCCAGCAGGATGAAACGATTTCCCTGTCCGCTCGGTGGCAGTAGCCTGTAAACTGTAGTTGTTTTTGTTTTAGCTTAAGAGAGATTGCTTTCAGTTCTCATTAAATCGTGTTAAGCTTTGCATGGGATCTCCAACTGATATTCTCGATTTTTCTAAGTAGATTTCTATATGTTACACCAAGTCGTTTTTCAAGACGAACAGATAATGTTCAAATTTCTGATCCCTACAGTAGGACTGGTTTTAGGTTTTATTGTCATATTAACAATGATGCTAGATCTACAGTAATTTCAGTTAAATATATTTATAATTATTATGGGCCTGTGGTCGAATGGGGAGAACGTTCGGTTTCCGAGCATTTGATCCGGGTTAGAATTTCCCATGATGATAAAATATCTTGATTTTATAGCTCTGAGAAAGCGATCCCAGCTTGCCACGCCGCTGGAAAGTACCGGAAAGCCATACCAGCGATTAAATAAAGTTTTATGAGTAAGAATAAGTAGACGGAATTGTCCGCCGATGGTCGTGCTAGAACGAAGTCATAAGTAACGGTGGCTACGGGCTTGAACGTTCTGGCCTTGTTCAAACGGTTGATCACACCGGAAGATGTGTCATCACCCAGAAAATGAAACTAAGCTCGGCTCAGCATAGTTTCAGTATAAATCAAAGGTAGGCACCTAAAGAAGATGTTGGACAAACACAAATTTCACTGAGAAAGCGTCTCAAACGAGGATTGGCTAGCCGCCCCAGCAGATAAACATACTCGGATATGAGCGGTCAGTCATGATTTTCAATTCCATGCCTAAGAACTACAATAGTGTTAATGTTCAAATGGAAAAGAATAATGATAAAATTAGAATTTTTTACGAGAGATGCTCACAGCATTTATAAGCAATATGCATTAAAGCGTATGAGAGCCTGGAGTGACCTTTAAAATCTAAAATTCAAGATAAATGATATTCAGGTCTGTTATGCGCCATGCGTGATACACGCTTAGACGATCATGTATCTTTCGTTACATGACTGACGAAGCTGATTTTTCCCGCGGTACGTTACCATTTCTTTCTGCGGTAGACCAGTTGCCATCCAAGGCTATAGATCATGGTCTGTCCTGCTACTTACCCATAGCTGGAGGGAAAAGAAGAGGATTCATACCTTTCCCTAGGGTATTAGCACGTAAGTGAATGTAATGGATTCGAATGGAATTCGATCTCTGCTCACTGATTTCTCAAGCCGCCTCTGATTGAGGAATCGGGGAGCCGATTTCGAATTCCAGTCGAATCCATTACGAATCTATATTATAGCCTTGGATGACAACTGGTCTACCGCAGAAAGAAATGACAACTTACTGTTGGAAAAAAATCTTTCTTGTCAATCATATATCGAAAGATACATGATCGTTTACGCGTATATCACGCATGATACACAAGTGACTGATATGCAGGTGTAAAACTGGCAGTTCATCAGTTCATATTCAAGAGAGATGAAAATCTACTTCAATGAAGCCAATATAAATAATGTCTTAGAAACCGCTTATTGAAACATACAGACATGGTTTCTGTTCAATTAACACCAGCCACAAGCGCCTACCCAAGTGTTTATTCATTGAATATAATCGTTTTTGATAAGGAACGAATCTGCAGAAATCGTGACGTAATGATATGAAAAATAATTCCAATATTGCACACTGTCTCGAATAATATCAACGCCACCAGTTCAGAATACAACATGAATAAAGAGACTGATATTAGCAACACATTCATATATGTATATATTGACATTCAGATAATCTGTTATGTTCAGTCCCACTAGGACTCGCCTGGTTACATCCAAGGAGTCTAATCATTCATAGTTCCTCCTTATTCCAGATGTAAGGAGGAAGATACACTGTTACCCAGGAACTGCTAAAACGCCTGCTCGGGTGCTTTCCTAAAATAACATTTCCGAGTCAATGGTCGAGCGATATCGATTCTCCTTATAATCTTCTTCATTCTACCTCAACTTCCCTTTATATAAAACAATAGATTTATTAACGATATATAGGCCCATAGTATTCGCACCATCGGTGAAGCCAATAAATACACGTTGGAACTAAGGCCGCCGCCATATGCCTGTAGATAGCACGTCTAACTTTCATGAAGCTTTTCGCGGTCGGCCGTCCTACCACCAACATATATATATATATATATATATATATATATAGAAGCGAGCATAATGATCAGAAAGATGTTAAGAAAAAGTCTAAATGTGAAATAACTTTTTATTTTAAAGCTTCAAAGAACATTTTATGAAGGAAATATAAGGATATAAACGTAAATTATATAATTCCAAAATATAAAGCTCAATAAAATCGATCGATTCTCTGTGGCTCGGTCGGTTAAGAGCACGTCAGGCTAAATGACGGTACGGTGTAGAATACAGGTTCGAATCCTGTCCACGAACGAATATTTTCTAAGAAAATCTCACAGACATTCATGCCGGTAAATGAAGTTTTATGCTGTTTATTATAAACAGAGAATTTATTTAAATATTTGTATCTATAAAAGTATAAACATAAAGTGTTTTTTTTATATAAACATATAAAATATATATTATATATATATATATATATATATATATATATATATATGGACAAAGTCCGACAATTAGTTTAAGATATTTTTTGTGTTTATTCATATAAAAATGTCTTAAAATAATTGTAGGACTTTGTCCATATAACGTGACGTCATTTGTTTACATTTGATTAGCAGATATTGTATATATAAGATATATTTTTATATATATATATATATATATATATATATATATATTTATAAATATTTTTTTTATCTATAAAAGAATATAAACATAAAATGACCTATATAAAAATATATATATATATATATATATATATATATATATATATATATATATGTGAGGCGGAACTAACTAATATTTAACATGCATTGTTGATTTACAATGTTCATACTGCGTATATCTTTCCTTCCAAACTCAATAACACATGTACAATATATTTAGATATCCATGTATGTATGCATCTATCTATCTATCTATATATATACTCACATTTCACTTTACTTTAATTATATCATTTTGTTAAGATATATCGAATAATTTACGTGATTTTTCTGATGTTTTTCATACTTAATATCTTTTGTAATTTCTCAGGTTAAGCATTTTCATTATCAAATTTTGACTAGTTAACACTTCAAGTTAATTTGATTTTATTTTATTTCAATGTCCAATCAATAATGTCTATGTTGTGTTCAATATGCAGAACATCTATCTGTCTATCTTTGTTCATTAACTATTTCTCTCAGCATGAACATGATGGCCTAACGATGTAGAAATAGAACATGAAATTTTCATGAGTGTTTCAATGTTCTGTTCTTATTGCATAAAACTATTGATATCTGTTATTTTTCCTATTTGTTTAGCTGCCAGAATCTCGTCAGTAATTGTTGAATCCTAATTCCGTTTGTGTCTTAAATCCGTCGACTGGTTAATGAAGCCAGATCGATTGTGGCTGTATGGTCTCTAATCAATGAGCGAAATGGCTTGATGCAACTGTTGATTGTCTCTGGCGGCACTAAGTTGGCTTCAAATGAAATTTGTTTGTTATTACAACAGCATATGAACTAAATTATGATATAAAAAAAAACAGTAACAACAAAAACGATAATCTCACTGGTTAAGGGAATACGAGAAACATTGACAAATTATTTGCGCAAGAGATACGAGTATAGGAAGTATAGATAAAGCTAAGAACAATGTAATGTGAAGATGAAAGAAAGAAAAAAAAAGAAAGAAAGAAAGAAAGAAAGAAAGAAAGACAAAGTGAAAAATAAAGTTGAATGAGAAAGAAAGAAAAATGAAAGAAAGTAAGAGACGAGAGGCAGGAAGAAAGACATTAAGAAAGATAAAAGGAAAAAAGAGGAAAGAAAGAACGAAAGAATGTGAAAATGAATGAAAGAAAGAAAGAGAAAAAGAAATAAAGAATGAATTGAAAAATGAAGGCGAATGAGAAATAAAGAAAAATGAAAGAAAAACAGCCGGAAAGAAACAAGATTGTGGAGGCAACAGAGGAAGGTAGGAAAAAAGAAAGAAAAAGACGAAAGGAAGGCAGATAGGCCCCAAGAAAGAAAAAAAAAGGAAAAGGTGTAAGGAACGGAAAAAACGAAGGAACGTGACAATGAAAGAAAGAAAGAAATTAAGAAAGAAATAAGAAAAGGAAAGAATAAAAAAGCGACAAAATAAAGAAAGTTGCACGAGAAAGAAAGAGATAATAAAAGAAAGTCATCTGGAAAGAAAAAAAGGTTGTGGAGGAAAAATGGAAAGAAGGAAGAAAGAAAGAAGTGAAATAGCAAGAGTGAAAAGAACGAAAAAGAAAAGGAACAAAGTTCAAAAAGAAAGAAAGAAAGAAAACACGAAAGGGAGGCAAAAAGACAGCATTAACAGAAAGAAAGCTGTTGATGAAAAATAGAAAAAAGAAAGAAAACCAAAATCGCAACAAAGAGAAAAATTAAACAATGATGAAAAATAGAAAAGAAAGAAAGAATGAAAGAACGACAAAAAGAAAGAAAGAAAATATTCCCTATGTTATAATTCAGGAGATATATCGAAAGAATTGTTTGAGAAAAAACGTAGGTAGTTCCACCTCGAGCCACATTTATACCTATTTCTTACAGTACATAGTTACTCGTTGTTAAATGTTTTCTCAGTTCTTACCTAATGCTAGACTGAGTTAAACGTATTAAGTGCATCAATACTAAGGCGTTATCCACTAAAACAATAGATGGGATTAACTAGCAGCCATGAAATAATCATTTAAAACAATCTACTCTTGTTTTATATTACTAGTTTTCGTGTTTGATCTTTCATATGTGCGCTACAATTGTAGATGTCTATAAGTCTTGGCGTAGAATTACGAACAACGAAAAGAATATGCAACATGAATTTAAACAAGATGTATACAGGAAAAATAGTTTTCATAAATAGAGAGAATCAAATAGTAATGCTAATAATAATAATAATATCCGTTTTTTTTTCTTAATAAGCAAATATATCGGCGTTGACTGATCAATCAACCAATGGTTATTTTAATTAGAATTTATAAAAATAAATTAAATTTACTTTCAGGATAATAGGTTACTCAAATTCAGTTACTGTTATATCTATTTCTAATATTGCTGAGCTCTTCCTGTCTCTGTAAGTAGGAAGGAATAAAGGTTACATATATATTATAAAATGACAAAACAAAAGGAAATGGCAATTTTAAACGAAGAGCAAGAGCTATAAAATACAGAATGCTTTAAAATATTAAAAAAAAACTAGTCAAAGTTACTACTAATAATAAACTAGTACTTTGCCTACTATTAATAATAACATCATACAATCAAGTTCTCGTAAACAAAGAATAATCTGTCAGGAAAGTGATTTCTGAGTTTTTATGTGACATGTACCTTCTGGACTTGAGCAATCATGTTTTCTCTAACCGCTATCTGTCCACTGTAGCTGTAAACAACGTTTACCAGTTCTTAATATTACCAGTTCCTGGTCTGCCAAGCTCGTTAGGTAGGTTACTATCTGTTCTCTTCTGTTCATATTTTTAATATATCAAGACCCCTTTCCTTATTATAGCTCCAAAATATGATCCATTTAGCTCCTTACTTTTTGCATTCTTTCTTATCCACCCATTCGGTCCATGGTATTATGAATACCTTTCTGTAGAACCACATCTATACTAATTAAATGCTATATATATATATATATATATATATATATATATATATATATATATATACATTTCAACCAATAAAACTCCATCAGAATCTGTGTTTGATAAACAGTCATTACAGGCACATACTTCCCAAAATACTTGTGAACGTAGTTGTAGACCAACCAACCAACCACGTGTTATCATTGGACCATTTAGAAAATTAAAGTAATAACTCCCTTCACCACTGCCGCAAATTCTAGAAAATGATTTTCGCGAGCCAGTGTGGAATCATTTTCCCTCTATTCAAAATGTTCATGTCTCAATGTGTAATTAGATTTTCGATCTTCCTTACGGATACAAAAATAGAAGCCTGCTGCTTCTCGAGGCTCAAAACAATTTCAGGGCGCAGTTTGGTCTCCACCTGCGTACACACAAACTCACCAATACACGCGCACACAATGGCAGAAACTACCAGCCGCCGACTAAAGCCTTGTCCACGCACACAATAGATGGGAATAACTAGCAGCCGCCGACTAAGTCTTTGTCTACAATCTCACATTAGGCTGACTGTCATAACGTAAATCTGCCCAAACTTTTCATTCCGTCTGAGAACGCTTAATTACTTTATAAAAAAAAACTTCACTGCAAGGAAAAATGAAAATCTTATTGCTATTTCATATTGCTGGAAAGAATATATGCTCCTGCTTCTACATTTCCTTCAGCGAATAACCTTTTTATGTTTCATTTAAAAGATGTGTTGCTGTTGTCGTTAAGTGCCTGATATACCGACACTCAGATAGCAACAAAAATCTTGATATCCGGATGCCAACACATCATTTTTGCATCACGTTTTCTCATCCGTGAGGAAACTTTTAAGCATTCACTGCCATAGTGCTGGTTTGATCTTACAGAAATTTTCAGCACTTTGAGTTGAATTTAAATGAAACACTGGAAAATGTCTGGACGTCGCGAGAAATTATTCTCATGAGGATGAATGTCAAGATTGCATTCATCACTATTGATGACTCTGTGATATTCCTTGTAGAAAGACTAGGAAAATTGAAATCCTCCAGACGAGAGGATTTTTTCTTATATTCATTTCGGGTATTGTGATGAACGCAGCCATATTGGAGAATTTGATTTCATCAAATTGATCATTTGAATTTCATTGAAATCTGTGCCGATTAAATATAAATAAAATATTAATAATAAATTACATTACTGAATACAAAAACCCATACAAAAGAAACCTAAATGCAACCTTATAGAAATTATAAGTGATTTACAGCTGATCATACACCATATACCATATAAGTGAATCGTATAAAGATTGACATGAGGCTACAGTTGGGATTGAAAAAGAAAAATACTCTATCAATTCTCTTTGGTTTCGAATCGTATTTTAAACAAAGGAAATTTTTTACTCCATTATAGTCATTTATGTACATATTTATGTAAAGTGTTTTACCGTTTTCTTGAATGAGACAGAAATATACAAAAAATCTCTACCAAAATTTAATCTTGACCTGCGCAAAAATGTTTGGCTATTTCTTATAAATTAGGTTAGATATATATTTTTACAATGGCGTTCATCCTGTACAAGACCCTAGAGTCAATCGATGTAGAGAGTTGCAGAGTAAGAGACATAGTTTATGACAATAGATGGAGAAGATAAATGTCAAGAGAAATCTTGAAAAGATTTAGTTTGTAGTGATTGGGGGAGCATTCTCTTAGGTGTCGGTACCACACAAAGCAGAGATTCGTGGCAAAAAATCTGCTTGAGTAGACATATGCAATGTGCATGCGATGATTGGTCTTAGCAGTAAATATATATATATATATATATATATATATATATATATATATATATATATATATATATATAAATAAAGCTCAAAACACTAATATCCATGGTTATAATTTATTACATTGGAATCTTTTGAATTTGTAGGTCTGATGAATTGGATCGTGATTACGGGTCTTTTATTATCATCATGAGTGGTAATAATAATTTTAATTTTTTTCTGTTTATGGCAGTTATGAAATTTTATACCACTAAACATATCTTTAAATTTGACCAAGGAATGTTAAAAGAGTCATGTTAAAAAAGATAAAAAAAAAAAAAAACAAACGAAAACTACAGACAAAAAGTTCATTTTCTCCATCAAGACATTCATTTCAGAAGTTTTACTGCTACCAGCAAGCAGAAATATTTCTCCTCCCGATGATGGCCATTTTGGCCGAAACTGAATCGAGGAATCTAAATGAAATAATAAAAAAAACGAAAGAATATTAATCTACAACCCAGTGTGTCTGAAGATTTTAATTTTTTAATATTTCTTTATTGTTCAATATATATATATATATATATATATATATATATATGAATAAAACAGACGAGTAAAACCTATTATTCTTCTGAGTGACTTTATATTCAAGAGTAATCATGTCTTTGGTTTATAAATAAATTTAAATTTGAGAACGTTTAATGAATATTCATGAGGAAGTTGAAGTCAGAGAAAACATGTGGTGGGCACAAAGTATCATATGTCAAAGTCTCGTAAGGCAAGAGGAAGCGAGTAATATTCAATATATATGTATATTAATAAATGTATACTGCTT
This sequence comes from Acanthosepion pharaonis, assembly GCA_903632075.3. Classification (NCBI taxonomy): domain Eukaryota; kingdom Metazoa; phylum Mollusca; class Cephalopoda; order Sepiida; family Sepiidae; genus Acanthosepion; species Acanthosepion pharaonis. The sequence goes on along the minus strand of CAHIKZ030004753.1, from coordinate 1,043,183 downwards.
GAATTGCCATCAGATTGCCATGACTTGGGCTGGACGTATATTCAAAAACATGTGTTAATACGCTTAACCGTATTGTTTTGCTTTTTCAACATTTTTGTGATCGTGAATGGTGGCTTAGATAAGTAGTAATTGTTTCAGGGAAGATAAGATTGGAACGAAACTGGAACTTAGATTTTTTATATTTTGACAAGATTCGATAGCGCACTCTCGAGATTTTCATCTTAAGCAAATTATTTTCCCTTTCAATAAGTCTGACATTCTTGAGGCGAATATACGCTCTATCTGAAAATAATTTACAAACACACACACACACACATATATATATATATATATATATATATATATATATATATATATATATATATATATATATGTGTGTGTGTGTGTGTGTGTATGTATGTATTGTGTTTGACTGGAGGCAGGAAATGGCTTGAGAATTTTAATGCATCCAAAGCGAAACTGTTGTTATTTTCTCACCATAGAAAAACGTCCCTGCTTCCTATCACCACACAAGCACCTTTTTTGCGCTTCATTGATCCCATGTTTTCCACTGACCTCAGGTGGAACAACTACATTGAATCAATAGCTGCATCTACTGCTAGGAAAGTTGGTTCTCTGTGTCGCGCCAGAAGCTTTTTCTCGTTTGTGTCTCTCCTTCACATCTAGAAATCTAACATTCCTTATAAACCTTAAGATTATTATATATATATATATATATATATATATATATATATATATATATATATATATATATATATTCACAAGGGTACAAAACATATATAGCAATAAAAATATATATCTTTAAAGCAAATTCATGACAAAAAAAAGGAACAATTTATAACAAGATATAAGGTGTAACAAAAATATATATTAGCGCAAAATCGTAGGACTCGCTGTTGAATTACTACTTTCGATCTGAAAGTATTTGGAAATTAGTTTATATAAATCCTACCAAACATCTGTCAGATGTAGAATTGGTTGTGTGAGATTTAAAGTACCCTTTTAATGAAACACTCTCTGGCATATAACAATTGTTTGGGATTATTTATTGTTTTATTCGGTGTTCTCAGTTTTCTTCTCGATTTTTACTCTGATAAGATCAATAAACCGTTTTATTTTAATTTCGTTTTATGTTTATGTATTACCATTTTACGGTAATATATATATATATATATATATATATATATATATATATATATATATATATATATATATATTGGATTGTTCAGCCGTTGTCCTCAACTTTACTGTGACATTCACGACGTTTTGGTCTTTGTGCACTCCGGACTTCTTCCGGTGATATTTGTCGGAATTTCGAACCGAACCCTATATTTAGTCCACGGAAGTAGATTGTTCTAATTCCACACACCATGCCTTTGCATATTCCAGTTTTAGTTAATTTCCCTTGATAACTCTCCATTTTTTTTTCATTCTCCCTGCTGAGGCAAGGTATTGAACTCTTTGGATCATGACACTTTTTGGATCAATTGAAAAACGATTTTATTCACTTTGGGACATCAGTGAGTGCATTCTTGAGACTCATAAACTTAATATCTCAGTAACATTTTTTTATCAGAGCTCATATTCAAATTTTTTCATCTCACGTGTAATTGTTGTTTTCTCTCTGTATTACTGTCTCCTATATTGTATTCATTTGCATGCTTGTCAGGTTTAGGAGATTACTAAAGTTTACGAATTTTTCAGTGACGTTCTCTGTTTATTATTTAAAACTTAACCACACAGAGGGTGGCGATCTCCCCTTCATATATGCTCAGCTATGCCTGATCTTTTTTTTATATACACTCGTGTGTTACGGTGTTACGCTCAAAACGTCATGAATGTGACAATAAAGATGAGGACAATAGTTCAAAAATGGAAATACAATAAATAGTTAAAATGGCTCATCTCAGAAATATAGACAAATATAGTTAGCAGTTTATATATTTACATCCATTCGATTTTTATATATCAGGTCATCCCATAAATTCTGTCCGAATTTTAACTTTTTTGTTAAAATGAACGAAATTTAAAGAGTATTTTATAATGTCTAATTGAGCTGAACATTACTTTTGTGTTTAGATGCATTTAAACTGATCAAATTTTATTTCAGAGAACAATAAAAGTAAATTTTGTTTGATTAAAACCCTGCTAAGATGGAAGTACTCAAGAATCATTTGAGGCACATAATGCTTTATGAGTTCATGAGTTCGAGAAAGGAAACTCAGCAGCCGAAGCGGCTAGAAACATTCACTCAGTTTATGGAGAGGAATGTGTGAATGAAAGATGGTTTGCAAAATTCAGAGGTGGAGATTTCACCCTTGAAGATGAAGATCGAATCGGCGTCCAGTTGAGTTTGATAAAAAGCTTCTTGAAGCAGCCCTTGAAGAAAATCCTGCTTTATCAGTTGAGGAATTGACAGTGGGTCTCAGTTCAAACCATACAACTGTTCATCGTCATCGTCAACAACTTGGAAAAGGTCCTAAACTTGGAAAATGGGTGCCTCATGAATTGTCTGAAAACAATCTCAAATCCCGAGTTGACATCTGCTCTTCTCTCCATTCTCGCCAACTTTTTTCGCCTTTTTTGGATATACTTGTGACTGGCGACGAAAAATGGATCTTTTATCGAAATGTTAAGCGTCGTAGACAGTGGTTTGATAAAGGGGAAGGACCCCAGCCACAGCCGAGAAGGGAACTTCATGGGCAAAAGTTTCTTCTTTCAATCTGGTGGGATCGCCAAGGAATAATGCACTTTGAATTCGTACCACCTAATGCAACAATGAATGCTATGAGCAATTAGAGCATTTTGAACCAAGCTTTGAGGAAAAAAGACCTGCTCTAGTGAATGGAAAAGAGGGGATGTTTCATCAGGACAATGCGCGACACCACACAGCAAGAATCACATGACAAAAGATCGAAGAACTTGGCTGGGAGAAAATTCCTCATCCACCTTATTCTCCCGATCTTGCTCCATCAGACTACAATTTGTTTCGTAGCTTACAGAATCATTTGGAAGAAAGAGCTTTTGTAACACAGGAAGATGTTAAAACTGACATTTGTGAGTTCTTCGAATCAAAGCCCAAATAATTTTACAGTAATCGAATTAATAAGTTTGTTAATAGATAGAAGGAAGTCATAGATAATCATGGAAAATACTTGTTGATTGAATCTGTAATTAAATGTAACATTTGGTCACTTGTTTTCTTTATTCAAAATTCGGACAGAAGTTATGGGATGACCTGATAGTTAATAGGACTTTATTTAATACCTTATGATGAGTATTTTTTTACAGCATTATTTTGATTCAGCCAATGTCATGAGCGTAACGCATTCAAATAATGTCGGCATGAAGATACGATTTGGTTTTTCCACTCTCACCAAAATATGCATTATCATTACGGATGTAATATTTAGAGTAACTGAATGATTAGACGCATTTCATTGATAAGCCATAGCAACAGGGTTTTTTTTTTAATTTGATAATACTTCAGAACTTACTCGAGAATAACTATCCATATATCAATTTAGCTTTGTTATCTCTGGCTATTTAAAACATATATTGGAGTGGATTCCGTTTTCTGGTTGCTATCTAAGTTTAGAGAACTATTATTTAACTTGTAGCTGGAGGAGAGGATATATATCCATGCTTGTCCAAAGGCATTTACTCAAAAGTGATAACAGCAGACAAGACCAGCATACGAACTTGGCTCGCCGATTTTACTTTGAACGCTTATAACTCTTACACTACCAGCACATTCTGATACCAGACAGCGTTCTATATAAATACCTTTAATTTTAATGAGTGATAAATCCTTTAGACTATCAATTTCACGGATGCTTCTCAAACTTCCCCCTCTGTCACCGCGTCATTATATTTATTTTTCCTTTTATCTCTGTGTTGACTTAAACGTCTCGGTTGCCAGTCTGCCATTTTCAGAAGAAGGTCGAGAAAAAATCCGTATCTGTTGTCGAGGTTGCAATTAATTGGCACAAATAAGTATTAACGCTGTTCTAGCGTTGCCAAGAGGCAAGCGCCATTTTACTAAAACGGTTTTATTGGCTGCCGAAGAAGACATTCGGTTCTGATCAAATTCTGAGAAAGACATTTTTCTCTTGCTGTAATTTTAGAAGCCAGTTTTCTTCCTCCTCTTTTCCGTCTTCCTCTTTTTCTTCGTCTTTTTCATTCATTTTTTCTTCTTCTTCATTTTCATCATCTGTTTGTCTTCATTTTCTTTTAAAACTCCTTATTAGTGATTAATCTATTTTTATGTTATTTCTCTAAATTCTTCTTCTTGCCAAAGTTCTTCTTCTTTTTCTTCTATTCTTCTTCTTCATATGGCCCTAGTTCTGCTTCTACTACTTTTTCTTGTGGCCTTAGGTTTTCTCCCCTTCTTCTTGAGGCCCTAGTTCTTCTTCTTCTTCTTGTTGTGGCACTAGTTCTTCTTCTACTTTTTCATGTGGCCCTAGTTCTTCTTTTACTACTTTTATTGTGGCCTCAGTTTGTCCTCTCTTTCTTCTTGTGGCCATAGTTGTTGTTGTTGTTGTTGTTGTTCTTGTTCTTCTTCTTCTTCTTGTGGCCCTAGTTCTTCTTCTACTTTTTTCATGTGGCCCTGGTTCTTCTTCTTCTTCTACTTTTTCATGTGGCCCTAATTCTTCTTCTACTACTTTTATTGTGGTCTTACTTTTTCCTTTCTATATTGTTGTTGTTTTTGTTGTTTTTCTTCTTCTTCTTGTGCCCCTAGATTTTTTTCTACTTTTTCTTATGACCCTTGTTCTTCGCCGTCTTATCGTGGCCCTAGTACTTCATATTCTTGTTTCCTTATTTCTTCTTCCTCTTCTCGTGATTCTTCTTCTTGCGACACTAGTTATCATTGATTTATCTCTATTTTATCCGTTAGTTCTCCAATACTTCTTCTTCTTCTGACCGTAGTTATTATTGATTTACTTTTATCTGTTATTTATCCATATTCTTCTGTATCTGTTGCTGCTTCTGATGATGAAGATGGGGATATTTCCTCCATTTTCTTTCTCTTTTTCATCCACTAACTGATTCAAATGTTCTCCCGCCAATGAATTTTATACTTCTTGTCTTTTTGTTTCTCACCAACTTCTTTATCTCGTCTTTCCTCTTTTCAAATGCTACCGCTTCTTATATTATTTTGCCTTCAATTCTGTTTTTTTAATTCTTCTTCCGCTAGGTAATTTATCATTTTGCATTTCTGTTTCATTTAATTTCACATTTGCCTTATTTCAAATTCTTTTCTTTTGCTTTCCCTCATTTCTCATCATACTACACGATTTTTTCCCTCCAAAACACATTTCGTCATTTTCCTGTTCATTTTTTCTTCCTAAAAGAAAAGAATAACATTCGATTAATTTCGCTTTGAGATTATTTCGCATTAATTTTTAAATTTCTTTCCTTTCGAGGCCTTTTCTAGGAAACACTACAGCGGAAAAAATTAAAGCAAACATTTAAAAATAAGAAAAAAAAATGCATTATTTTTGAGTATGATTTCTGCTTTAAAAAAGAAGGACGTGTTGCAGTGTTTTTGATTTGTTCACAGAAATTAATGAATCGTTTTGTGTTCATTTTTTATCGTGTATATTTGAGAAGCAAAAGAGGATTTTAAAATGAGGGCAATTCTTTTTCTTTAAAGTAAATGCTGTGTTTAAAAAAATTCATT
>CAHIKZ030004753.1:1010000-1032500 GCA_903632075.3 Acanthosepion pharaonis | reverse complement strand
TATATATATATATATATATATATATATATATATATTTATATATATATATATATATGTGTGTGTGTGTGTGTGTGTGTGTGTGTGTGTGTGCAAATATATAGATATAGATCCGACAGTATGAAGAAATATACAGAAAAAACAAACAAAAATCTTAATAAGCAACTATGCTGTATTAATGTTAATATAATGTCAACGTCGGACATGTTGAATTTGTATATGTTCTAATGTTAATTATGTTTTATGAATATGTCCTGATGATGATCTAAAATAGACCGAAACGTCCGACGTTGACATTATATTAACATTAATACAGCATAATTGCATATTAAGATTTTTTGTTTGTTTTTTTGTATATTTTTTTTCATATATGTATATATATATATATATATATATATATATATATATATATATATATATAGATAGATAGATAGATAGATAGATAGATAGATGGATAGATAGATAGATGGATAGATAACGTTATATATATATATATATATATATGTATATATGTGTGTGTGTGTGTGTGTGTTTGTGTGTGTGTGTGTGTGTGTATATATATATATATAACTTTATATCTGACAGAAAAGGAAAATTTAATTTATTTTTTTCCGCGTTCTTACATTTGTCCCTTTGATGGGTGCAAGGTAGGGCAGAAAATTTCTTCAGTGTCCCAAGCATTTTCGGCCACTCCTTTAAACCTTTTTCAAGGGTGTATATTTTAGGTGTTGTTAATTTTCCTTCATGTTTTGACTGTTTAAGATGTATTTTATTTTATTTTATTATTTTTTTTATGCTAGTAGGAACGTTTATTCCGAGCCTTCGCGTGTTGAGCGCGACTGGAATTCGTATGAACGTCTCTCTGTTTTGAAGACTTTCAATACTTCATTCCCAATGTCAAATAAAAATGGAAGAAAATCTAATTAAAAAAATAATTTTAATTTTCCTTGTCTGTCATATTTAACGAAAGATGTTCAGAAGAAAGGTTGCTTCTCAAATATACATTAATATATATATATATATATATATATATATATATATATATATATATATATATATATTTTATTTTCTTATTCTGTCTGTTCTATTAATTGACTTTAAGCCATGGTCGTACACCTTAAAGCCTGCTAATCTAAAGCAACGATTCTAGCTTTTATATTTTTCTTTTATTTCTCAAATTTACATGTTAAAAAAAAAGAAAATCCAAAACATGAAAAAATAATGCTTAGAGGTAATGAATTTGTTTTTATTTACACTTTATTTGTTTTAAACTTTGTTATTCTATCGTTTTCTAGACACTGCATCGAAAGGGAAGATATTTAAAATTATGTGAAAACCAAATGAGTCCAATGTTATTCTTTTCTTGAAAAACGTCAAATTGCACGCAGCAGAAAATGAAGGAATACATTTTGCGAGAAGAGTTTTAGCGACAATGGAAATGAAAAGTCATGTCCGAATTTTAATAACTTGTCATGTTTTATATTCATCGTTTTAATATTTATTCCTCTGTTACAAGAACAAAACAAAGATTTCGCATCGCAAAATTCAAAGCGTAAAGGAACTTTCAGTTTGAAAAAAATCAAAAAAACAATCATGCATTTTACTTTTCTTATTTTTCTACTTTCCGTGCTGCTGAAGGAGATGGTTGATCATAACTCTCCACAGTTCCCTATACATTGTAATTCTTAATATCTTTTGGTTTTTAGCCATCATTCTCACTACCACTTCTGCTATCCGCGATTGTTAGGTAGTTTAGTACAGCCATCCAAGATCATTAGGTAGTTTTCATGCTGCCATCCATTATAATTTGGCAGGTTACGTGCTGCCATCCAGATCGTTAGGTAGGTTTTGTGTTACCATGTAGGAACGTTAGGCAGGTTACGTCCTGCCATCCAATAGCGTTAAGTAGGTTGCGTGCTGCAATTCAAGATCATTGAGCAGGTTACATGCTGCCATCTAAGATCGTTAGGTAGATTGTGTACTACAATGTATGATTGTTAGGCAGGTTATGTGCAGCCATCCAGATCGTTAAGTGGTCTGCGTGCTGCCATCCAAGAGCGTTAGGTAGGTTGTGTACTACAATGTATGATCGTTAGGCAGGTTACGTGCAGCCATCCAGATCATTAAGTAGTCTGTGTGCTGCCATCCAAGAGCGTTAGGTAGGTTGTGTACTACAATGTATAATTGTTTGGCAGGTTACCAGCCATCCAGATCGTTAAGTAGGTTGCGTGCTGCCATCTAAGATTGTTGGGCAGGTTACGTGCTGCCATCCAGATCGTCAGTTTACGTGCTGCCATACAAGATCTTTTGACAGGTTATATGGTGCCCTCCAAGATCATTAATTAGGCTGCATGCTGCCATTTAAGAGCGTTAGGCAGGTTCCGTTCTGTTATCTAAGATCGTTAAACAGGTTGCGTGCTGCCATCCAAGGTCATTAGGTAAGTTGTTTGTTGTTTCCCTCTGTTCCTCTTACTTTCAATATTTTCGTTAGGTCGGCTTTCCACTGATTTCCTCCGTAATTCTTGCAGACAATACACCCTGTGACTGTCAATATTTCTAAACCTTTTTTCTTTACTACATGTCCCAGATATTGTAACGGATTCTTTCTGATATAAGTATACGCTTCCTTTTTGTTTCTACTTCCATTAAAACATCCTCATTGCTTACATGCTCTATTCATGGTATTCTCACCAACTTCACGTCTGTTGTTTTACGTCATCTTTTCTATTAACAAGTGTGCCGGGCGGTGAGAAACGCTATTCAATCTATTAACGTATATTCAGTGGCTCCGAGTGAAACTTGAACTCTCCACTCAAGGCTGATGAAATATGCATGCAACCACTTTCTATAATTCAGCTATTAGTCACTGTAAAGTGTTGTAAAACGTATAGCAGCCGGTTTGCTGATCGTGGATGGACACGTGTGTTAGTTATGATAATTTATCCACCATATTCTTAATTAACAACCGTATTATGCAAGTGAGGCAATGGTTTATAGATGGTGATAGGACAAATCGTAAAGAGTCTGCTTCAAAAAGAAGTAATTCGGAGAAAGAGCTGTTTCATTCGTCTTTATATATTGAATATAGAGGAAATGTCTGTGATTTGACATCACTAATGTAGCGATTAATGTGTGCCGATTCCTAAATATAGAGATATAAACTGGTGGAACTAAATTCCCCAGTCTGCAGCCGTGCTATTGATTTGCGAAATATTGGGAATAAGTTTGACACCTACTGACTACACTATTGAAGAATTAGGAATGGTTTAAACTGATATCCCTTTCACTCAGTTCAATAAAAAAATGGCTTCGAACGATACTTCATCAGTCCCTATAAAGTTGCCCTGGAATAGGAAAGCCGAGTTCGAATTCCAGTCGGGTTTGTTACATTCATTTACTTGGAAATACTCTTGGCGATGTTATGCATCTACCTCTTCCAACTAATAATGAATTCGATAGTAGGACTTGAAAAATCAATGTTATCTCCAAAAACTTTGCAATGAAATATTCCCTCACCAAAATATGTTTCGGCTTTAAATAACAATAAAAGTTTTGCTGGGCTGTAAAAAGTATAAGAATCAAACAATCGCAAATGAAGATCTTTACCAACTAACAAAAACCACATCAATTGAACACTTCCACCTGCAGAAGCAATAAAAATGGGCAGTATATAGAAAAAATAACGATATACCCAAGGTAACTTTCCACACTACAAAAAAAAATGCATTACTTACATTGTTCAGACTATCATCCTCATCTTTAACGCCATATTCACAAAGGTTTCACTCATTGTACGCTCCGACCTTTTTCAGGTGATATTTCTATGAATTTCGAACCAAACTCTATATTTAGTCGACAAGGGTAGAATATTCCACGTGCTATATCTTTGGATAGCTCAATTACACTTAGTTCCCCTTTAGTAACTCAGCTCACTAAGTTTTTGTTTCCTTTGCTGTGACCAGGTATTGAACTCCCACAGCTTTGGGTAAAGTCACTTTTGAATCAATCAACCTACGTTTTTATTCACTGGACCATGCGTCCTTGTGAATATGGCAATAAAGAAGACGATATCAGTACGAATGAAGTAACTAGTGTAAATAGTTACAATACCTAATCTCAGAAATATAGACATGCATCCGTATCAGTATTAGAAAGAGCTACAAAATTTAGTGTCGGGAGTAGTATAATGTTTTTTTAAATGGGTTTAAGAAAAAACTATCCATAAATTTTAATCCATATTATGACTAACGGTAACATGAATGAATACTGAATATTTTCTGTGGCCAATTTTATCATTAATATTATTGCTGTGGCCTTATTAGGGCCAGAAATAAAGACACAAAGAGAGGAATTGATTTAAACAAATATATTAACAGAAACAGTAATAGAAACATATACAAACGAGAGTGTTACAGCAAGAATGTTCTGTCTGACTGTCGGAGCTGACTACTAGAAACTTCACGCTCCGAAAAGTAGTACCTGGCCCTATTTATAACTGCGAGAGTCCATGCGTGCGTGGGTAAATTACTACAACAATTATCATAAACATAATTAACGACTGCAGATTGTCTTTTGTTTTGCAGGTAGGAGATACACCATAGACAGAATCATTCATTTTGCATATACAATAATGTTAATTATAATACTACTGCATAATCCTTTCAAAATGCTTAATTCCCTAGAGATTGAACGAGGATTTTGAATATATATTGATAAACTCTCAGAGATATCGTTTACATTAAATCATGTCGACACCTATATTAACAGGCGGGAAATATATTGTATGTATGATAACAGGTAATCCGTTGATTATATAATTATTTTCTCTACAATGCTCCAATAACCCAAGCGTCCATAAAAACAATTAAAAGTCGATTATTAGTCGGTGGAAATTCATTCTAAATCGAGAGGAATGGTGATCTTAATTAAACGTGGCACCAACTAAATGAAACTGAATGTGTATATATTGCAAGAATTCTAGAAAATTGCATTGAATTAAATTATTATGGAAGTCTATTAATATTGTTCTAATTAATTTTCGCAGAATTAAATACTTACAGCGATAATAAGTGCACAATGAAATTTAATTACAAATAATTATTGTTTATTAGATTATATGATGTAAAAATTGATGGAAGTAAGACCGGTTACCGAGATTCCAATGACAAAAATCGTTACTGAAAATTTCTTTCCTTCGTAGTCTTCCTGTTAGAATCGAACTCAGTACCTATATTTTTAATCAGTACTTATCTCCTAAATTACGTCAAGGGATTTTTTACGTTAAGGTTCGGGAGCCACTCTAGGTAGAGGGTTACGTTAGGAGGCAGTTTGTACGTATAGGAGAGGAAGGTAACGATTAACCCTAGATTTAAGCAGTTTATCATTGTAGCGAACGGGAACACCTCCTGTTAGGAGTACGTTCCAGAGAACAGTGGTTCACGGGTAGAAGCTGTTCAAGTGGAACATTTCTCAACGATGGAATATAGAAGGAACGCGGATGTTTTTGTTACAATATAAGTGGCATGTTGAAGGGTAAGCCTGGCGAAACCAAGGTATATATTTCGTCCGAGCAACGCTAGAGCAGCGAGTGTCTAGTGAAATAGAATTTGTTTCTCCTCCATTGTCTTTTTCCATTTATCATAATTTAAAATTTAATTTTCATACTCTTAATTTTATTCACTGATTTCTTTTCTTATTTTAAGTTTATTATTCTTAAGGTTTAACATTAAAAAAAAAAACACTAACATTACGTCTCACAAAATCAGCGTCCTAATAGCCCAGATATATTTTGATTCAAAACGTAAAAAAGTCAATTTGAAATCTGCACCCGGAGATAAACCTCAAGGCCGTGCTAGAATATATACATATAGTCAAACACAGACTAAACGTCCGGTTCCTTCAAGCCGTGATCGCAAACCGGCAGAATTGGCGCCAGTCGGAGATTTTACCCCTAAGCCGTTAGCGCACAGCAGGAATGAAGGTGAATTTATGCGTATTTATTTTTTGATAAACACACAGTGACTAAGAGCACTCGATTCGATTAACCGATGAGTCTTGCATTATTAATAGTAATAGTCACTGTTTACAAATTCACACTTCCTCTGGCGAAAGCTTAATCTATCTATCTATCTATCTATCTATCTATCTATCTATCTATCTATCTATCTCTCTCTCTCTCTCTCTCTCTCTCTCCATATATATATATATATATATATATATATATATATATATATATAGGGGGTGTATTGGCGTAGTTATCCATCTGAATATATAGTTCATTAAAAATGTTTGAGAAGATTTCGGTAAAGTAAATGGTGCATAAGTTGCTAAAAGGTAGATCTATGTTAATTTCCGAATGCGGCTAGTGCATTGTGGCGGTGTTCAATGTAGATTTTATAGAGGTATTATTTTCTATATCTATCATAAGTTTTTCAGTACCTTTAGACGCTCTTAGATGTTGAGGTTGATATCCCATAGACAACATAACTGTCGACAACACAAAACCTTATTAAAATCACTTATGAGCGGAATGACGATGTGATTACTATATTTACGAAAATTAAAACTTAACAATAAAAACATAAGTCTCATGTAGGTTATTGCCATACACACACCCTATATATATATATATATATATATATATATATATATATATATATATATATATATATATATATATATATATATATATATATATATATATATATATATATATATATATATATATATATATATATATATATAACATTGGAGTTAACATTAGAGGCGACAGCCTGTTTTATGCTGGATGCGATCGTCAAGCCATACGACCGCATATAGCATGAAACAGACTGTCGCCTTTAAGTGTTGACTTCAATGTTCACTTTTATATTTACACACGCTCTATCTCTGATATTGAGCACTTTATTCTATAAATATAGCACACCTTAAGATTATATATATATATATATATATATATCAAAATATCAAATCAGTAAGTGGTAAGGATAATCAACATAGGTCTTTTAATATAGAATATTAAAAGATAGATCTATGAAGAGAGCTCAGTATATCAAAATACAGAGAAATATTATCCAGATCAAAGGAAAAATTCAATATATTATTAAAGAGTTCCGTAATAATTTATTTCAGTCAGACAACTGCCTGATGAGGAAGTTGCCTGTCCGAAATAAATTATTACTGAACTCTTTAATGATGTATTGATTTCTCCTTTGATATATATATATATATATATATATATATATATATATATATATATATATATATATATATCCTCGTCGTTAATCCGTCTCTGGTACAATCGTCAGGTATGGATTGAAATCTGACCGTTGTAAAATTTTACGGTCAGTAACAAAACATATATTTAATATTATTTAAATTATAGGTGTGTTTATGTGTCGATATTTCTATGCGCATCTTATGGTCGCTCCTTGTCATGGTGAAGGGAGATGCGTGGTCAAATGGCGAGAGCGATGCCATCGGCAGTTCTAAACCTTGTCGCAACCTCGACGACGAGAATCTGGACAAAGCATGACCAAGCCCCACAACGCCAACGGTGGATCAAGCGGATGACAAATACAACATATCTCAACTTTTGTACCAGAGGGCAACGCATGACGGACACGCTACAGAAGGCGCCCCTCTTAGAGACAGTGGCAGTCCGTTGCAGTGTAATAATTGGATGCTGAATGTCTATATTCCATACGTGCCACAGAAGAAGTTCATGAAATCAAGTGTGGTGGTCACTTCCTGACAAGATGAAGCCCACCTTAAATAAATCCACGCTATCGGCACTTTCTTCGACTCTGATTTTGTTTTACTTCCTTGCAAAATCAAATCTTGCAAAGCCAAACGGCGATAGGAAATCGATGACGGGAGAAGGTTGTGGTGAAATTGGAAGCTTGCCTGCGAATTTAGTTATCAACGTCATCATTCTAAAGGAAGCTATCAAGCAAAGAAGAAATTAATTTCTTGTCGATAAAATAAAGCCGACGAGTACGTTTATATTTTTACTCTGTTATTGTACATCGGGAACTAATTTTATTCTCACTAGGAATTACCGTATGCTACATTCTTTCTTTCTACCCTGGTTACTTTGTTTCGATATGGGCATCTCGAGGCGGTGTAATGTTTAGCAAGCTTATCTCGCCCAAGCAATTACGACTAAATAGCGAGTTCGATCCTCACTGGGTGCCCCTTACTTTCGGCCTTGTTCCACATCTGAGCTACGCTTGGAAAATCCTTACTTTGTTTCGATTTCAGCTTCCTTTTTTTGCGTTCATTTTTCCCTTTTTCACCCACATCATTTTTCTTTCGTACTACAGTGTAACCCGGATATAAGAGAACCGGATATAAGAGAAACCCAGATATAAGAGAGATTTTCTGGTCCCAAATTAGAGCCCATACTTACCTAAACATAATAGACCAAACCCGGATATAAGAAACCCGGATATAAGAGACTTCTTCTCCGGTCTCGACAACACTCTCATATCCGGGTTACACCGTATCTGTCTTGTTAAGTTTTTTTTTCTTTCTCGTTCAGCTTTTGATTTTGTGTTGACCCATAGCATTCTGTTTTTTAATTAATTGTAAAATAGATCGTTCATGCGTGATTTACTCTTAAATATTAATTAATCTGACCTACATTAATAAGCTGAGTCGTCGCCATTCGGCGTGCAATAAAACAGTATCTTTTCTGCTAGATAAAGAAAAAAAAATAATGCCAGACTACAGAAAGCTTGAATAAATTATCTTTGCTCACCATTGGTTATTATTTGAAATAAATTGCTGATACCAAGATAAGCTGAGCGACAAGTCAATTGAAATTCCTTTGCTTCAGGAATTCGTTCTTTAAATTAAAACGACTGGAAAAAACAAAACATAAAAAGACATTAACCCAAAAGTTCAACTATTATTCATTGAAAATAATTACTAGAAGAAGCGAAGACACTGTTACTGATTAATAGCATAACAGCGAATAAAAACCAGTTATATCTTTCAAAGAGGATATTTCAGTCGTGTAATGTAACATGTAATGGGTATGAGAGAGGAAAGATAATTGGGGGAACGCAGTTCATATCCCTGCAAATGCTAGGAAAAAGCATCAATCCATCTCCCCTCCAACCTAAGGGTTAAATAACAAGTTATTCTAATCTTTTCTCAATCTCTAATTGGAACCTAAATTTTGGAAAGTGAAAATATCGCCGAAGCGAACTTAAATACCTAGGAAGTGTTTTAACAGAGGACGGAAAGTGCGACACTGAAATCGCAAGGCGCGATAGTGGAATATCGTAATATGCGTTCCGAAAGATAAGCAAGATATTAGGAAACAAGAGCATTTCGTTAGAAAACAAAGAAAAGAGAGAGTTCATTAATACCATATGGCAGTGAATACTAGAGATTCTTTTCTCAAATGAAGATACTTGAAACAACAGGATTGTGCTTCGACAGAAGGATGCTGAGAATACAATGGACTGATCATAAGCAACTACGAAATTTTAAAGAAAGTGAAAACAAAAAGGACACTTATATTATAGATTCAGAAAACGACATTTGTAATTTTTATGGCACTTAATGAGGAAAGGGGACTTGTAAAATTTGATACTCACAGGAGAGATCGAAGGCAAGAGGGACGGAGGGAAAACAACGCATTACCGACCTAGCAAACTTTGGTAAAAGGATGGCAGAATTGAGTTTAGGAGTGATAACAAAACATATAAAATATATTAAGAGCTACAAAGAACAGGAAATTATAGCGAGCCATGATAGCCAATGTCCTGAAGGCATACGGCACAGGGAAGAAGCATCTTTGAGAAAATGTTCATGCTATTTCAAGAAATAAAAATATAAATAAATAAGAACTTTGAGCAGAAGGAAAATATAAGGAAAATATGAGACGCCCAACAAATAAATCTTAGATTTTTGCTCGACTATCAATTCGGATTTAGGAAATAATAGATCAAGTGATTTCTAAAATAGGTTTATCGGATGAAAGTATAGGATGATGAGCGATTCGTTCCCACCAGGATGTGACAATGAGGCCCCTGATAGGTTTTGTCTACTGAAGCCTTACAAACTTGACAGATAAGTCGATGGAGTAAGAGAGTGATAGAAAGAAAGAGAAAGTATATTAGAAAAATCAAGCCATCTTGAAGCTCATGGAAAGACACTGATAAAACATCCAGCCAACAAACAAAAGTACAGAGAACACTTCTCAATCTTCTAGATAATCCGAAATGTTTTTTCTAGATTTTTCTGAATATTTGGAGTGTTATCATATAATTCTGCTTGCCCATCCTTTCGTTAGTTCGCAGGACCGTTACGCCTTGCCAATACCTAATAAATAATGAACTATTTCGTTTTGATCGCCTGGAAAGGAGCGGGAGATTGACACTACTTGCTTTCAGTAGAAAAATGCAAGAAAGAAAGAAAGAAAGAAAGAAAGTTTTATATATTACCAATACCTCAGAAATATGCAAGAAAGAAATAAAGAAAGAAAGAAAGAAAGAAAGAAAGTTTTATATCTTACCAATACCTCAGAAAAATGCAAGAAAGAAAAAAAGACAGAAAGAAAGAAAGAAAGTTTTATATCTTACCAATACCTCAGAAATATGCAAGAAAGAAAGAAAGAAAGACAGAAAGAAAAAAAGAAAGTTTCATATCTTACCAATACCTCAGAAATATGCAAGAAAGAAAGAAAGAAAGAAAGAAAGTTTTATATCTTACCAATACCTCAGAAATAATGGACTATTTCGTTTGATCAAGTGGAAAGAGGGGAAACGACACTACTTGGTTTCAGTTAGAAAATGAATGAATGAAAGAAAGAAATGATTCCAAAGAAAAGATATAATGAAAGAAAGATATAAAGAAAGAAAGAATCGGTTATTATCTCCTGCCAATAACTCATAAATAATGGACTAATCCGTTTTGATCCTGTGGAAAGAGGGGAAAAACACTACTTGGTTTCAGTAGGAAATGTATGTAAAAACGAGAAAGAAAGAAAGAAAGAATTTTTAACATCTTCCAATGTGTCATAAATATTTTGAAAAAAATACACACCAAAAAAAAAAATTCATAATGGTTATATATTTTGTTAAAGTTGTTAAGCTCAAATATTTTACGATGTGATAGGGGAATTTATACAGATATTATATTGTCATAGAACTGGCCATGAGCCTTTTCGATCCTTTAACTTAATTCATCAGAAAATTCAAAAAAGAAATCGGTAAAATTTTCACGGTTATTTCTAGTATCTATTAAATTATTTATAATATTGTTCACCGATTGCAAGTTACAAGAGTCACTCAAGAGATATGGTTAAAAAAACAGTTGTATGGTAGGAGGTGCATACTATGAGAACACGTAAAGTAGCTTAATTTGAAAAGATTATGATTGTAGTAATCGGGAAGCAACCTCAGAGAAGTCTGTGACTTGAAGCCACATCACATACGATCACCGAAGTTAAGGTTCGTCGAGCCAGGTCAGTACCTATATGGGCGACTGCTTTGGGAATATCAGGTACTCTAGGATGTGCGGGTGTTTTAAGTGCAATAACAAAGAAATTATATCTAAAAATAAAAATTGCTTAAAATTAGTTATATAATGTTGTGGTAGGATCCACCTAATTTGCATAGTGGAGTACCGACCATATAAATATGGCTGGTACCGGGAAGAGAGGGAGGAATCAAGAGATTCAACCAGAGACTATGCCCGACTGCGACTCAGTCAACACATTCTCCAGGAACGGTCTTACCAGGAATATACAAAAGACTATATGGAAATATTGTGTACACTTTCTTGTTTCAATACATTTTCTTCTAAGTACATTTTGTGTTGCATTATTAATCCATGCATTAGTCAAGTTTCAACACATAATTAGGTTACAGGTTTTCAATGTACTGATGTATATCGTGGTAGATTTTGGACTATAGGGTACCTAGTTTTATAATAACAAGATTTATTACGTTCACCAACAATGTTAATTTTTCTAACGCATAGGCATCATCTCACAAAATGCCGTTCGAGCAAGGAATTTCTTTATGCGATATTCTCGAACTACGTCTATATCTTAGTAATATATTTTTTTTAATAATAGAACAAGTTCCAAATTTTCACAGCGAAAATTCTGCAATTCTCTATCTGTACAGGTGCCGGCAGCTTCTATAGAATTTTCACAATACAAAACGCCCCCACGCCGTGATGGAATTCTTCCCTGATCCCTATAATCTTAACCTCTTCTAGTCAAACACTATCTATCCTACATATCCTCTTGATATACAACACTTTCTCTTAATTTAAACGCTCTGAAAACAGCAGCATTTAATCACCCACCACATTGAGTATAATTTAAGCCTTGTATTACTTAAACAATACTAAAGTAAGAAATAAATAATTAGCAAAAGACCGGCCCTATTTGATCTGATGTGACCAAAAAGAGTAACTTTTGTTTCGTCAGACTGTATAGTCTAGATTAATGAATCTTTACCAGTCTTTGACAGCCTATTTGGAGCCTAGTTTGATTTCCACACAATAGCAATATATCATTTGATTTTCGACTTGGTCGAACCGATTTCTCTTTCACTTTTCCATTGTCACTAATTACCTCTTCTTTTAATAGTTGGCGGATGTTTAATCCAACGGAACTTTATGACGCCTTCACCGACCATTTTACCATGTATAATTATTCCGCAACAAGAATTACTCACATAGACAGTGTTTGGCATACTTACACATCATTGGATTAATTGTTTATTGCGTTTAAAACGTTACTCTATGAACAACTAAGGATATTTTCCTAGTGGTAACATATTGGACTGAATGTCTAGAGGTTTTAAATTTTACCTAACAGCGTTATATAAAAGTAACTGAATAAAATATGTTTAATTTTAAATAGAGTCTAGGACAATTTCTTGCATTTAAAAATACATGGTGTGACGAAAGTAACGCCCTTTTTTATTTATTAAATTTTATTGGGCAAAAATAGATTACTGTAGTTTTAGGAGAATTTGTAAGTATTGTCATATCAAAATAACATGATTTGTTATAATTAATAAAACTATTTAACATGTTTAAAATGCTCCCCTTTCTGTTTACGACAACACTGAAAAAAATCACCAACAATTCGACAAACCGTTTGACAAATTTTTAAATTTTAGAAATCGCTTCTTTTAATTCAGGAATTGTTTTCAGTTTCAGATTGTAAACAAGATCATTTGGTAAGTCCCACAAGATAAAGTCTGGTGATGTTAAGTTTGGTGATCTTAATGTTATTCGACAACAAAGACGCGTGAATAAAGAAAGAAGGAACCTTTGACGTAACAACAGAAAGATTTGATGGTGTAGAGACCTTTGAACACATACGTATACATTTGCTACACAAAATAAATAAATTAATCGATAAAAAACGATATAGTCCTTTACAGAGACGATTGTCTCATAATCTAAAGAATTTGTAACTGACAAAAACAGACAAAACCAGAAAAACAATAAAAAAATATTCAAAAATATAAGAGTCGACATTAACCTAAAAATATAGATTTTCTAGATGTCACATTTAACGGTGGAAAATGTAGATAACGGCACAGAAAACCTAACGGCAAACTACTGAGCATGCGCACAGCTTCCAACCACCTGTCATCAATAATCAAGCAAATCCCACAATTAATTACGCGCAGAATATTTCATAATTCTTCGAATGAAACATCTTCAACGAAACCAAGAAAAACTATGGAACAGCCCTAAAAGATAATGGATTTCCGACAACACTCACAACCACAACACACAGCAAAAAACAATCCAACAAGAAAAGAAGCATCATATAGTTCAATCCACCGTCCAACAAAAATGTAAAAACAAACGTATGAAAAATATTCATTGAACCAATACTCAAATACTTCCCTCCATCAAAAACTTTCCACAAGATATTCAACAAAAAAAACAGTAAAAGTCAGCGAGACTTGCGCCGAGATCATGACACAAATAATAAAAAAAAAGTACAACAGGATAACACTTAACAAATTACCCTCACAAATTAAACGCACTTGTAACTGCAGAACAAAAATCGAATGCCCCTTGAACGGCAACTTCTTGCAGAACAATGTAATATACCAAGCCACTGTAATATCAACAGAAAACGAAGAAAAAAGAAATAAGAATAACTGAAGGACCCCGGAAACAATGAAACAACGCACACAAAACTTCGTTTACAAATAGTAAATACGCGAACACCACAATGCTTTCTAATCATATCTAGGAGATTATACACAAAAGCCGAATCAAATTTAAAATATCGTGAAAAATAAGGAAAACAGCACCAAACTACAACTATAAATCCAAAAACTGTAAACTCTGTCTGGATGAGAAAATAGAGAAAATAGCCATAATTACCTTCAGAGACAAAACAAACTTTTAAATAAACGATCAGAACTCATCTCAAAATACAGACAGGGAAACACATTTTTATTACGAAAAAGTGAAAAACAGAAAAATAAATAAATACAAAAATAAAATAAATAAAAATAAATAAGTAAAATAAATTAAAACAAACTAGTAAATAAATATATTAGTAAATAATAAATTATCCAAATACGAATATATATGTAATAAAAAACAATAAAATAATCAATAATGAAGAAAAACGATAAAGCAACAACACTATAAAATAGACACAAAACTGCATCTGGATCCACGACTATATCCACTCAATAGCCCCTAGAATAATTCAAAACGTAACCATTACCGCCCACCCAAATAACCGTTAAAATAATACAATATGCATAACAATAAAGGATCACGGACCCCTATATATAAATAGTCGAGCAACACAACGCACGTGGCCTCATCAGTGCACTTAAGAATGACACGACTGCTACCGCTGGGTGTTGACTTCCATGTTCACTATTATATTTACATACGCTCCATCCCTGATATTGAGCACTTTATAAACATATATACACCTTAAAAGTATATTTTATTATATATATATATATATATATATATATATGTGTGTGTGTGTGTGTGTGTGTGTCTGTGTGTGTGTGTTTGAGATAGAGAGAAATTGGAAGAAATATAAATGAAGTTCGATATCTTAGTGTTCAGGGTATCGGATACGATTCACTGAACAGCAAAATGGTTTTATTGTCATCTAACTGCCATTTTGACACACCACGTGGCGATTATATCGTTCTGGTTGCATGGTTCAAATAATGATAGAAGATTTCCCCGCCTATTCTTTCTTATTTCTGCGCCTTGTTTCAGCTATTTGTGATTTTGAAAGTTCTATAAATCATCTCATTATTTTCCTGTCTGTTAGGTCACGGCCAAGAAGATTAGACAGTCGGAAGGATTTAACTGCTGCCGATAAATTCGACAAAAACCAAGAATATTTTGAGTTATTCAATGGCGGTCACTAACGGGTTGTTCAGAAAACGTTGTATCGCTCATACTTTCAGGCCCGTTACGTGCATATATATATATATATATATATATATATATATATATATATATATATATATATATATCATTGAATTGTAAAGGCAGTATAGGTATATTATGTCTATTTTTATAATGATAATTTTGAGTTCGCTAATCGCTTTCTTGATGTTACGATGAAATTCATGAAGGAAACGCCCGGTAGTGTTTCCTACCAAAGTAATTTTGATCTCTTCCACGATCATCCACAGAGGTAAATTTAAAAAATATCTTGAAGGAGATCGAAACTACTTGGCTCTTCTTGATAAATTTCCTCTCGACTTCAAGAAACTGATTAGAGAACTAGAAAGGATCATCATAAAAATAGACATATTATATCTACACTATTCAATGAAGGAAAACACACGCACGCATATATATATATATATATATATATATATATATATATATATATATATATATATATATATATATATATCGAATCGAGTTCTCTCAGTCATTGTGTGTTTATCTAAAAATGAATACGCTTAAATTCACCTTCATCCCTGCCGTGCGCCAACGGCTTCATGGTAGAATCCCCGACTGACGACAATTCAGTCGAGTTTCGATCCTAGCTCGAAGCAACCGGACGTCTAGCCACACTGATGAACTGTGATACAGCGAAACAGTCTGACTCTGAATGACAATATATATGCTCCTGAAAAATTTACTTTGGTTGAGCTCCATGGGGTGGAAGTGTAGGTTTGTAAACAGTGACTATTACGGCTAATAATGCAAGACTCTTCGGTAAATCGAATTGAGTTTTCTCAATCACTGTGTGTTTATCTAAAAAAAATAAATACCCTTAAATTCACCATTATCCATGCCGTGCGCCAACGGATTAGCGGTAGAATCTCCTACTGATACGGGTTTCGGTCCTAGCAAGAGGACACCCTACGTCTAGCCACACTGATGTATATATATCGGCGATGGTATATGAAGACCGTGCCGTACGGAAAGATCCAAACAGATATTGAGCATTACATTTGGATATAGCTTGGCTGCAGGAGTTGCAGTAATGTAGACAGTGTTGACAGCCAGCCGCTTTCGGACTTCCAAAGGGAAGGTTTCGTCGGATTTACTTCCATATCCTTTTACTTTGTTTAAGATATGACTGCAAGACAGCGGAAGTTTAAAATCAGACTTCTCCAACCCATCGATGGACTGTCATCCTGGGCTGTCGAGCTGGCATATACGCGGAACTCCTGCTTATGAGGTGGGCAGTTTTCCACCTTCGCCCATTTCGGGCTTGGTGCTGGACTTAATTTTCAGAGCTATTTCAGACGCATACCACGGAAGCATTTCATAGACAGTAGGAATTTGTTCCCATTATAAATCCGACTTTGGATGCATGTATATAAAAATTTATATATGTTGCGTGTTTTATAATTAAATGTATGTAATATTAATACTTCACTGATTTTTTACGGCTTATCAACCCTTTAGAGGTTACTGAAAGCCAGGACATATTTTTAAATAGTAAGAATTTTTTTAGAGTGAATAATTAATTACTAATTCAAGTCCTACTAATTAACCCGTACATGAGGAAAGAAGAAATAGATTCATGACTTTCCTAAGGATATTCGAGCTTAACTGTATATAATGAAGTACGACTGGAACTCGAACTCGGCTCTCCGATTTCCAATTTAAAGCCGTTATCCATTACACCACCACACATCCAAGCTTAGAGTTCTTTGGTATTCACAATCGGTCTTGAACAGTGAACAGATTCAACGTTGCTTATCTTCGGTGATCGTCCGAGAGCCGTAATATGGTCATAAACTTCCATCTCCTAAGAGAAAATCTATATAATAAATGCGAATGTCAGCATGTCACTGTGTCAGACTTTTCAACTTTGCTCCTAGAAGCCGTAGCCTCAAATATCATTTAACTATGGAAGCCAATAAAAAACATTCCGACCCGGATCCAAAACCGTAGTCCTGAAATTTTGGCTTTTTTTGGTGATTTTCTGCGACTAATTTTTTGTACGATTACAATTTTTATAACTTGGAAATACGTTTGAGAATAATCGAAATTAATTGCGAAATCCAACTAAAGCCCCCACCCCTTGAAATAAAAATAATTGTTTGTACGGAAAGTAAGGACCTACGTATCTCGAATAGCCTTTAAATTAAGTGACTACAGAAGAATTATCGTTTAACTTTTAAAAGGTAAGTTTAAATATTTGTCTATATTTCTGAGATGAAGTATTGTAGTTATTTCCATTGTTCGGACTGTTGCCCTCATCTTTATTCTCTTGTTTCTGATGTTTCTGCCGTTGTAAACTCCAGCCTTCTTCGAACTGGACTCTTTATTTCGTCAACCGGGGTAGATTGTTCTAGTCTCATGTACCACGCCTCTTCCGGATGTCTCCGTTATCTCCCATAAACTCAACTCTCCAGGTTTTTTTGTTCACCAGTGCCGTGGCCAGGGACTGAACTCACAACTCTTTGAGTCAAGGCACTGAATCCAACCACCGCTTTTTTGTAAGCTTAAATATTAGTGCAATACTTAAATGCAGCGATCAATTATGAGTTCTATAGTTTATTCTTGCCTGTAATATCTACTCCTCCCTACCAATTGCGATGAAGGCTGAATCCTTCCGCGGGAAATGGCATAAATGCACCCCGATTTATTCGTAACTAGCTTAAGCTAGTTACGAATAAGTGTCAGTACTAAGCGAATTATTAATAAATGGTAGTATTAACACCTAAAATATTAGCATATAGATTACAATAATTCTAACATCAACGTCAATACGACAATGAAATACAATGTCTATTTTCACTTGGATGACAATCGATAATCTACAAAAACTGTTGAAAGGACTTACTTATATACTGGTAGGCACAGATCAAAAAATATTTGCAAATTCTGTTAGAAAAATATAACCCAAAATTTGGAAAGATAAAGCACTAAAAATTCTGCCTAGTTTTATTTCACGTTGCAGGCGATTTCTATGAACGTAGAATAAACATCATTTAATACAACAGCAAAGGTAAAAATGAATTTGGAACGGAAATGAAAAGAGAGATCATTTGGTTTTAGAAATGAAAAGAGAGATCATTTGGTTTTAGAAATGAAAAGAGAGATCATTTGGTTTTAGAAATGAAAAGAGAGATCATTTGGTTTTAGAAATGAAAAGAGAGATCATTTGGTTTTAGAAAAATATATCATAAGTGAGAGAGAAAAAAAAAACATAAGGAAAAAAGTTGGTGCTTTTTATAAACTATCCTTTTGGGACAGTATTGAATATTAGCAAAGTAACTGGGAGCAAAATTAAAAGAATATTTGAAATATAGTTTCTGCCAAGGTAATACTCAGAATCTGTAGCGGGTGAGGGGATGGCAGTGAAAATGAAGGAGATAATTATTTTCAGAAATCAATATATTCGTGCAAAATAAAGGTAGTCGTCAGCATCAGCCTTCGGATATAATGATATATATTGGGTTGGTGCATAATTAACAGGCGTTTTTGTAGGCGATTTATTTGTTAATAAAATTGCTGTTTTGCGTACTTTTGATAAAGATATTTTATTTTCAGGTTATATAAATGCGTGTTGATAACCATACGCTCCAGAATAATCTTTAAAAAATATAATTGTTGAATTGTTATGGTTCTTCTTTCCTAATGAATAGTGTTCGAAAATGCTTGATAATTATGCACCAACCACACACACACACATATATACATATATATATATAATAGATAGGAAAAGACAATATTTATAAGGCATTTTTTAAAAGCAAAGGCTAAAATAAAAACAACCGGTTTCGTCCCAGGACTTATCAAGTTCATTTATTCTGGGAATTTAAGAAAAGCGTGTAAATTAATTTTTAATTAATGAATGAAATCGAATGGGGTGAAAAAAAAATTATGAATTTCAAGAAACTAGAGTCCAATAATATTCAGACCCAGCAAGCATTCCCTCTGTTTACAAATGGAAGGCTCACGGGATCTGATAGACTCTAGAACCTTGAGGTGAAATGTCAAGTGGGACCTAGATAAAATTATAAATCGGTCACCACTAAAATTTTCTACACATTTCCTACTATTTATTAAATGTTCAGCAATAGCAGAACCAGAACTGTTGGTCAGTTGGCTATTCCCGAAGGACGGATTAAAAATCCTGGGGGGGGGGGTAAATGCTATTTTATTCTCGAATCCAAACGTTGGGACGTCCTCCCTATGTAGTCGTGTCCACAACTACACTTGTATTGGTAAAACACTGAATTAACATGATGGGGAGGGAGAACGTCCTTCCGAATGGAAGTGAAAGCAGGACGAGTAACAAATATTACCCTAACATTCGCCGAAAAATAACTATTGATTAAACGTGAAATACGTTTCGATAAACTCTCACCTTCTGTACCAATATAGAGAAGACGCAAATAAACTGGGCATTTATCAGCTAATTGCGGCTTCACCCTATGGAATTTACTGATGACGTCTTGAATAACGGAGTGTAAAGCATCCAACGGATATCCGTTTTTTGATAGTATCATTCTAACAAAGTCAATTTCCCCAGAGAAAAGACCCTCAGAACATAATTAATCTTACGTTGTCTGGAGTCCGAACGCGTATAAAGTCCCGAAAAAGTGGCCTTCCTAAATACGGGAGTTTCAAACTTGTCAATGATCTTATGGACAAGAACATCCAAAAAGGAAAGACAAGAACTGGACTCCTTTTCTACGGTGAACTTAAGAGCAAGATGGACAGAGTTTAATTTGGTGAGAAATTTGTCAGCTTCGGCCTAATTATTAAAGAGGCAAAAGGTATCATCCACATAACGATGATACATAAGAGGGCGACCAATACAAGTAAATAAGGAAGCCTCATGAAAACCGACAAAAATATTCGCCAACGCTGGACCCAAAGGCGAACCCATAGCTACCCCATCGATCTGCCGGTACATAATATTATTAAAACTAAATTCGACAGACGCAGGAGCGAACAGCATAAGCTCTTAAGTTTTTGGTTGGATCTATAGATCTATAGACAGGTTGTATGGATGAAAGAAGAAGGTAATAAATAACTGAATCGCAGTGCTTTATCAGTCATTGTTAATGAAGCTTAGTTAAACGAGGAATTACTTCCAAAATACACAATTATATATATTTGTGTGTGTGTGTGCGCGCGTGTGAGTGAATGTGTATTTCCAGAGAATTTATGGAGTTTATGTTTTAAAGCCGACATTTCATTTTCATTATATCAAACGTTATTTTTTTGCGGATACCCGTACTTGAGTAGACAGCCCGTTTTTTATTACTTATTTTAAAAAGTACTTATTCAACTGTCGGCCCGCACAGGTTTTTCTCGAGCTGGTATCCATGCGCAGAAGAAATAAATGCTGTTTAAAGTGACAGACCGAGCGTCTACTCAGATATGGGTGTATATATATATATATATATATATATATATATATATATATATATATATATATATATATATATACACACAAAGGAATTAAAATTCACTTCTAATGTCTGGTCATCAGACAAAATTTAAGGAAAATTTCCTCTGGTCGAGGAATTAATTTAACATCATTTGAATGTTACATATATATATATGGTGTTATGGAATGAATTATTTTAATATTTTTTTCTGTTTGTACGTTATTTTTATGGATACACATATCTTATATATATATATATATATATATATATATATATATATATATATATTATAATAATAAAGCAAAGAACCGTAAGATATATACCCCGGTGTTCTTATTAATATTTCTATTTTTTTACAAAATAGTGCTCATTGAAAATCTACAGAGTATATATATTATAAATTTACGTATTTAAAAATATGGTTCCATCGCTACACAGGAATTACCATGTTTCAAAATCAGAAGCTAAAAACTTCAAATTCAGTTATAGATTTAATTTAATGTCCCTAGTTCTATTTCATTTTCAATCGAATTTTTGAATAAATTATTTTTAAATTTACAGAGTTTTATATGCACATACATTTATAATATTAGTTTCTATGGATATAGGGAAAGCCAATCATTTTAACAAGGGCCGTAGTGTATTCTTTTTCGCAACTATTGTATCAAAATATTAGTTACTTTCGAAAAGACATTAAGACAAGATAGGGTAGGGATGTCTTTTCAAACGAATGATGACATCTGTTCAACGCCTGTCGTCTGGTTTTTTTCAACGACAAAAAGTTTTTCGGCACTTTTGTTTCGCCGTTAAATTTATACTTGTATACATTAAGATTTTTCTAAAAGGATTGTTTGTATATGAATACGTCGTATTGAACTACGATTTTAAAATATTATTCTTAATTTTAATTACTAATAGACTATACATATTTTAAAACAAATAAATGTAACAGAATCACTTAAATTATTTCAAAATTATTATTAAATATCAAATATAAATATGTATATTTCATTTATCAGTTTTTAATTTTTTTAATTAAACCTTACTTAAGGAAAACTTTTGACAATGTCGGCAAAGAATAGCTATTTCATAGCTTTGATTAAGTAATTTTTTATTTTTATAAGACCAGTAATATATAGTTTCTCATGTATGCACAAAGGAGATGTGTCATTTAATGATCTACATATTCTAGCTTTTCTTATTACTTTCCATTTCACAGTAGGAGTTTTATTGGTTTCTTTTAAGTGCCAGAAATATTTCGATAGGGACGTCTGATTTCGGTATTTATTTATCCTAAAAGAACTTTGATGTAGGTCGAACTGTTTTTTGAACTCCTGTATTGTGTATCCAATGTAGACTTTTACGTTGTTTGGATCCTCAATAGATGAGATATTACATTGGTATACTAATGAATCAGTGCAACATTTTTTTATTATTTTTTGTTTATCTTCATCTCTTTTTTATTATTATACTGTCTAAATTTCTTTGGTCTTGCACTAAGTGTTTATTCAAGATATTAACATTATGTTTCTTAATAATTTTTTCTAAATATTCAGTACAGCTGTAACTTAATTTTAGGGTATTTTTATTGAAAATAGTACTGAGTTTACTAGCTTTAGGAAAATGTTTAACGATTAAT
>CAHIKZ030004753.1:1002500-1007500 GCA_903632075.3 Acanthosepion pharaonis | reverse complement strand
ATAAATAAATGTATATGTGTATATATGTGCATTATGTATATATATCTATGCATATATCATTGTGAATATATATATATATATGAATATGTATATATAATTGTGAATATATGTACATATGTATGTATATGTATGTATATATATGTATATATAAATATATATATATATGCGTGTATATATGCAATCATATGTGTATGTGTATGCATAGAAATATATCTATCTATATATATATATATGTGTATTTATGAATATATACATGTATATGCATGTATATTATATATATGTTTATAGATATGTGTGTATATGTGTGTGTGAATATATATATATATATATATATATATATATATATATATATATATATATATATATATATATGTGTGCGTAACAGCAAAAATGTCAACGTCGTGTAAATGCAAAATTGTCCATTTTGCCTCCTGTTACAGATACTTATTTAGCGATAATGACAAATAGATAGATAAGTGATATAGATTGTGATGTTATCCATTTCTGGGATAGAAAACTTTTGTAGACATAACAATGTATTAGACACAACATACCGAAAAATAAAGAGAGAAGCTGAAAGCTAGTAACATGTACAAAGAGACAGAATTGAGAGAAATGTTTTAGAATATATACTTAGATTAAACTGCGCCGAAACGTATTTAGAATGAGTAAGAAGAGAAAATTTAAAAAAAAAGTGGGGCGTAAAACAAGGATGCCTTTCCTAGACTGGTTTCTTTAACCTATACAGGTAGATAATTCTCAGAGAACTAGAAGCTTTTTTTTAATGATTTCACCCCAAGCAATGCGATAATGCCACCAGTGCGCAAGGAAATTACAGGAAGTGAAAGTGAAAGTGAAAGACAGAGAATAGGGTGTATTGAGGAGAGGACAAAAGATGAACGGAATTCAGGAAAACAGAATATGGCGATTGATGTTGCTTTCAATTTTTCTGAAGATTGTATTCATCAGGGAAGCAAAGAAACGGAATAGACTTCCACATATGTGGAGCGCGAGAAAATAAACTGTTAGAATAAAAGTGGCGTTTGCATTTCATTATTTCAGCAGTAAAACGGTGGGACTTAGATGTCAATCTATTATCACGCTTAAATTCATGCAGTCAGGACACAAGGGCAAATCTCCTTAGAGCGGTTTCCATGAAAATATTTGTAGAAAAGACAGAGGGAAGCCATATCTCATCGGTAAGAAACTGAAGTCGAGATGCCTATTCAGGATCGATTATATTACAGACCATTCTTTGGATTTTGCCAAGAATCTCGAGATATACTACAGAAGCACTAAACCAGATATGTCAACAGTATTCAATGCATGGACGAATGTTAAATTTATAAATGTGCAAGATGGATTCTGAGGAGATATTCTTTTACCAGTATAAAATATATTTGTGAGCGCAATGGCAAAAACGTAATATACACTGATGACAAAGGGTTAATGTTAGACACAGAAAGAAATGGGAAGAACTCTTTTTTTCAATATTTTCACCCCAATCAAGATGATAAATTCACTACTGCATAAGGGTTCACAGAGTGTGAAATGATATGAGAAAAGGAAATAACATTTTTGAGGGGAGAGAGAAAGAGAGAGAGAGAGCACAATCTGTCTATATTTATGAGATGAGATATTGTAATTGTTTACATTGTTCGGGCTGTTCTCATCTTTATTGCCATTTTCATGACGTTTCAGACGTTGAACGCTTCGTCCTTCTTCAGGTGATTGGAATTTCGAACTGAACCCGTTATTTCGTCCACCGGCTTAGATTGTTCTAGCTCCACGTGCTATGCCTATTCAGGATATCTCAGTTATCTGTCTTTAACTCAAGTTTTTTTTTTGTTTATCACTTCAGTAACTAGGTATTAAATTCCCAACTATTTGGGTCCAGTCACTGGATTCAATCAATGTCCTAGTCTATGTGTCTTTGAGGACATCAGTGTATTAACTTGTGGGAAATATAAACTTAATGTCTCATTCCATTTTTACCAGGACTCATATTACAATATTCTTTTATCATTGCTTGTCTGTAGCACTCCGTATTACTGAGTTCCATATTGTATTTATTTCTTGGATTTTTTTGTGGCCTAGCATGTATGCTAATTCCTTAAGTTTTCGTATTTCCCAGTGATTTTATCTATCTATTATTTCGGCCTCATCCCACAGAAGCCGGTGATTTCTCTTTTCTCTCCATATATGGCCAGCTGGACCTGATTTTTCTATTTCCCTTATGTTATGGCTATACCATATTCTTTCAGTCTTACCTTAAGAGCACAGAAACAGAACAATGAATGAACAAATGTTAAGCCTGCAGAAGATAAGGATTGACATTGCATTTCAATTTTTGTAGATCAAAGTTGACGAGAAAGCATGTTAGGACAGGCTACAGCAACAGTCCAACCCCAGAATCGGACAGATTTTAATTGTACTCAGTGATATCAGGGGAGCGATAACTAAGCAGTACTATAAATGAGAACAAGTCGAGATATCCCCAAACATGGACAGTGGAACGGGAACAGTCTGCACCCGGGGATTAAATAAAAGGTACAGTTCAGAATATATATATATATATATATATATATATATATATATATATATATATATATATGCGTGTCTGTGTAGGGAGATATATAGAGGGTGAAAGAAACGACACATGAAAGGTTGGGTGAGAGTATGAGATGTATAACAAAACATGACAGGAAATAGCATCACAATGATAAATAGGACCAACGAGTGTTAACACAGATTTCATCTGCAGTTTTGCGTAACTCCTTTTGAGGAATTAGAGATGCTTTCATAAGACCATGTAAGTTCTATAGAATAAAAATTTTGTACATTTTTCATTTTTCAAACTATATTTTCTAACAAAAGCAAGTGTTTCCACGTGCACCAGATAAATTCCCTTCTTTCTCGCAAGCGATGAGTAACAATATCAT
This sequence comes from Acanthosepion pharaonis, assembly GCA_903632075.3. Taxonomy (NCBI): domain Eukaryota; kingdom Metazoa; phylum Mollusca; class Cephalopoda; order Sepiida; family Sepiidae; genus Acanthosepion; species Acanthosepion pharaonis. The sequence goes on along the minus strand of CAHIKZ030004753.1, from coordinate 1,004,558 downwards.
GTTTACCTTGTTCTTTTAATCATGTCCGAAGAGATTTCCACAAGTGAGAAGTGTGAGTGAAGAACTTGAGAATAAGTGCAGCAATTTCAACTGTAAATAGAGCCACACATCTCGTACCCAGCTTAAATTCTTAAAGTTGAGAAATGAAAAATGGAAGCTGACCAGAACAGTTGCTGAGAAAATATTTATATTTATAGGAAAGCGACAGTGCGAACATGATTGAAGCCGAAATGCCATGTCAGGATTGTAACATTGCAGATTCTTCTTTTAAGATCCATAAACACCGCCGTAAAAGAAAGCGAGAAATAATTACAAACGATCAAATATAATTGCAAATATGATCATGATATTAGCCGTTTCCTTACAAGGAAACATTTGGCATTCATCAACTCAACATCCAGTACTACTGTCGGTAGTTATTTATAAAATCATTCTATTACAATAAATTTCAGGAAAATAGTTTTCTTGTCATATGGCTGTTATCATTCTTTCCAGTGCTTGTGGGGTTTTTCTTCCTAACCTTTTGTTTGAGGTATTGTGGGACGTCAACCTTTTGTTTATGTTATCATTCTCTCTTCAATCTACGTGTAATATATGTTTTCGTGATTGTGTAACGCCAGTCTACGAGGTTGTAAGTCGTAGGATTATCACCAAGACCTACATGCATCACTTGCTCAAAGCACTTTTTAACCATTGATTTGAAATTAAAAATAACACAGTATCAAGTAATTTATTATATACGACCGAACAAAAATCTCAGACTACGAGACACTGCCATAAAACAGACATTTGTGTTTTATTGAAGCACAACAGTATGTATCGTTCTAGAAGAAATTGGGATCGGTTGCTTTTTTTTTTTAAGCGTTTCACCCCAAGCAAGGTGAGAAGCCACTAGGACGCAAGGGGTTACGGAAGATTTGGAGCAAGATCAGATAGGAGTGATAGAGGAAAGGATGAGAAGGATAGTGGATAGATCAAGACAACTGGATATGTCGATTGACATTACATTTGAATAGGTGGTGATTATATCTCCCTAGGAAACTGGAATAGGGAAGGGAGTTCCACAGGCGAGAGGTGCGAGACATGAAGCTATTGGAGTAGAAGAGACGGCTACATTTAGTAGTTTCGTCAGTGAAAGGGTGAGAGAGGGATGCCAGCTTCGTGGGGCGCTTGAAATCATGAAGTCTGAGAACCAGCGAATGCAGCTCCTCGGAGCAATTACAATGAAAGTATTTGTAAAAAAGACAGACAGAGGCGACGGCGCGTTTGTGAGAGAGCCACTGTAGACGAGATGCCAGAACAGGGCCAAGTATATTGCATGTCCGTCTCTGGAGCCTATCAAATGGTGATCTGTAGTACTCGTTTTTTTTTGGGGGGGGTTACACTTCTCTTGTCACGAAGTGTCTCTGAATTTTTAAAGTTCATGATAACAATTTACACTAATCTCCATTTCTGAATAGCCTTCACTGCGTCGAACCTTAATTTGGGTCTTTCGAGCAATGAGGATATTTTGCCCATATTCTAAGCTTTATTCACTACACAAAATACTATCACAGTGGCTGATAATTTGACAATGGCAAAAAACATTTGACCATATATTATGCGTGAATAACGTTTGGTGTAATAAGAAAAAGCTATGACGTCATCTGTTGTGATACAAATTAATGCAAAAAAAAAACACTAAAATAACTTATTACATCTAAATGGTCTTAATGTTTTGTTAACGAATGTTAAAAATTGTTTAGGATCACATGAAAATGCCGAAAATCTAAATATTTTGACAAGTATCCATATGAGAAAAGATATTTTGATATCAATATTTATAAAATAAATTGTCAGGCTTGCCAATGACAAACACAATTGATCAATCATTCAGGAAATAATAAATTGATGCCGAGGCGTGATTAAACCATTTGACAAGAGCGAAACGATATATACACGAAATATTTCTATAGGGTGTCTGTAAAATCATTGCTTTCATTGCATCATCACCATGTTCAAATCACTATTCCGTTCACGGCCTTGTTAAGGACGATCGGGACATAAAAATTCCTTGCG
>CAHIKZ030004753.1:875000-997500 GCA_903632075.3 Acanthosepion pharaonis | reverse complement strand
GGAAAGGCTCTGTGCCTTTAAAGACTATTGGGTCTCAAATTCACACCTGATATCAAGTGGAACTTGTACATACAATACATAGCTAAAGATGCAAGTAAAATTGTTGGCTTCCTGTATCTTTCCAGTGAGTACCTGACACCTCATGCTATCATCTACATGAACTAGCGTCAGATCAGACCAAAAATGGTGTACTGTTGTCATATTTGGATGGGAGATGCTCAAACATCTCTCTCCAGCCTCGATAGCGCGCCAAAGCGTTTCTGACTCCTTGTGGGTGACGAATCATTTTCCTCACTCCAATCTCTCTCTCACAGACTACTCAACCGCTATTTCCACGGTAAATTCTCGGACGAACTACATACCTTGTTTCCGCCATGACTAACCATGACGGCTAAGAATTGCTATGCTAGACTCTAGCAAACCCGACACATCCTCTCCATCTTCCATAAATTAGAATTAAATTCTACTTGAACAGCTTCTTTCCGCAAACTCTGCAAGAGGATCTTTCACCGATCACTTCAATCTCATCCTTTTCATGCCTACGTTTAACCGTTATAAAACCCTACTATCCGTACAAACTCCCCCTAACGTAACCCTCTACCTCCCATGGCCCCCGAGCCGAATCTTAATACAATATATATATATATATATATATATATATAGGGTTGCCGATCATAAATCTCAAATGTCGAAATGCTGAAATTTAAAATCTTGAAATTTGGATTCATGAATTTATAAAATCGCTAAACATCAGAATCCCGAAATTCTGAAAGATCAGAATTTAGAAAAATAATCTTTGTGAGAAATTGAAGAAATACAAATTTTGGAAATACCTGTGATTTACGAAATAACGTCTAAATAATGTTTATACATTTGAAACATTCAAAATTCATTTTGATACATTCAGGACTTCGTTTCGGGATCTTAAATTTCAGTTATTTCGTCATTCGGGATTTTAAGATTCGGAGTTATAACAGAAGACCATATATATATATATATATATATATATATATATATATATATATATATAACCTAGAGAGCTAGACAAACCTACCAAGGTTTCACCTAAACGGATTGTCAGTGAAGGCCGGCTTTAGGTGAAACAATTGTAGGTTTGTCTGGCTCTCTAGGTTTAACTAGGTCTGCTCTACTTATTGTTTTGAGCACTTTATTTAGTTATTTTGCGTACTCGTATCGGGGCTTTTTTTCTTTGGGCCATGAACTCGTTAACATACATGTTCTTTCTTTTTATATAGTTTTTTTGTCCCTTTGGTATTAGCTTGTTTATTTGCAAATCAATACACCGAATGTTTTCCGAGCGAGTATAGACTTCTATTAATAATAATAATAATAATAATAATAATAATAATATATATATATATATATATATATATATATATATATATATATATATATCACTTGAATTAGATACCTTTTTTTTTTTCTTAAGCATTTCACCCCAAGCAAGGCGGGAAGCCACTAGGACGCAAGTGGTTACAGAAAATTTAAAGCAAGATCAGATAGGAGTGATAGAAGAAAGGATGGGGGTAGTGGATAGATCAAGGCAAATGGAGATGTCGATTGACATTACACATGAATAGCTGGAGATTATAGCTCACAGGGAAACAGGAAAAGGGAAGGGAGTTCCATAGGCGAGAGGTGCGAGACATGAAGCTATTAGAGTAGAAGAGACGGCTACATTTATGAGTTTCGACAGTGAAGGGATGACAGCGGGATGCCTATGATTATATGTGTGTGTGTGTGTGTGTAATCCAAGGAAATATATATATATATATATATATATATATATATATATATATATATATATATATATATATATGTGTGTGTGTGTGTGTGTGTGTTAGTAATAACTAGTCTAAAATATATTTGTATGCTTTAATGACATACAATATCTGACAGTGCTAAATGCATTAAATGTTTCTATTATACATATAATTGTATTATTGTGGCGGTAACACTTGCCTTCACTCCTGACCCCATGATAATTCGCTCTGTCTTGATGTCCAAGATATTTCTATAAAAAGAAACCCATTAGCAACCTATTTATATCTCACCCCCAGAAGCCATATTCTTTCAATAAAGCTACATTTCATTCTTGTCCGCTGAGAATTTGTTTTGCATTTTAATGCATTTCGACAAATAAATTGTTCGCAGTGAATTTACACAGTAACCATATTCCGTCAGTATCATTCATGTTCTCTCAGTAACGATGATCTTACTCCTTCAACATTAACCTTGTGTATTGTTTTTCAGTGCATTTCTACCATAAAGTCATTAGCGATAATGGTCAATTATACGTATTAATAAGATTATGTCAGTAAACATTTTCTTACTGGATTTGAAAAATTTCTACAAACAAATCATCTGCCATACATATATGTTGCCAAGGGTCTTCAGAAGCAGGATTCAAGGTAAGATCATTCCAAAACAAAAACTAAAATCTGGTTAGAAATTGGTATGAAATCTGGTGAAATGATATATATATATGGAACTAATGTCTTTAATTACAAATTAAATTCGGAGCTTTCAGCTTCTATTTTTGAAACATGGTTAGAACTGTGTAGCGAAAAAAAACCTATTTTAAATCAATTAATTTATAATATTAATCCTCTGCAATTTAACATTGAGAACTATTTTGTAAAACAAAATTATCTATAAGAACACCGGATTATATATCATACTGTTCTTTTTTATATATATATATATATATATATATATATATATATATATATATATATATATATATATAAGGGTATTTCATTAAGATGGATCAAAGTCAGTGTAAATAAATTATTGTTAGTGGTGTTATTTATTCCTCTATTGATCATAGTATTTCAGTCATGCCAATTATGCGTGAAAAATAATGTCGCCCAAATGTCCGCCAAATCTGAAAGAAAAAGTGAAAAATTCATAGACGCTTAAATTTAGTTCACATTTAAAATCGGCCCAGAGTTAATGTAACACCCTTCTTATATATATATATATATATATATATATATATATATATATATATATATATATATATATATATATATGTGTGTGTGTGTGTGTGTGTGTGTGTGAACATATTAATGATCCAAAGTTTTTTTAGTATTTATGTTTTTTTTTTAAAAAAACAGTGCTCGATACAGAAGTAGAGCTTAAATTATAATTACTTTTTAAAAAAAAAAAATGATTCCATCGCAACACAGACATTACTGTTTCGAAACATGTTTCAAGTCCTAAAGCTTAATTTTAATATTCATTAATATTCAATATACTAGAATAGTGAAATTAAACTATTTAAATTAAATTTAATGTTCATTGATATTCAATATATTAGAATATTAAAATTAAACACTATGGCTTAAGTCAAGTTTCGAAACGTAGTAATTTTTGTGTCGCGGTGGAGTCATATTTTTAAAATAATTTTTGCCTGAGCCCATGGGCTCGGATCCCCACATTAAATTTGGCCTTGTGCCACATTCTTCCTCGTAGGAAGGCAGGTAACTATCATAATATGCTGTCTAAGTTATCCACCAGTATCAGTAGTTTACCTAATTCACGTCGCTGGTGAGTATTTTATTTTGTTGATGTCATAAAGATTACGCTTTCATTTCCAACCTCCGTTTTGTCTATTCCTCATTCAGTACCTGTTTCTAGGTTATAACATAAGAATTTTTGTTTTCTGCGATAATAATGATTTTCTTATACAAGGCATAATAATTAACCCATATCTGGGAGAGGGAATGTGAATTCATAACTTTACCAAAGTTACTTTCACATTAGGGAATATAAAGAATATGACTGGAATTATAATCTAGCTCTCCGATTTCCAATTCCTTTCAGGCTGTTATCCATTTACACCACCTGCACATTCAAGCTTACCGCACATCGTATTCGTAAGCTGTCACACATCTACATACTGACCAGATACGACATTGCTTAAATCCGGTAATCGTTCGAGAACAGGTGTTCCAACATGATATGGCCGTAAGCATCCACCTTCTAAAAATGTCTACATCTTACAGAAACAACATCAACAAGGTCTAGCGTGGTGAAGTTGTGTCTATATGCTCCAATGGAATTCTACATATAACGACAGATATTTGTACGTTAAATGTTTTTACGTCGACTCTACAGTATTTTTTGTTTGCTTTAACCAGTTCTAAATCCAATATATCTTCCTAAGTATTTCTTAAATAAATCATGAGAAGCGATGAAAAGTGGTTTACATATAACAATGTTTTATGCAAAAATCGTGTGACAAGGATAGATCTCCACAATCAAATACGAGAGCTGTTCTCCATAGAAGAAATTTAATGTTGTGCTTTTGGTGGCATCGTTGGGGTATTATTCATTAAATTTATTAAAACACAATGGGACAATGAATAGATATTGAAACGTCCAATATATGCAAAGTGAACATAAATGCTTTGTCAAAAACTGTCCTGTGCATATCTATTGAACAAAATATTCGTCTCCCTGGCAAAGCAATACCTCATGATGAAATAATAACACACACACACACACACACACACACACACACACACACACACACAACACAGATGAACACGGTTAGTCCGTTCGAACCGAACCGCTACATTCATCTGACCTCACACCAGCCGATTATTATAATTGAAACCGTGAAGTAAGGAAACGGAAGCACACTTTTCCGTTATTGTACCGACACGGAAATACCGTGTCGGCCATATTGTTGATGTATGAATAAAAGAGCTGGCGATCGCTTCGGTGAACGAAAGACTTAAGTCAAAACTGCGTTGTCATTGTTACTGCAGACATTCCACCCTTACAAATTTGTGACAGTTATATTTTCCAATCGATGCAAAACGCTTTGACAGTGGAAAAAAAAAACGTTTCTAATGAGCATCATATCCAAGTGTTCGTAGAAAACATTTCCACACAAAACCTGTGTAAATTTACTCACAATGTATCAAAGAGTTGACAGATAATTGGGAACATTATTGCAAGATATAACGAATATACAGTGAGTTCCTAAAATTTGGACACTTTTGGAAATTTCAGCAACTATCTTTTTTTACCTTCACAGATTAAACATGGTTTTGTCGACAGAAGGAATAATTGACTTCTTTTTCTGGTCTATACTAAACGAGGAGGTGTGCGCAATGAAAATCACAGATGCAACGCACTTGATTAAATGCATAAAAAGTGAATGCGCAATATTGTTATTGCATTGAATTCACGTGAATCTTGCAAAGTGCATCAACCTTTTTATCACTAACGATGGAAATCATATTGAAAATATTTGTTAATATTCCAATTCAATATAATGTTATTGAAATTTTCAGTTCTTGAAAATATCCATTTTTAACCTTGTGTCCAGACTTTATGGACACCTAAGAATTTAATAAAATTCAATTGTTCTTTTTTTTTCTTTTTTTTAAAGAATAAGACTGATAAACAAAAATAGAAATTATTATTCCATAAGCGAATAATTTTTATTCAATATCTAGTTAAATTCTGTGCGCAAACGTAATGTTTCCATAGGGCTTGTATCTCCGTATCTTGTAAAGTTTATGTCGAACAACACGTACATTCCAAAACCTAGTCGAAGAAAACAGAGAGAGAGAGAGACAGAGAGAAAGAGAAAGAGAGAGAGAGAGAGAGAGGAGAGAGAGAGGAGAGAGAGAGAGAAAGCAAGGAAAAGTTTGGCCTTTAGACTTTAATATCTGCAAATTTCACGCGGTGTAGAGCATAATAACGCGTCCTCCTGACCGCGATTGCACGTCGGCTGACAAGAGAGGTCTCTGATTTGCTGAGTGTACTTTCGTGACCATTATCATTCTAGACATCGTTCTTCACTGGTCGGGTCACGTACACACGGACTCTCAATTACTGAACACCAATTTGATGTTTGGTACCTATCTTCAATGCAAAGTTACATTCTGCATTTAATCCGACTCTCTTACGTTAACATATTTTGCACACTTGACTCCAGAACGAAGCAGTCATCCAGTTGCCATGGATACACAATCTACTGATTACGTTAGGCATGCATCCAAATTGCAAAACAAAATTATCGGACATTTTTATTCTCTTGTTTCGAAAACTGAAACGTGTTTATGGTGTACAAGATGGTCTGGATATTCGGCTGCGTAATTAACCTATACATGACTCATAGTTATACCGTTCAATGCCTGTCTTGATACATATTTACATATATATATTTCATTTCTTCATATTTGATGTGCCATATCCCTTCAAGGCGTGAAGATCATGGTTCTCCACAACATCCTGTCCTTTATAACTCTTAAGTAACTCATAACTACACCGTTCAATGCCTGCCTTGAAATAGATTTACATATATATTTCATTTCTTCTTATGTAATATGCCGTGTCCCTTCAAGGCGTGGTGATCATGGTTCTCCACAACATCCTCTCCTTTATAACTAATACTTAGGCTTGTCATTTTTATCTCTCCTAATCACTCTTCTACGAACCATTCATACAAGCTCGTTATAAAGGTTATTCGCTGATTTCTTCTGTCTCTGTTGCCTTCAATATGTTTGGTTTGTTTAACGGCATATCAACTCCTTATGGGTCATTTAATGCCGAAAATTCATTTTCCTGTGGGAATTTATTTTTATATTATCATGTTTTGACCCCAGTTTGAGGGTCCTTTATTTGCCAACAGCTGGGACACTACCGCCCTCGATCAGGGTGGAACAACAGCAATTAAGAGGCGATTCCATGCTCCTCAAACCTTCCTGATCAGAGGCCTTAATTCCGGATGTAATTTATCGTCATCCCCAGAATGACTTTCAGTATTTACTGTGAGTGTCATATTCTCCAGGTCATCGTTCCTCATTATGAGTCCTCTAAAAGTTAAACAGATTCTTTCTAATTTTAAGAATAATTTCCCTGTTCATTTTTTTCTAAAACTTCGTTGTCGTTCACATGTTTAAGCCATAATATACTCAACATCCTTCTGTAGAACTACATTTTTGATGCTTCAATACTGAGATTGTCGCGCATTCTCTCCTATATAGGAGTACAAATGTTATGTACTTGTTTCTTTGTTTCTAACGAAGGTTTCGTGATTCCTTATATTTTTGCATAGATTTTGGAAGCTATCTTTAACTATTTCAATGTGTCTTCGAATATCGGCGTTGATATTCCGTCCCCCTGTTAAAACAGGTTAACGGCCGCATCATGTTGAAACACCGGTTGCTGTACGATCACCGAAGTTAAGCAACGTCGAGACTGGTCAGTATCTAGATGGGTGACCATTTGTAAATATCAGGTGCTGTAATTTTGGAGGTGCGGGTGATTTAATGTATAATGTATTTGAATTGGAAATTGGTGAGCCGAGTTTCAATCCCAGTTGCGTTCCTTATATCAACTGACGCCCAAATACCATTTGGGAAAAGTACGAATTCGCCTCTTCGTACCCAGCTATAGGTTAATTAGTAAGAATTTTATCACTAAACCGTTATTATCTCCAAAAAAGTCCTTACAAAATTAAAATATCTGGTTTTAAATAATCTGCAAATGGTTGATAAGCCGTTGAAAACAAATCACCCGTTTAAATTACTTGACTGATTTTGTTGTCTCCAATTCGTTATTCACATTATAGAGTGTTCATTTATCTGATATAAATTCAGTCTTATTACAATAGATAGTCCTTTCTTCTCGTTTTTCTTTACTGCTTTCTTTTGGATTTCCTGTTGTTTCATTTCTTTGTCTGCTATAAACACTGGGGCAACTGTATTTCTCATGTTGCTAAGATTGTGGCCGACAATAATGAAACGTGGCAGTCATAATGCTCTCAGAATCACCTCATTGTAAAGGTTGAACATTCTGGTAAGAAGACATATCTTTGTCTTACAATTCATTCTACAATTTACAAAAAGAAAAAGGCATGCCTCAAATAACTAGTCTTTACTTTTAGATCAATGGTCCCCAGCCGATCTTGGGTCATGACCCACTTTGTTATTTCTAAAATTCTGGTGACACCTTGTAATATTTAATTCTTACATGTATATAAATTACACATATACGCATGTACATACAAACTATTTTTATGTATTCATACTGTATATGCACCGTATGTATTAACACACATTAAGATTAACACACTCATTCAGGCTAACTAGAAAACAATTCACTGTTAATAACTCATTCTCGAATTGCCCCCTTATTCTGTTGGTATAGTAAGCTGAAGGGTGCACATCCTACGCATGCCTCACCAAAATATTACCACGCACCTCACGTTGGAAATCATTGTTTTAGAACAAAGCTGCAGAATTGAATAAAATTACGAATAATCCTATCGATCGTAGAAAGTTAGCCGCGAACAGCAAGAGTAAAATTTAAAATAAATTAATCAGTAAATGAAAGGTAGAAACATTTATAAATACATGGATGGATAGCGATATAATGATTTATTTCTCATTTTGTACGAGGTGTTAAAATTATTAATTAGATACAAAGACAGTGGAGTGAGTTTTCCGTATGGGATCTTTCACCGACTATATTCTGAAGACCAGAAAATACAGATTATTATCTTGCTAGCTTCTCTGGGTTGCCCCACGGACGACATGTTGCATGTGGGCCGTATTTTGTGCAGACCGCTTTTAGAATAATTATAAATAAATGTACTTGGCGCTTATTGTGATAAGATTTATTCTAATTCCAAAAAATATTCGGATATTTAGATTATCGTATTTGCTGGTCTGTTGGACGCACCCACACGTTGAATTTGACCTGGTATATTTAGAAAAAAATGGAAACAGAACGATTAAAGTCATACCTTACCATTACCTGACATTTTCACTAACCATTAACTTACAATATTAATACAAATTATAATACTGGTACTTTTTTGTAAATAAGTGAGATAAGGTTTAATTACCAGGACATTTTTTTGGAAAAGAAGAATTTTGCTACATTTCATCATGCATTTATTGAAAATTGTTTTAGTTTTTTTTTAGGGAACAACATCTGCACATACATAGTAAATTCATAATAGCTACAAAGAAGTCTATAGATATGAGTCAACACTGGTATATGTGGTAATAGTTTAAAAACAGAAATATGGAACATGTTGGAAAATGAAGTCCTATACTGAAATGCTGAAAAGCAAATTCCAATAATTGTATATCAACAAAATTCCACACAAAGCAAGCAGCAATATACCAATCAAAGCAAATATTTCTGTAAAATCTGATATTTCTACAAAACAAGGAGCAAAATATTGTACAATTCTATGAATGTCTTAAGTTCATTTCCATGAGTGATTTTTTCAGGCACGATTTTATTGATATATTTGTTCACTTCCAGGTGACCTAGTTTTAGAGCTGAGCCCTATGCATACCCTGTTTCCTGGTGAACCACACTTCGTGGTCTTCATATTCCTCCAACACATGATATTGCTGCATTGAAAGCAGGGTAATATTTTCGGCGCATTTTTTGGAGGTTGAGGGGTAAATCTGCGTTCAATAGTCCGACAAATTCATTATATTGTCTATGTTGTCCCCATAATGTTTGAGCCGAAATATCTAGGACTTTTTTCAGTCGTACTTTACGAATGAAAAGACAAACAGGAAAGTGTATGCAATTCTTTTCCCGATTAAATATTTAGGTTCTATCTGAATTTTAAAGAGAGGTTCGTAATTTTTCTACGGAAACTTCATGTTTCACCAATAACAAATTCTGATGTTGAGAACTTAGCTAACAGGGAAATTTCGTGCAACAAGGAGATAAATGGTATTTGGATTGGGGGTATATTAAGTAATGGCGACGTTACTGTATCGTTGTAATCAACTGTATTTCTGAGGTAAAGAGGTAAAACTGACCAAAGGAAATTTCCGCTCTGATTAATATTGGAATATTTCTGCGATTAAAAATAAGAACAAGAATTATAAAACTGACTCTCTTATTTTTAATTGATAAAATAAATCTATCTATCTATCTATCTATCTATCTATCTATCTATCTATATATATATATATATATATATATATATATGCAGTGTCTGAAGGAGATATATAGAGGTGAAATAAACATTTACGTTTTTATAAGAACAATTAATCAGACATATCAAAACGTAATTCATAAAAATAGGGTCAACAAAAACATATATTAACATAAATTGGCAATACTGAAATATAACGATGAAAACCAGTTAAAACCGTTTAGCTGATAATATATATATATATATATATATATATATATATATATATCACACTCTTTATTGTTATGGAATTTCTCTTTCTTTGTTATGAATGGGCTTTTAATATATTTTGCTATTATTGTTCTTATATATATATATATATATATATATATATATATATATTATATATATATTTAGTTGGATTGGTGTTTGTGACCTGATCATAAATATGTTAGCTCTATCTCTCATATTGAGAGCTTTCTAATAAGTACCATAAAAAATATATAAATAATTATATATATATATATATATATATATATATATATATATATATATATATATATATATCAAAAAAGAACACTCAGCAAAAGTCTTCGTCAAAATCATACTTAGTTACCTTCACTGAAGCGCTCGTCAAGACAGTCACAGTAATCACTCAGCGTTCTTCAATTCACGAGTAAAAAAGAATTAACTGTCAGATGAACGCAACAATTTTGTCTTTGAAAATGGCAAATACTACAATATTTGTCTCGAAATAAACAGTACTGTGATTATGACATTGTGGTATGCCGAAAGAGCACGGTGGGTTTCCCTCTTCCTTTCATAATGACAACAAAAAGCTTGCCCGTGAATATCAAAGGATGCATTAAAAAAAAAAAATACTAGGCAAAACTTATCTAAATTTTTCCATGAAACATGTCTCAATGAAAACAAGCTGTCGACATACAGAGACACAGACACACACGTGTACACACACACACACACACACACATATATATATATATATATATATATATATAAAACAGAATACCTGTCAAAAAGCATAAAAGTGGTGGACAAAATTTAGACAAGAAAGGAATTAAAGAAAGAAAGAAAGGAGCAAAAGGAAACACCTAATTATGCAGAAAATAAAAGTGCTCAATGCCTTGTCAATACATAAAGAGCCCCTAATACTTCACAGCGACAAACATCAAAAAGCTTTGCCGTTTTCGCAATATTCTGGTGACCAGAAGATCTATCTATCTATCTATCTATCTATCTGGGTATATATATATATATATATATATATACACATATGCATATATACACACACACACACACACACACACACACACACATATATATATATATATATATATATATATATATATATATATATATATATATATAGAGAGAGATATCAATTTTATTTGTATAATATTTTAGACCGAAATGGGCATTCACTCTTAAATTTTAGGTCCTAGAATTTCTTGCCATTACATAACTATCTAAATGACTAATGTTACACTTATCCGACTACAACTTATTAAGGACTCATTTAAACACACAGGGAAACCTACAAATCTCCATCCGCAAGATACCAGTAGAAAATACAAGGATAATAACCTCATCACCTGTAAAAAGATTAAAAATATAATGGAAGTACTAATAATAAAAAAGTAAAAGCCAACATTCAACAATATTAACCACGAACACGGCCGCAATGTGATGACCATGTTTGAAACAGTTCTATATACATAATAAAAAAAATATGGGCATTCAGTTAAAAATACAAATAACAATTCTCTTTGCTAATGGCTAAATGAATAGCCGAAAGCACTTGCATATACAGAATTTTGGACAGACATTTATGCGCAGAAGAAAGACACTTGTATGAACACAAGAAAAAAAGAAGCTTAATCACAGCGTCTTGTCTTGACGAAACTTGTATATATACATATATATATATATATATATACTTGTATATACATACACATATGCATCTGCAAACACGTGCACACAAACACATCTACACGTGTGTCTGTGCATTATTTTTAATATATTAATTAGTGCTTTACAGACAAAGTAATGTGTTAGGGTTTTAACTGAGTATTATTAATTGGTTATGATTAGGGAATTAGTTAAAGGTTTTTGTATTAATTAACGGTGGTTATGTTTATGGAGTATTTTTTTAGTTTATTGAATATATGTATATGAGTTATATAATGTACACTCCAACGCATGTCCGCACGAACACAGAGACTCACAAACACATACATAAAAGCAGGCGCACGCACACACACGCATACAGACACACAGACACACAGACACACACACACACACACATATATATATATATATATATATATACATATATATTTGCAAAAAGTGTTTAGATAGTAAATTAAATATTTTTTTTATGTGTTATCTTTTTTATGGAATGTTTCATTTTCGTTTCAGAATTTTCTGTTAATTGTTTGTTTGTGTGTATGGATATATATATATATATATATATATATATGTATGTATGTATATATATATGCAGAGACACATGCATATATATATATATTGTCTATACCCTAATATTTTATTTTATGTTTGTTTTTAAATTTATCAATATTTTTGTCTTTATTTAACTTCTTTTCTTTTTATTATTTTTTTTTCATTTATTATTTATTTACTTATTTATTATTATTTATTCATTTATTTCTCATTTATTTATTTCATATTTCTTATTTATATATGTATTATTTATTTTTGTTTTATTTAACTTGATTTATGTTAATATTTTATTTATTTGTCTCTATTATTGATTTATTTAATTATTTTTTATTTCATTTATTTATTGTATTTATTAATTTATATATATATATATATATATATATATATATATATATATATATATATATATATATATATATATATACGAGACAGTAATATAGTGTCCATATACTAATCGATATTTCCAACATATTGACCATTTTAGCGTTGCCTGTTTCAAGCAAACTTCATTTCCTTGGTTGTCAACTGTTACCGACCGCTGAAAATGTCTTGTCACGCTTATTGCTGCTGCCATTTTGTAACAGATCGTGCAACACCTAACTATGTTTATATGCACTGTTTGGTTTCTGTAAAGGCTTTGTCTGAACTGATGAATGGCAGTTCTTATTCCACGTGTTTTTACACATATAGATAAGAAGAATTTTTAAAAATATCTACGAGAATTTGCTTTATGAAATGTATTTTTCTACTAAAATTTTCTACTACTAAATTTGTATATTAGTATATCCAAGAGAAAGCGTTTTATGCTATGTAATAGGGGATTGAATCTGAAAATCATTCTGTAAATAAACAAGAAAGATAGCGTTAGAGACAGAAATGAACAGAGTTAGATAGACAGACGGGTATGAACAGACTGAGATAGATAGATTTTTTTTTTTGCTTAAACGATATTTTTGATGAATTCTCAAATTTGATTAGAAGCTCTGTTTTTTCTAATAAAAAAATAGTATTATTTAATTAAACAGTATTTATCTAACTACATCTACGGCCTGAATATTCGAGAAATCTTGAGCCTGCATCACCCTATGGGGAACCATCTTTGGAATTGACGTGCTTGACCACTCATACACATGGGTATCCATAAAAAATTGAATGAAAATTAAATATATATTTAAGTACATATTGTAGTTATTGTGTGTAACCACTTGCTTTTAGTGCTTCGTTGTATGGTGCTTTTTTGCTATTGAAAATGTGTATGTCAGATGAGATCTCAGATAGTCTGCGGCTATACCTATTATCAGGATTTATACCAAAATAAATTAATACTTATAACAAAATAAATTAATACATATAACAAAATAAATAAAATAAAACACCAACAACAACTTTTTAGTTCAAGCTACCACCACTAGCTACCACCACTATATCTACATTCATGGTTTTATCATTCTCCCACCGCCGTTACTAATCATTTCTACCAATTTACAATTTCTACCAATTTACAATAACTATTAGCTAATTATATTATCACTGTCTCCAATCCCTTGCAACATTACTATCACATCATATCATATAGACCCGTTATTAAATTAAACTACCCTCTCCCCCAGCACATTAGATATTAAACATCACCATATAAATTAACCAATAAGTATTACAAATTTCTACCTGTTACATATACACAGTCACCAAAAACAAACAAATAACCAGCTTTAAATATAACAAATAAAACCCCATTTTTTTTCAAAAATTTAAAAATAAATATAAATAATAATATTTTTTACTTATCATAATTTTACACAAACCCCACCACACGTATATACATACATGCGAGGAAATATTATTCAGCGGAAAAATAAATAATATGCCATGTATCATTCACGAGGCATTTCCGCCACACTTCCAATCTTTAAATTTCAACATTTCAACATACAAATGCGTATGTATAGACAAAACACCACCCGTATACAAACATATGTCATATCCGAAAAAGCCCACGCATGTTTATATATGTATTAGTCCCGACGGACGACCAAGTATGTATATGTGTCTGCATACATCGATGTTTGCGTTAAAACGATGACAAAAGCGACGAAATTTCCCCCCACCAATTTCACAATAACACCAATACACGCAATCTACATAAGCCCAAATTTTTTTAAGAAAACAGTAATCAGTTTGTCCGACGATCGCTAAAGCGTATTGAAACCTAGGGTCACAAACTCACATCTATCCAACCAAATATATATATATATATATATATATATATATATATATATATATATATATATATATATATTAAATTAAATAGTTTTCCTGAAAAATCTTTTTCATATTTTAATAATGGCATGATTAAAAAGAACAAGGTAAACATGATATTTTACTCATCGCTTTCGAAAAAGAAGGGAATTTATCTGGTGCATGGAAACACTTGCTTTGTTAAAATATAGTTAGAAAAATGAAAAATGTACAAAATTTTTTATTCTATAGAACTTTTATGGTCTTTATGAAAGCATCTCTAATTCCTCAAAAGGAGTTACGCAAAACTGCAGATGAAATCTGTGTTAACACTCGTTGATCCTATTTATCATTGAGATGCTATTTCCTGTCATGTTTTGTTATACATCTCATACCTTACTCAGCCTTTCATGTGTCGTTTTTCACCCTCTATATATCTCCCTACACAGACACGCAGACTATATATATATATATATATATATATATATATATATATATATATATATATATATATTATCAGTTTAAAGGGACAAAAGAAAATTGTGTTCCCATATGTTTATGAAGTCATTTTAACACGCGAGAACCTATGATCATGAAATCATTTTAACACGTGACCGACTACATTTTATTAATTGTAGGATGTTTCCGTTTGATGTAAAGTGCAGCCATAACTTGTAATCCTTTTTTTTCTTCTTTTTTACAAATTGCAAAGTAACATTTTTATTATAAACCAAAATAACTCACTGTGAATATACGTGTTGGCTCCAATAATACGCCGAGTAACACGCATTTCATTGCCGAATATTAAACTGGTTATGTTACGTACATTATTTGGCTTTGAATAAATTGCATTGAAAAGGAAGCACATTCCGTTGAAAAATTAGTATTTATTTTATGAAATAAGGATTTTCAGGCTTATGTTACATATTTATTAACACGTGTTCAAATATAATGTATACGTAAACTCATCTTAAATGATAATTAGAAATATATAAACCCGGAATCGATCCTTCAGATCTACAAATCAACAATTCACCCTTGCATGGAGTATTGCTGCACATATATGGTCTGGAGCCCCTTCTGTTTGCCTCGGGGTTCTTGATAAGATCCAGAGGCGGATATGCAATATAATTGGCCCTGTTCTGGCATCTCGTCTACAGTCGCTCTCTTACAGATGCGCCATCGCATCTCTCTGTCTTTTTTTACAAATACTTTCATGGTAATTCCTCCGAGG
The DNA here is from genome assembly GCA_903632075.3 of Acanthosepion pharaonis. Classification (NCBI taxonomy): domain Eukaryota; kingdom Metazoa; phylum Mollusca; class Cephalopoda; order Sepiida; family Sepiidae; genus Acanthosepion; species Acanthosepion pharaonis. The sequence goes on along the minus strand of CAHIKZ030004753.1, from coordinate 981,610 downwards.
AGCTGCATTCGCTGGTTCTCAGACTCCATGAATTCAAGCGCCCTAGGAGGCTGGGATCCCGCTCTCACCCTTTCACTGTTGAAACTACTAAATGTAGCCGTCTCTTCTACTCCAATAGCTTCATATCTCGCACCTCTCACCTGTGGAACTCCCTTCCCTATCCCAGTTTCCTTGAGAGCTATAATCTCCAACTATTCAAATCTAATGCCAATAGACATCTCCAGTTGCCTTGATCTATCCACTATCCTTCTCCTCATCCTTTCCTCTATCACTCCTATCTGATATTGCTCCAAATTTTCTGTAAACCCTTTGCGTCCTAGTGGCTTCTCGCCTTGCTCGGGGTGAAAAGCTTTAAAAAAAAAAAAAGCAACCGATCCCAATTTCTTCTAAAATGATACAGTTGTACTTCAATAAAACAAAAATGTCTGTTTTATGGCTTTGTCTCGTAGTCTGAGATTTTTGTTCGTCCGTATATAATAAATTACTTGATACTGTGTTATTTTTTAATTTCAACTTCCTTTCCTCTATCACTCCTATCTGATCTTGATCCAAATCGTCTGTAACCCCATGCGTCCTAGTGGCTTCCCGCCTTGTTTGGGGTGAAACGCTTAAAAAAAATATTCCTGATAATAAAAGAAAAAATATACACACAAACACAAATATATATATATTTATTATTGTCGGACGATATTTCTTGGGAAAAACGTTTCTATATTGTTTGTGGTATGATTATAAAATTTTGACCGCTGTACTGTATAATCTCATTCAAGTGTCTACAGTGTTCAGTAAAATTCCTGGAACTTTGAACGGAAACTATTATTTAATCCGAAGCTGTACGTTCTTCTTGTACATACGCTATCATATCTTTATTTGGGAGTGAATTTTAGGACTTGTAAGGCAACTCTGTCTCGATTCTGGGTTGGTGTATACTGCTGCATTGCTAGATGTGGATGCTGATGATTATCAAAGAACCGGAAATAAAATACAAGCCAAACAACTCATACAGTGGAATTTATCAAGATCAAACATTAAGCAAGTTTACAGTACATCATTTTGAAACACCGGTTCCCGTACGATACCCAATGTTAAGCAAAGGGGAGCCTGGTCACTAACAAGATGAGTAACCTTTGGGAATAATAGGTGCGGGAATATTGGATGTGAGATTGGTGTCATGAATTATGGCTTGGAATTTTAATCGGAGAGCCGAGTTCCAATTTCAGTTCTGTTGGTTATATTCACTTACGCAAATACCTTGGGTAAAATATAAATCCTCTTATTATCCCTGGGCTATAGGTCAAATATCGTGGCTTGTATCACTAAATCATTATTATAAAAAATATAAAATAAAATGGCGTCAAAAATATTTAGATTTCCACATCAAATAACCGATAGAAATTGATATGCGGCTAAATGATAACAATCAACTAGCAATAAACCACTAACGATCGCCAGATATGGATTTTTCTGCAGTGGAATTAACTAGATTATTTGAGCATAAGGATGTCATTCATCATTGCAATCGTTCTAGTTTACCAAGAGTTTTATTGTGTTTTGCAGTTATCTTTTTATTTTAACACTCAGCGGCACTGTTACACACACACACACACACACACACACACACACATATATATATATATATATATCTTGTGACTAAGTAAATGGTTAAAGAAATAACAAAACAAGTGTTGCAGATATATCATATATTAAACATTAAGTACAACAGAAGAGTATTACACGACTATTGAGTGTGTGCCGGTTAAGCCAGCGTTCAATCTATTTGACTGTTCCACCAAGGCCTTCTTTCTTACTAAACTTATAGTAGGCGGAAGAGTCCGACATCATCTCTCTTTAGGGAGGACACCCAACAATATATATATATATATATATATATATATATATATATATATATATATATATATATATACACCAGTACAGGGTGGGTACACATGGAATAAAATTGCAATAACCCAAACACTATTTTTAGAAAAGTGCTCATCAATAACGAGTAGAGCTAATAATATTCATTCAAACTTATAAAATATACATTATAAGATCACTACAAAAGTTGCAATTTTGTTCCGACATGTCTGGTGCCTTGTCAAATGATGGTACCTGAAGTGTCGATACAAAATTGAAACTTTGGTAGTGATCTTATGACACGCATATATTATAAATTTGAATACTACACACACACACACACACACACACACAGACACACAGACACAGACACACACACATATATATATATAAATGTGTGTGTGTCTGTGTGTCATACATATGATGAAATATAGTTTTAATATATGTTATATTTATGGGCAAAAATACTCATTATCAGTGATAGAACGTAGCTAAATATACAAGTTTTATGTTTTAACGCAATCTTCAGGCAACGTATGTTGTGCTTTATCATGAGAATTTATATATACTTGTAAATAGTGCATTAAGAGTAGCAAGGTCTATTGTATTATCCTAAAGTTAATTGGGTATTTGGTAACAGCTGTATTTCAATTTATCCTAGATGCTATTCATTATAAATAATTATGAAACCGAATGCAGTTATTTGTAGCTATTTTCCAAATGTGTCTGTTAACGTTTTACGCATTATTTATTATTGATTAGTTATGTTATATACGATGACTATGAACACTAACGGGTATGTCCCAATCCTCATAAATTCGTTGAACAGTTTTGTAAGTGGGGTTAATATGGTGTCTAAGTAGTCCAACGCTAACAGTAGTTTACCTAATTCACGCCGCTGGCGAGTATTGCATTTGGTTCATGTTATGAAGATTACCATTTCATTTCCAACCATCCTTTTGGTTATTCCTTATTCAGTAACCCTTTCTAGGTTACAACTTATTTATTGGTTGTTGATTATTATTATTGCTTTTACTTGTGTTTGTGTGTGCATTTTTAGTTTGTTAATTTGTTTATTATTTCCTTAATTTGTGTATTTAGACTTTGTTCATTTTAATTTCTTGTGGGCGCTGGTCATACATGAGGTTCAATATGACATAACAGTCCAGCACCCGTTTTTTTTTTTTTGTTATTGTTCTATTTTTTTGTTCCTAACGAGATTTTACTATTTCTTAATACGTTGCTTAACTTTTGGAAAGCATCTTTCGTTATTCCAATGAACCTTCAGTTTTCAAGATTTTCACCCTTTCTGTCCCTGATAAAACACTTCTTAGATATTTAAAATTATTTTACTTGTTTCATTTGGGTGGGTATAATATATATATATATATATATATATATATATATATATATATATTTTTGAACAATAAGAAAATAAAAAAAATGAAATTATATATATATATATATATATATATATATATATATATACGCAACTATATTTAACTTTACGGAATTACGTTCAACCAGCGTGAGAACAGGAAATGTGCAGATCCAATTCAAGATTATTCGGAATCCTTTTCTGAAATTCAGTAGAAAGAAAGGCAGTCACGTGAGATTCTCAATAGAACAGGCGGATTCTTGGCATATTTAGCATACCAAGATGTTAAACACACAAATTTAATTAAATGGAAACAATATAAAAAAAATATCTTCACACACATATAATATAAAGTTCAACGTCTGTATGTATATCAGCACGATAACCTGAAAATAAAATAAGTTGCCTGCTGGTATCTCTGTCTATGTATGTGTGTGAATATAACGTCAAACTAAGGCGTCAAATAAATTCCTTTCATCTATTATTTCTACCATTACCTACGTTATATCTCACTAATATTCTTACTTAACTGAGATAATTAATCTGCCATATTCAACGTTAAAAATCAGAATAATAAAAAGAAAAAATTCTGTCAGAATCTATCTTGCACATTTATAAATCTACCATTCGTCCGTGCATTGAAAACTGTTGCCATATCTGGTCTGGTGCTCCTGCTGTACATTTCCAGATTTTTGACGAAATTCAAAGGATCTATAATGTAATCGATCCTGACCTGGCATCTCGACTTCAGCCACATTCTCATAGACATCACGCGGCTTCCTTCTGTCTTTTCTGTTAATATTTTCATGGCAACTGCGAGCTTTTTTCTTTGGTGCACCGACAATATGAATTTAAGCGGGCTACTAGATTGTCAACTAGGTCCCACCGTTTTACTGTGGAAATAACTACATGCAACTGCATTTCTACCCCAGTAGTTTCTCTTAGCGCACTTCCAGACAGTGGAACTCCTTTGTGCTTAAATGCTTTACTGATAACTACAACCTTCAAACATTTAAATTTAACGTCAATCGCCATTTTCTATTTTCTTGAACGCTGTTCATTTTTTGTCCTTTCTAGTGGAATTACCGCCATGCTTGAAGGGAAATGATTAGAAAAAAGTTCTTTTTTCTCCAAGAATTGCTTCCCTCTATTGATTAAATAAATATGGTTAGGAAACGCTTGGGCTGAAATGATTAAAGAACTAAATAAATAACTGTGATTTGCTATTCATTTCCAGTATGGCATTTTGCAATTTTCAGAGATAATTGACTTATTGCTGATAGTCAGAAATAAATCAGGGTTTTGTAGTGAAAGCAGTAACGATAGCAGCATTTCAATCACGGCTTGTTTTTAAATGAACGAAATAAATTTTACATAATCATATTTTGGAGAAACTGAAAATTATAATAAATTATAATATTTCAAGTTACCGTATGTTAAGTAGACGACAGCCAAAGCATTAAATATGTAGAAATACTCTCATTAGGACAATTTCGGTAATAAATTTTACGGCATGCACAAACGTTTAAAAACAAAGAAACAGTTATTTAGCACAGAGAGAGAGCAAAGTAAAATATTCCGCCTTTACAACGCCAAGCTTCATTCTTAACATGAAAGTGGGTGTTGCAATGTTACCATCCCGAATAGAAACGTTATTTGTTTATATTTGCTCAATGGATTCTGTCAAAATATTTACATCGCATTTATGGGTCACGTGACGGCCGCATAGTGATGTTACTTCATACAGAGATAAGAGTGGCCAGTTCTTCAGTCTAATTTACAGTAGTCAAACCGAGATATTGTGTTCTTTAGCCCCGGGCTGTCCATGGCCCGGACAAAGGCTAAAGTTGTATATCCAGCAGTTTGCAGGTCCATGGTGTCGTTTCCTTTGGGAATATATCTTTCTCAGATGAAGTAAGTTACTACAGCTCGCAGTACCCAATTTGGGAAAAATCAATACTCGCTGTTTCACGTTCGTGGAATATGTCCTCGCCTGGGACATAGATGAATCTGGCCAGTTTGAATCTGGAGTCCTAAACATGGCTTCCCACAAACAGAAGTATCTCTATATTATATGTAAGACGTTTTCTTTTTGTTTCTCTTTACACTCTGCTCTCTGTGCAGATATTTGAGATATATAATTCACCACGTCGGTCATGTGTATATATGTATATATAGCTTTGTCTATATCTCAGTGGTATAAAAGTCTACCCGAGAACAAAGCATGTTTGTCATTTCTTTTTATTTCAGCCATTTCGTTCCGTCCATGAACTACGGTGTTATTATATCTCGGATATAATAATGCACTTAACAGGGGAAAACGTAAATTTCTACCATAGTTCTTACCTGTTATAACTACTTTTTTTATTAACCAGACTGCTACTAGATTTAAATGATATAATCTCTTTCAAATTTAATACATATTATCCTTAATCATTTCGAGAGAATTTGTTTAATATTTTCTGAAAGTAACAATATATTTGGAAAAAATGTGCTTGCTATAAGTGTGGGAAACGCTCAGGACTGGATTTAAGCCATAAGAGTCCCTTAGGCTAATAAAATTTGGAGCCCTTTCATTACGTAATTCCACGGTGGATAGCGGCTCGGATTGAGGAATCGGAAAGCCGAGTTCGAATTCCAGTCGAATCCATTACATTCACTTACTTTCTAAGACACTGAATCATAAATCCTCTTTTTCTCCCCCGCCAACTATGGGTAAATAGCAGGACAGACAGGGTTATATAGCCTTCGATGTCTACCGCAGAAAGAAATGGCAATCTACTGGGGGGAAATCTGCCGCGTAAGTCCTGTATTGAAAGATACAGGATCGCATAAACGTGTATCACGCATGGCACATTACTGACTGATTTAATCTATGCTTTTGGTGTAAAATATGAAATACTTCAACAAAAATGTTTAATGATTTTCCTTAGCAACTTCAACTATATTAGTGTTATCGACTAATTCCCGATAACTAAGGTTTCAAATGAAGTTTAAACGTTTTCATTTTATCTTTAATGGAAAGCTAAGGGATGAAATTTACTATTTCCAGTAAGCAAAATATTCTAGTGTATGTCAAACAGAAATTCTATTGATTGGAATCATTTTTTAAATGATTGATTAGCGCGATTTTTTGATTCCAGTGTCTCTATTAAAATTCATCCAAAAATAAAATATAGTTTTCTCAAAACTTATTCGAGGAATATTAAAGTATAATTAATCTGAGTTGAAACAAATATTATTTGCTTAAAATAACACAGAAATGTCTTTTTTAAAGAAATTGTAGCCGTGTCTTTAACCGACAGTCGCCATGTTTTACGTAAATAACAAATGTTGACATATTAATATCTGTTATATTATCTGTAAAACATAATTTAAGAAAATGACGTGAGTCTTTTTTTATATAATATTTAAGTACTTAATAATCTTGAAAATGTTGGAAAATATTCTCTGTAATCTAATTTTAGGAATGTTGACTTAAAATTTGCTACAGTCATCGCCTTTATTTTCTGATAATGTCGTGCATTTTCGACCATACTTTCAAAAATGATCACGTTACATAATATATTATATAGGCTAAAAATTAAAACTTCTTTTTACAATCTTGGTACAAAATGATTTGTATTAAACTTTTCAATTTTTGATGAGTAAATATAGTTTTTACTTAGTAACGCAATTAAAGTAATGCAGAATTTTAAAAGATTAAATTATTATAATTAAAATGAAAAATGAAACAATTCTTGTAAAAATTCATTATTCATTGAATTTTTTTTCTTAAGACAATAGTTTCCTTAATAAACCTTATTTATAAAATCATTTAAAAGAATTTCTAGATAAATGTCAGTTTTATTGCATTTTTTATTTTTCGATTCGGATCAGATATTTAGTATGTGAGTAGCAGATTAAAAAAACAAAAAAACAAAAAAAAAAAATAATGATTTATATTCTCCAAGAAAGCCTGCTATCAATTAATAAAACGAATTTTGCGATGAAAAATTAATTTCTTGAAATTCCATTAAAGTAAGTGGAAAGTAACATATGTAAAACATAAAATTTGTACCAAGATTTGTAAAAAATTAAATAATAATCTAATTCATTTGTTAATAAGTTCTGAAAGTTTAATTAAAATCCAACAATTATTTGATTTTTGCAAGAATTTCGAAAGAACTGTGTTCTTCACCAGAAAAGAAGACACGTAAAAGCTAATCGTAAATATTACGTTGACTGCTAACGCAAAAAAAAAAAAAACAAGTTTTTTACCGACAATTTCGAACGTACTAGAAAGGATCAGAAAATTTAATAAAATAATAAAAAATACTTTGAACTTTCCTCTTAATAATAACAAACATTTTGACGATAAAACTTTTTATTAAATTTAGGGCTTTTTTCATCATGCTCTGCTGTTTTTCGGCTAATTATTTGAGGTAAAATTTATATGTTATAAATGATATTTTTATTTAATATTTTTTTTTGTTTTTATCAAGGGCACAAGATTAGAGGGTCCTTGGGCCCCCTCTTGCTTTGGCGCTCATGGGCTACAGCGCATGTGCAAATTTTGTTCTGGAAACGGTAAAGTAAAATAAATGAAAAAGGAATCTTTTTTTGCATAAGTTACTGCTACATCTAAAATAATACGTTTAATGTGTGAAAAGATATTTTATGTCTAAATAAAAATTAAGAAATAAAATGTTCTTAAAATAATAATATTGCTAAATAATAATGTTATTATTACACAGTATCATAATTTTGCCTATCAATTCGTATATTTTTCTCTCTCTTTAAAAACAAAGAACAGCTTTTTGGCAAAAAAACAAATATACTAAAAGTAAATTACCGACCATAATTATCTGAGTGAGATCGAATGTAGACCACTCATTATTTCATTGCAATTCTGTCTCGGATTAATTTTCTTTTTAAAATATGGTATTGTAACGGTATTGAACTTTTAAAAAATATCGCTACGATGAGCCATTTTATTTTTTATTTTTTTTATTTCTTTACTGTGTTACGATAGACTGACGAACAGAATGGGTATATATTAATATCGATGACCTCCTGGATATCATAGATGGATTTTTTAGAATGATAATCCTAAAAAGATCTTCATTTTTATATTATTCATTTGGACATTTCTTACTTTTATCATTCTAGTACGCGCATGGAAAATTTTGTTAATCTGAATTCTTTATTAAATTGCCAAAAATTAATGACAGTAATCATCTCTTCCGTAGTTCTTCTTAATTCTGATCCAACACCAGCCTTTTTATCCATTTTTTAAAACTTTTTTTTTTCAGAGTGAAAATTTGCTAATGGTCCATGCTAGCGAGGAAAAAAACAAGAACTAAAAAAACATGGCGTGCCTTTTTATAAAAGAATTTTTTCTATTTTTTTCTATACTTTTTCTATTAAAAGTTTACTTGTCATTTTTTTTCAATTTATACGCACGAATCTTACTGAATCTATTACAATCTAAAAATGATTTAAATTTTTATCCTTCTTCATATCTCATTTTCTCATTTCTAAATATTTAATCAAATCACTTTTGACCTTAAATTATTAAAATATATTAGCATACGTGGCGCATGCAAACAGCGTAAAAGAATCAGATGTTGTGCAGACTGAAATTGACTCTTTGTGAGCAGAGCTCAATGTGATTCAATATATATCGGCTGTAGCTGCAACATTGTCCAGATCGTGTAACAGCAACATTGTCCAATTGTTAGACTAATATTTAAACCGTTGTATCTTAGAAATGATTAAATATATCTTAGTAGGATTTCTCCGAGGTTTCTCTAACTCTATGGGTCTCTACTTTGAATAATAAGAATGTATTTAGCTCTAAGCTGAAATCATGGCCCTTCTTGCTGTTGTGACCTCCTAAACCCATTTCCCTCACAACTGTTCCTTCATTTTCAACCTTATTCACCTTTCTCCTGGTGTTTGTTGAACAAAATTTGAAGATAGATTCCAGAGTATGAATGTTGGTATCATTATTGAAGCCTGGATGATATTTTCCTCTCACTATTGCTCAGTTGGGCTAAAATAGTGGAGCAGACACAAAACAATATTAAACTGTTCTATTTCTAGCTGAATAACTGAAACGGTTTTTCAGTGTTTTCTACAACAAATGGTGTTAAGATGGCTAAATCTCTTATCTAAAAACCTGGAAAAAAACGAAAATTAGTTTAGTGTGTTTTTGAGATATTAAACATTTTGTTGGATGAATGGATTATCCCATGCTTTCACACGAGTTGGACAACTTTGCTGTTACACCAGGTACATACCAAAAGTGATTAATTTGAAAGGAGATTAGAAAAACTACGTGTTAGGATAATATTTTACTTATCGTCAAATCTTCAAAAAATCAACTGAGGAAAAAATAACAAGATGTAAACATTTATTCAATGGTGGTATTTGAAATAGGCTCCTTTAATAGCAGTGGTGTTCACCGATTATATGTTTGAACAAAACAAATAAACTTATTTTCCACCAATGCCTTCGAAGTGGTTTCCTTGAGTCCCAGTATGTTTCAGTAATTTTCTGTTTGGCAAGGAACAAAATTTCTGTCAACATTCGGTCCAGCAGAATCTGAAATGTAAACTATTCACGTTCAGAGACACGTTCAGGATTGTTTACAGAGACAAACCATTGAATGTGTGCACAGTTTGTATAATGCGTTTCAGATAATAGGATTGCGAAGCTGAAAACTTGCTCCATCCAAAGGTGATGGTGTGCTCCATGTATTTGTGTGTTTCTGCTGAAATAAATAAGAAGCATAATTTTCGCTCGGACCTTCATATATATATATATATATATATATATATATATATATATATATATATATATATATATAACAAGAACAGTAAGATATAAATCCGGTGTTCTTATAGATATTTTATTTTTACAAAAATAGTGCTCAATGTAAATTTACCGAGCATTAATATTATAAATTAATTGATTTAAAATATGTTTTTTTATATACATACATCTAACCATGTTTTAAAATGGAAGCTAAAAAGCCCCTTGTTTAATTTTGTAATTAAATTAAAGACATTAGTTCCATTTCATCCCTCAAGCGAAGTTTGGAGTAATTTTAAAATTTTTGGGTTTTAAATACACAGCTAAAACAAAATTCATGTGATAATAATTCTACAAACTGTAAGGGATTCTAATTACATTTAATTGTTCTTGAAAGAAATATAGTATATTAAAAATTAAAAGTAAAAATATTTCAAATCGTAGTTAAATAATAAGTATTCTTACCTAAACATCGCTCAAAAAACTTTAAATATACGAAGGAAAAAAATGCCGTAAGTATTTTAGCCGTTAACAATAAAATTTTTAAAAAATCCAGACGACACGCTTTTAACGGATGTTAGATTTCATTGAAAAATACATCCCTACCCACTACCAAAACGTAGCAATAACTGATACATTAAAATATAGACATATTGAACACCCAGACACCCCTAGTCTAGCAAAATAGATTTATCTGTAACCTTGGAAACATGAATTTTGTTTTAGCTGTGTATTAAACCCAGTAATTTTAAAAGTAACTCCAAAATTCGCTTGAGGATGAAATGGAACTAATGTCTTTAATTTAATTGCAAAATTAACTTCAGGGCTTTTAGCTTCCATTTTTGAAACATGGTTAGAACTGTGTAGCGAAAAAAATCATATTTTAAATCAATTAATTTATAATATATATATATAAAGTTCTTTATGGTACAAAATTTAACGATAGCTAGGAATAAGCAAGAATTATATGGCATTTTAAAATAGCTAAAAAAGAACAACTGGTTTCGCCTCAGGCTTATCAGGTTTATTTTCTGGGATATAAAAATATATATAAGCGTGTAAATTAAATTAATATGACGAATGTAAAGAAAAAAATATGAATCTCAAAAAAATTAAAGTCCAATAACATTCAGACGCAGTAAGCAAAACAAAGGGAATGCCCACGGGATCTGATATACAAAGACTCTAGAACCTTGAGGTGATATAAGAAGTGGGACCTAGATAAAATAAAAAAAACGGTCCGCACTAAAATGAAACAAACAATTCTTGCTATTTATTACATGCTCTGCAACAGCATGAAGTGTTAGTAACTTTTTATACTTGATAATTGGGAAAATCATGAAGCACTTAGTCGTACTGTAAACGTTGGTATGTGTGTAACTATTAATATATACTTTATAGCTCTGTTTAACTATATCGAGCACGGTTTTGTCTATACCATTGATTAAATAAATTGTTATTTGCTCACCTGTATGTGTACGTAATCGCTCAAATATATGGCTGATCGTATCTGTTATTTAGATCATATATATATATATATATATATATATATATATATATATATATATATATATATATATAAACTAATAATGAAAATATTTTAAAGTTGTAATTAAAACTGTATTTAATTAAAAATGAATTCTAACCTAAACTTCCTTTAAATTGTAATTAAATAGATAAAGTCTACTAAATCAGAGAAATGAAAATTTTACTTTAGTAATATTTAAATATAAAATTTTAAAAAAATCTTAATATACTTGATGTGATAATAAGTCTACAAATTGTAAGGGATTCTAATTACATTTAATTGTTCTTGAAAGAAATATAGTATATTAAAAATTAAAAGTAAAAATATTTCAAATCGTACTTAAATAAAATGTATTCTTACCTAAACAACACCCCCACAAAAAAAAATTTTTAAATATACGAATGAAAAAATGCCGTAAGAATTTTAGCTGTGAACAATATAATTTAAAAAAAATCTAGACGACAGGCTTTTAACGGAAGTTAGATTTCATTGAAAAATACATCCCTTCCCACGACCCAAACGTAGCAATAACTGATACATTAAATTATAGACACATTGAAAACCCAGCCACCCCTGTCTTGAAAAATAGATTTATCTGTAACCTTGGAAACATGAATTTTGTTTTAGCTGTGTATTAAACCCAGTAATTTTAAAAGTAACTCCAAAATTCGCTTGAGGATGAAATGGAACTAATGTCTTTAATTTAATCACAAAATTAAATTCGGGTCTTTTAGCTTCCATTTTTGAAACATGGTTAGAACTGTGTAGCGAAAAAAACATATTTTAAATAAATTAATTTATAATATATATATATATGATTATTTATTTTAAAATTATAACATAAATATGCATTAAAATCACTACAAAGATAGCCATTTTGTTTCAACACCTCTGGTGTCTTATCAAGTGAGCCTTTTGAATGTAGATTGTAGGTTCCACGTGTCATATCTTCAAGGACAAATGGCACAGTGTATAAAGGCGTTAGTTAAATCCAGTGACAGGACCCAAAAGTGTGAGTTCAATACCTGGTTAAGGCTGTGGAGAACTTGAAGAAGGGAATTAACAAGAAATCTCTGATAACTGACATCCATTATACATGGCACGTGGAACTAGAACAGTCTACCCCAGCGAGCGAAATAAAGGGTTCAGTTCGATATTCCAACCGCCTTAAGAAGGTCGGAGTGCACGATGCCCGAAACGTTGTGATAAATATAGCAACAAAGATGAGGATGATAGTCCGAACAATGTAAATAGTGTATATAACACCTCATTTCAGAAATATAGACAGATACTTAAAGCTGATATGATTCTTCAAATCCTTCACAGATGAATGAATTCTATTATTCAGAGGCGGTCTGAAATTTGGTCATCTGAACCAATTGGAAGGATACAAGATATCCATTCTACAAATTTTTACACCTTAAGCCTGGACATTCACGTTTGGCAAGGACATATCTATCACTTATATTGTTCATGAATCAGAGAAACAATCCAAAAGTTGACAAATGCTGAAAGAATTCGTGCCTTGCAGGTATTGTTACAACTCAGTCTGTTATGTACATTGCTACAGTATTTTGCTTACGGGAAATAGTAAATATAATCCCTTAGATTTCCATTAAAGCTGAATCGAAAAATTTAAAATTCGTTTGAAAACTGAGATATCGCGAATTATTCTTAAATTATATTTTACAGATAATATCATATTATAACAAATATTAATATGTCAACATTTGTTAATTACGTAAAAAATGGCGACTGTCGGTTAAAGACACGGCTACAATTTCTTTAAAAAAGACATTTCTGTGTTATTTTAAACTTAAAGCAAATAACATTTGTTTCAGATCAGATTAATTATACTTTAATATTCCTTGAATAAACTTTGAGAAAAGTGTATTTTATTTTGGATGATTTTTAATAGAGACACTGGAATCAAAGACGACGAAAAAATCGCGCTAATCAATTATTTAAAAAAAAATGATTCCAATCAATACAATTTCTGTTTGACATACACTAGAATATTTTGCTTACTGGAAATAGTAAATTTAATCCCTTAGATTTCCATTAAAGCTAAAACGAAAACATTTAAAATTCATTTGAAACCTTAATTATCGCGAAATTAGTCGATAACACTAATATAGTTGAAGATGATAATGAAAATCATTAAATATTTTAATTGAAGTATTTCATATTTTACACCAAAAACATAGTCAGTTTATGGGCCATGCGTGATACACGTTTATACGATCATGTATCTTTATATATGTTACTAACGAGGCAGAAGTTTCCCGCTGTAGATTGCCATTTCTTTCTGCGGTAGACATCGAAGGCTATATAACCCTATCTGTCCTGCTATTTACCCATAGTTGGCGGGGGAGAAAAAGTAGATTTATGATTCAGTTAATTAATATGTAAGTGAATGTAATGGATTCGACTTGAATTCGAACTCGGCTCTCCGATTGCCTCAATCCTAGCCGCTATCTATTACTCTACGTTGATACAATTACAAAATATAGTGAGAAATACACTGCTCAAGAAGCATCCAATGAGAGAAAAAAAAAGATGAACCTTGCAAAGGTGTTTTGTAATTTTTCTGTTCCAGGGAATAAATTTTGATTAAAATTTTATTTCTTTGTCCATCTATAATTATACATGCCTAATGTCATAAAAATGGAAAAAGTATAAATAGTTTAAAGAAAATAGAAGCAAGTACATTAGACCCAAGTGGTATTTAATGGAAGTCAATTTTCTTGGTAGACGGGGAGTTAATTTACTTTGTCACTCTGTTTAATTCCCGCATAAGCATGCAAAATAAAATACAATGAATGAATAACGCTAACAATGATGTATCGCTGTTAAAGACTCAATCTAGCAAAATTGCTCGAAAATGACTTTAAATGTCCACAAATTTTAGTGTATATTGAAATACAATGGATAGAAAGAGGATTATATTGCTCACGTAAGCCTGAAACATAAAGATATAAAAGTGATTTCTTCATTAAAATATGTGTCGTGAACCTTCAAGAATTGAGCGATCATGGCTCTCTATAGCTTCCTATCTCTTGTAAATCTAAACTAGTTGTAAATCATTGCATTCCCCAACATTCTTTCTCACCAGCATTTTTTGTTACATGCAGTTTCTTCAGTGTTAAATTTATATATATATATATATATATATATATATATATATATATATATATATATAAAAAAAAGGGCTCTGGTGAAATGAATTATTATAATGGAACCTTAAAGTGGTCTGTTTTTTTTTTATATATATATATATATATATATATATATATATATATATATATATATATATATATATATATATATATATATCTTTTATCTATAAGGGTACGACAAAATATCTAGACGTTTTAAATATCTCTGGAACTCATTGTGCTACCTAGATGTAATGTAACACATTGGAAGGTTACTGCTTATGTGTTCCCAGACACACTCGCATGGTGTTACCCTGTTGGAATGAGGGTGTCACTGAGTGAGCCAGAATACAATACGCTTACCATTTCTTCACGTTTTCGCACCGGATTTTATGGCTAAAAATCAAATCGTCAAGGATTGGTATCTCTCAATAACCTTGGACATTTGTCCTTAAGCCACGATGTGATAGATATTTGAAGTGTCAGTTGGGTGTAATTTGCAAAACAAAGAAGACGACACGACACTATTTAGCCTATTTATATCATATTTAGGTAACCTTCTTGAGATATTTCAAATATATATATATATATATATATATATATATATATATATATATATATATATATATATATATATATATATATACTGTACTGTACTGATGCATTCACCCTGGGCAGATTGAGCCGGCTTCTTCCTGTTATGAGAAGAAGATTCTTGCGATAAATTAAAGAAGTAGGGTACCCAGGCCTACTATCTATATATATATATATATATATATATATATATATATATATATATATATATATATATATATATATATATATATATATATGTATGTATCTACATACATATACATATGTATATACATGTATATATAAGTATGTATGTATATATAGATAGATAGATAGATAGATAGATAGATAGATAGATAGAGTGAGAGAGAGAAACAGATAAATAGATAGATAGATAGATAGATAGATAGATTGAGAGAGAGAAACAGATAAATAGATAGATAGATAGATATGAAGAGACTGATAAATACATATTAATAAACTGATGAATAGATATAAACAGTGTAAGTAGGTAGGTAGGTAGATAGTTAGATAGATATGAAGAGACTGATAAATATATATTAACAGACTGATATATAGATATAAACAGGGTGTTAGATAGATAGATAGATAGATAGATAGATAGATAGATAGATAGATAGATAGATAGATAGATAGATAGATATGAAGAGACTGATTATTAGATTAATATCCGATTAGATAGAAATAAACAGTTTTAGATAGATATGAACAGAATGATACCCTTGTCAGCTATCTAGGCTGATTGCTGAGCTTTATTCAGATTGGATATTATTTTAGATCGATCGGTATTATTAAATAAATGTAAGAAAGCATTGGAATGTTCTAATATCGTTATTACTGATGTAATGACTCACTGAGAGCTTATTATTCGAAATTATATACAACTGTGTAAAAAACACCAACCACTGTTAAAGGTCGCATATGTAAGTGTCATATGCATCGTCTGTTTTCCAGAAAGGTTTTGGAATAGATGCCAAAGTATTTAACAACAACTACAATACTAATACTACTACTAATAATACTACTACTACTGATAATAATATTAATGATAATAATAAACAATGCAAACACACAGATCAATCAAAGCTAATTGCTCAGACATCATGATCAAAGACCACAACAACAGAATGTGCTTTCTTACTGAAATGACAGTCCCTGCAGAATGTAATGTATCTTTGAAGATCTTCAAAACCTATCAGAATACAAGTATCTTACAGGGGATATCTCAAACATTTGGCCCACGAGAACATCAATAATTACAGTTGTAAATTAAAACCAATAGACACATTGAAAGGATACGTTGTAGCCCATGCCTTAAAGAAATACAAAAAATGTATTCACAAGTACATTACAATGAGCTTTTATCTATGCCAAATGTGTGTGATCTAATTTTATTTTTTTATTTTTTTATATATTTGCAAAAATGACCAGTGGAAAATATCATGAACTATTTTTGACCTTAGTTTTCTGGTGGGGACCCGGAAGTAAATGTATGTACAACAGACAAGAAAAAAAGAGAAATAATATTAAGAGCTATAGGTTTTCGAGTGTAGGATGTCATTATAGAATATCAAAGAAAATCTGGAAATCTGAGCTTGCTACATCCATCGTTGCAAGTATGGGGACAAGATTGTTTGATAGATGAATATATAAACAGCCATTGAGAGTTCAGGGCACTTGGATTCTCTTGTCGGATAGAATATTCTCTAGAAGTTAATTAGACACACGGACACACACGCACACGGAAATTGCAAGCTAAGATAATTCATGCGTTTGAAAGTATTACTGAAAATCAGCTGCAAAATGTTTTCCGAGTATTAGAGAATCTAATTACCCTTTGCCTGATTAAAGATGGTGGGCAGGTTGAAAATGAATATTGAACCTAAATACGTCCTCTTTCTTATACTTTTTACAGATTCTCTCATGTATCTTAAATTGCACAGGGACAAACTATATATATATATATATATATATATATAAGTGATATAAGTTATTAGAAGACTTTGAGATAAGTAATTCATCGAGTCTAGAAGAATCTAATGGACGGCCTATTCGTTCTATATTTGGGAGTTATCGGCAGCGCGCATCCACTACCAAGAATTGAAACAGGGACAGTTACGTTATCAGTCAAACGGCATACCATCCGTACCAACGGACCTCGGTGACAAAGGGGGTAACGAATTAGACTTGATATAGCCTCGCTCGATCATATATTCGAGTCTCATTCATATATATCTTTCTATGTTTGTGCCTGTGTGCGTGCGAATTATTTTCAGATCGAGTGTATATTTAACATTAATAAACAGACAAAAGGAAAATCTATTCTTAGCTGACATGCGATTCGTCCTCTTGATAAAGTTCTTCAAATGAGAAAAGTTTTTCCTCACAGCTTACATATATATATGTGTGTGTGTGTGTTTGTGTATTATGAGTGTATAAAAAAAAAAAAAAAATTTATATATATATATATATATATATATATATATATATATATATATATATTTATTTAATAACATAATTTATATAATAGTGGGGATAATTTTGACTTTCACTCGTAATTCCTAATCTTATATGATGTTCTTTCTCAATTAGCGCTAATAAAACAGTTTAATTCTTGAATTGTCATCTATTAAAAAAAAAGTACGAAAGCTTTTACTTCATAGAATCATTCTCTTGCACTAATCATTTTCCTTTCACTGAACCATTTTTGGTGACGCCTTTTACTCCAGCGCCAAATACTTGAATTCAAACCAAAGTTAAATGTTCTGTACTGATTATGAAAGCAAAAATATGCATCGAAAAAGTCATACATTTCTTTAGCATTCTCAAAGTTGATTTATCTTCCGCCATTCGTATCTATATAATCATTTAAGTATACGCATATGTCGCCTATATTCAATTTCAGAATAGCTTGGACAGAAAGGATAGAGGAATAATTCACAGTCTCGATCCAGAATACTCTGTCTGTATACATAGAATGATAGTTAGTAGAGAAGAACAGAAAAAGGATCGTGACAAGGATATATCTAAAAATCAAGGTATACACACGTATAATTATTTTGGTTCAATCTACGTGTGTAACAATGTGTAAGCATCGCCTGCTTTCTTGTTAGAGAAAAACGTAACATAGAACCTCTTTGGTCTATGAAATTGAATGAAAGAAAGTAAAAAAGAAAGAAAGATGGAAAGGAAAGAAAATGTGAAAGAAAGAAAGAAAAATTAGAAAGAACAAAGAAAAGATGAGAAGGAAGAAAGAAAGAAATAATGTTGAGAAGAAAGATATAAGAAAAAGAAAAATATTGAAAGAAAGGAAGAATGAGAGAAAAATAGGAAGAAGGAAAGAAAGGAAGGAAGGAAGGAAGGAAGGAAGGAATAAAGAAATATGCGAAGAAAAAGAACGAAAGATGTGAAGACAAATAAATAAAAATGGGAAGATGAAAGAAAGATGTGAAGTAAAAAAAAAGAAAGATGGTAAGAAAGAAAGTTAAGAAGAAAGATGTGAAGGAAGAATGAAAGAAAAATATAATGGTTAGAAAGACAGAGAGATGGGAAGGAATAAAAAAAGAAAGAAAGAAGAAATATGGGAAGAAATAAAGAAAGAAAGAAAATTAAAAATGTAATTAAAATTAAAATTTTATTTCTGTTCATTTATTTATTTTATTTTTTATAATTCCTTTTTATTTACTTAATTCATTTTTAATTGCTCTTATATATTCTCAAACAATAAATACAGGTGTGTTATTCTTGTTTGTTCATATTCAATTTATTTTTAGTCGGGATTTACTGTGAAGCCTATACCAATTGAAGTTGTCGGAGTTAGCTCCTCCTTAGCTCCTTAACCCTTCACCAGGGGTCTCTCTCTCCTGGCTATAAATACTAGCTGACCCTTCGCCTCTTCCTCTTTTCCTCAGGCCTTCAGCCTTACAACCTCGCAGATGTGAACACTCACAGATACAGCGTTTCCCAAATGCTGGGAACACGCTAAGAACAATACACGTACGAACACTCACCACAACACAACACACACACATAATATTTCACCACAGGCACTCTGTCCATGTAACTGTCCATGTAACTTGTAACCTTTCTTGTTATTAATACATATATTTGTTTACATATATTTATCGGTCTTGTGTTTGTTTTTTCTTTGCTTTATTTGAACTTAATTAAAGTCCAACTTTGTCATGTAGCTGGACC
This sequence comes from Acanthosepion pharaonis, assembly GCA_903632075.3. Taxonomy (NCBI): domain Eukaryota; kingdom Metazoa; phylum Mollusca; class Cephalopoda; order Sepiida; family Sepiidae; genus Acanthosepion; species Acanthosepion pharaonis. The sequence continues at coordinate 962,100 of CAHIKZ030004753.1, read as the reverse complement.
GGCTAGCAGGAAAATTTTAACCCACGTGTGTTTTACATACTCATCACTACCCAACGATCCTCTACAAAGTAAGTGGGTGATCTGGTCATTTCCTGCGAGGAGAGAGAGAGAGAAAGAGAGAGAGGCCATTCGTGCACGTCTGCGTCTTAGAATGGCGCAAGGCTGGAGATAATGAAAAGGGAGTGTAGTAAAAACTGATGGACATATTGTAGAAAGAAAAACGATGTTAAGTATTTACTTTGTCTTTAAGCTGTCTTTCAAATAGACGAACATTCTGCGACATATGCATTATTCTTTGAACATATTTTCAATTCAGTTTCCTATAATGATAGATAGGGGTGAAGAAACAGCAAGTGACGAATTTCGAAAAGAAAAGGAATCGTTCCAGTTTCAACAAAAATTACGAGAAAGAGGTTCAAGCAAATGAATTGGTTTAAACCGAAGACAAGTTATGTAACAGAAAAGGAAGAATGACTAGAAAAATCGAAAACAAATATCGTTACGAATAATCAAGAGTGGTCTCCGCTTGTTTTGTTACTCTTCTCTTTGAGAAAGCTATTTCTGTTTACTGGGACTATAAAAGGATACTATACGCGAACCTTTTATTCTCAGTTGAAAAAAAAAATCTTTCTTAAAGCCTACACCTGCGTTCTTTTGTCATTACAAGTATATCCGTTGAAAATAATATGAACCTATTTAACGCGGTACCTCCACAGATTCGCTAAAAATTAAACATACATAATACACCCCATACATGAAGGCAGTAAAGCCACTAAGACACAAGGATTACTGGATATGAAAGAATTAGGAACAGAAACATAAGCGGAAAGAGAAAAGAGTATTCAGTATCAAAACGTAAAAAAGTCAATTTAAAATCTGCCCCGGGAGATGAACCTCAAGGTCGTGCTAGAATATATACATATAGTCAAACACAGACAGACTAGACATCCGGTTGCTTCAAGCCGGGATCGAAACCCGGCAGAATTGGCGCCAGTCGGAGATTTTACCCCTAAGCCGTTGGAGCACAGAAGGAATGAATGAGAATTTAAGCGTATTTATATTTTGATAAACACGCAGTGACTAAGAGAACTCGGTTCGATTAACCGATGAGTCTTGCATTATTAATAGTAATAGTCACTGTTTACAAATTCACACTTCCTCTGGCGAAAGCTTAATCTATCTATCTATCTATCTATCTATCTATCTATCTATCTATCTATCTATCTTTGGAGGCTCCGTGAGTTATTTGCTGCAACGAAGTTATTATTTCGAAAAAAGGATATTTTTATTATTGAATTATATTGTTTCATTCTTTTTAGAATATTCGAAATTTTGGTTATAAATCTAAGAACGAACGCGGTGTCTGGTCTAAGCTTCGAAGCTACACGTTCTTGTTAAAAATACGCGCATAATGCCATAATTTCTTGTTTATCATTTATTTTCGTGAAGAAAGACGCGTAGAAGAAGTCTGCAATTCTCATTCTAATATCATCGGGATTCTAATACAGACTTTATTTTTATTTTAAATAATTTTAGCGTGATTGCAACGCTGGATTATCATGCACCATGAATTGATTTAACACCAGATAAACAGCGATTTTTAAAAAACCTCAAGAAGTGATGGAGAAGTAGATTTATATCTTAGTGTTGCTATAATGAAATAAAACATTGGAAGATAGACAGGAAGTCGACTCCAGAATGATAATGTACTTTTTGCTTTAGAAAAAAGAGATCGGTCCCTGCACTCTCAGGTAAAAATTTCCAAGGAAAAAAAAATAAACTCCCGAGAAAATTGGATCATTTATTCGCGTGTTGTCCCTATCTTTTTGGTTCTTATTAAAACTCTTCGGCTGTTGTGTATCCCGGCCTTCATCAATTGTATATATCGATCTGTGTAACTAATAGGGAATTCCGAAATTAACCCTACGAATTAACCTAGTGGATTAAAGCGATGGTTCATGAATTTGTTGATATAAGAATTGTGAGTTCACTCATTGGGCCGGGCAGTGTGTACTTGGACTCAGTGAAAATAGGGCGAGAAATAACTTTGAATTACTAAAAATAAAAATAAAAACAAGAGGATATCCCTAGACATAGGGAGTGGAACGAGAAAAGTTTACCCTCGTCGATTAAATAAAGGGTTCAATAAAGATCCCCTGGATGTTGCACAGATTCATATGCACTTAATGGATGCTAGAGTGATACCAACAAAAAAAAGATGAAGAAAATTGTCCGAATATAAATAGTGTAAGAATTGAGAACTCCTTATCCCAGAAATTCGGTCATATATTTGTTTGAGAACAAGTATTTTCTACTGGAGAATTTAATGTTGGTCTTTTTCGAGCCCCCCATCCCCCAAAAAAGAACAGGAATGTCAAGATAGACGAAGAGACAAATGTACAACAAAGAAATATATATGTCATTTCCTTGAAACAGCCTAACTGTACTGGCGTTGGTCTTGGAGGTTTCAATCTAATTTTCCAATAAACAGAAAATCCCACCGGAACTGATAGTAAAGTTAATTTCTCAAAGTAAAAATACAGACAAAAGACAATAAAAACCTGCCTACCTATATGTATGCATGGATACCTGCCTGCACGTCTGATTACCTACCTATTTAGATCTTTTCATATCTATCTCAATCTGTTCTGAGGTATCTATCTATACGTCTATGTCAGTCTGCTCAGATCTATCTATCTATCTATCTATCTATCTATCTATCTATCTATCTCAATCAGTTCAGATCTATCTATCTATCTATCTATCTATCTATCTATCTATCTATCTATCTATCTATCTATCATCTGTTCAGATACATCTCTCTCTATTTATCTACCTCAATCTGTTCAGAGCTATCTATCAATCTAAATCTGTATAAATCACTCTCTCTTTCTCTCTCTCTCTCTCGCTATATATATATATATATATATATATATATATATATATATCTGTTCCGATACATTTTTCTCTCTCTCTATCAACGTCAACATTTCAGATCTATCTATCAATATAAATCTGTTTAATTCTATCTATCTATCTATCTATCTATCTATCTATCTATCTATCTATCTATCTATCTATCTATCTTTGAAGGACCCACGAGTTATTAGCTGCAAAGGAGTGTGTTGTTCGGATTCATATCAAGATATCAACGGTAAAAACGATAAACCAATTATCACTCATTTTAAGATTCCTGCAAAACAAAGCCCTTTTAGCAAATAGAAAATTTGAAAAAAAGTGCATCCATCTACCCCTTCTTTTCTCTCTGTAGCTGCAGTTGAAAGCTACTGGATTCCGACAAATGCAGACTGACATGAAGGCCAGGTAAATGTGTATTTTCAAAACAGGCAACGCGGCCAAATTTAATATTGGCAGAGAGAGTTTAGTATATTCTCTTGCTTACAAAATCTGCATTCCCAGTGGTAATCTAAATTTTTGATAATTCAGTCGGATCGACTTAGTTTTTGTCGGTCGGGATTTATTTATAGATCTCGGTCTATTGATATTTATATATTTCTGTCTGTCTGCATTTATCTTTTAAGATCGATCTGAGTTTATTCATATCTATCCCAATCACTTTAAATTATCTGTAATATTCAATATACATAGATAAATAAATAAAAACACCAAACATAAAGAATCGTATGTATGTATATCTATCTATCTATCTATCTATCTATCTATCTATCTATCTATCTATCTGTCTATATATATATATATATATATATATATATATATATATATATATATATATATATATATATATATATAAACGATTTATCTTTCTCATGTTTTGTCATTTGCTTTATCTTTTATTCATCTTTCAATCTCACTTTTAGGTTATGCATCGATTTTGGTCCGCTTCTATCTATCTATCTATCTATCTATCTATCTATCTATCTATCTATCTATCTTTTTCTCTCTCTCTCTCTCTTGATATATATATATATATATATATATATATATATATATATATATATATATAGAGAGAGAGAAGAGAGAGAGAGAAAATAGAGAGAGATTGATAGATAGCGAGATGGATATAACGCTATCAAGCTCTCTTTTTTCACTCTTTTCTCTCTCTCTCTCTCTGTCTATTGCAGTATGTGTATATAAGCACCCATAAAAATAAATGGATAGATAAGGATCTATCTATCTATCTATCTATCTATCTATCTATCTATCTATCTATCTATCTATTTCATTATTTGTGTGTGCAGATAGATAGATCGATAGGGGTCCAAGTATGTATGTAAGCATATAGATCTATGGATAAAAGGAGAAATATTAATCTCTCTTTCTCTCTCTCTCTCTCTCTCTATATATATATATATATATATATATATATATATATATATATATGTATTATCTTTTTTTGGTGAACTTACCATTTTATGGATCACTGTCGTTTCATCTCTCTTTAAATTCGCTCCCATTCCCCTCTCTCAATTCGTGTTTTCCTCTCACTGTCTCTCTATTGATATATTGATCGAGTTGTCTGTTCGGATCTATCTGTTTATTCATCTATCTAGAATTTCTTTGAAACTTGGTTAATGTGATCGGATCTTTGGAGCCATAAATATTTTTGTCTGCTTCTTTTACGCCTCTTCCTAGAAATAAACAGAAACATTCTTGTAAACATAGAAATACCTCGTAAAGTATGACACACACACTAAACACCTGTTTCGCCGCTCCCTCACTATACTATATATATATATATATATATATATATATATATATATATATATATATATATATTATTGAATTCATTTTATTAGGTTCCTACGCTCAATGACATTTTCCTATTTGACATTAAATATGTTTTATTACGACATGAATGATGTCATTTACATGTACTTACAGTAATATGTAGCATTTTAGCAACGCCTTGGATGATTCACTTTGGAAGTAAAGTTCGTCTCTGGGCAATAAATGCTAAGAATTTATTTGACGCAGATTAGAATTAAATGCAAATTTCTTGGTCAATCAAGTAAGAGCGAGTTTCAAAAATACACAAGTAAGCACTCGTACATATTCCTTCATATGTATTTATTTAGCTTCGGTGCGTCAGGCACAATGTCGGGGCAACTATTGTGAACTGAACTTTACAGAAGTCATGAAAATCATGTTAGCCATTGTTACGAGACGGGGCGATTTTTTTTTTTAATCTACAAGGTGCCTCAACATTTAAGATTAGATCAATATAAACGAGAGGACTGAGACAAAGATTGCGACAAGCCAATTTTCCAAAATAAAGATAGATTGTTTATTTTCCTACCTTGAAAATCGGCTATGGAAATATTGATCTTTGTTGAAATGGCTAAGCCTAAACTACAAGAAAACAGAATGCATGGTCACCAGTAAAAGGATGAGCCCGAAATGCAATGTGCAGGTCAGGAACATTAGAATCAAACAGACGCGGAAGTTTAAATATCAGGGAAGCGTTTTGACATAGGACGGTAAATGCAACTCTAAGATCCGTAGACGTATGGGAATGGCGAAGGACGCATTCCAAAAGCTGGGCAGAGTATTGCAAGACAGCAGGATTTCTTTGGTAACAAAGAAAAGAATACTGAGCTCTTACGTGACATCTGTCCTTCTTTATGGCAGCAAATATTGGATGATTTCTTCAAAGATGTAGAAGGGACTCGAGGCGTCGGAGATGTGGTTCTACAGAATGATGCTAAGAATATCATGGACTGAGCATTTGAGCAATGATGAGGTCTTAGAGGTGATGCAAACGAGGAGGAGGCTTATATTTAACATCAGGAAGAGGCGGCTGAAGATTTTTGAACACGTAATGAGGAAGAAAGGCCTAGAGAATCTGATACTCACGTGTCGAATAGAGGGAAAACAACGTACGGTATACCTAGCGGCCTTAAGCAAGTGGATGACAGATCGTGATCTTGGGGAGGTGGCAGAGGGAAGGCATTTGTTTCTGTTTATTTCTAGGAATAGGCGTAAAAGAAGCCGGCAAAAATATTTAAGGCAAATGATAGCGGGTGGTGGAGAGCCATGATCGCCTACGTCCTGAGAGGACATGGCACATAGAAAGAAAGAATCGTGGTTCGAACACTGGTATCTGACACTGGTAGAATATGCCTAACTATCTCAAGTGCTAATCGAATTTGGTTTCGTAATAATTACGAGTTCAATCGCAATGCCGTGTCATCTACATGAGGCCTCAGCCGAGATTGAACTCACTAATACTTTGATTGGTGTAGTTCATAATCTTGTCAAATAGCTTAATTCTTGATGCTTCGCTAGGGCTATCAAGGGTGTTTTTTATCGTGACACCATCACTAAATGGATTGTCAGAGAGACTCCATTCACCCTCCTCTAAGAGCAGGTTTTGAATTCAGAGTTTTCCTTCTCCTAGACCAGTTGCCATCCAAGGCTATAGAACCCAGTCTGTCCTGCTATTTACCCATAGCTGGAGGGAGAAGAAAGAGGATTCACACCTTTCGCAAGGGTGTTAGCACGTAAGTGAATGTAATGGATTCGACTGGAATTCGAACTCGGCTCTCAGATTCCTCAATCCAAGCCGCTATCGATTACTCCACCGTGCCTCATTACTCCACCGTGCCGTGTAGCAGAGATACAAATTAATCGAATCCTGACTAGCAATAATTGAGCAATACTAAAATAAAACATAAGACGAGATATCTCGAAACATGGAAAACGGAACGAGAACAATCAACTTCCGTAGATTATATAAAAATGCAGCGACCTTAAAGGACTAGAATGGAAAACAATTCATTTTATCTCTATCCATAAAAGCAGGATGAATGTGTGTGTGCGCGCGTGTGTGTGTGACGAATGCACGGCCGCAATTTTCGACGGATTTGCACCAAAATTTACATGCACATGCTCCAAGTTAGCGGGAAGGCCAGGACCGACGTTGCATTTCCCAACCCCCATCGATAGTTGAAATAATCGATTTTTTCATGCTTCTACGACAGTTTTCATGTAGTTTGCGGCCATTTTCTACTGGCCTGAGTGAGAGCCTATAGCTGGCTGCCACGAATAGGCAGGAAGATTCTATTGACCAGCGTGAGAGCCAACAGCTGACTGACACGAATGTTAACTAGCATGCTAGCATGCAAAAAAAAAGTGGGAAAAATTTAAATCTGCATGGCACTTTACTCCAATTGGCTTATTCGCTTGCTTAAACTCAACGTTGATTCTGATTCCTCAGAACTGGGTTGGGTATGAAAAAGTATTTGTTGTTAACCTTTTTTTTCATTCGGTTTTTTCCAGTTACGAGTCCTTTTTTAAAGCTGATCGTTTTGTGTTCATTTTGTTTAGTTCTTTTTTCGTAACAGATTTAATGTTTAGTATAGAGCTTATAAAAAATTCGCAGTGTGAGATAGGCAAGAAGTAAGGCATGTAACAACATCAGCACGGCAAAGGGCACTCCTTTAAAGGCAAGGAAGGGCAAAAATATTTTAAGTCAAGTGATAGCGATTGCTGCATGAGTCGTACGATTTTTGAATCAAGCACGGGCAACGCCGGGCCATGCTGCTAGTCTAAATATAATGTATACTACGATTCGCATCATTAGCCAATTTTAATTGTTCGTAATGTTTAGAAAATTTATGAAGAGTTTTCTGGAAATAACTTCACTATTAATGAACGCCATATTTCACATATCTCGAAATTTATGGTTTACTCTGTGTTAGTCTTATAATATTAAAAAAAAAAACACCTTTATGGATTTTGCTGGATTTTAAAGTATCACGTTATAAGACTTAAACTCTGAAACATTATGTCGTTATTAAAAATCTTAATTTTAAACTCTGAGTTAAGTTTACATATATTGAACAGACATTTGAAATCTATGCCATTGCAGTAAACGAATATGCTGTGGTAAACCCTCCTACAGTAGAATGAACTCTTCCTCTTCTCATAAATACCAATTGAGTGATTCGGTTGGAGAATGCAGGCAGAGTTTTAACCTCCCTTCGTCTTCCGTGTCTTTTTTTCTGGTCCCTAAAAAGGCCACAACAGAATATTTAATTGATAGCAATCAATCTCAGCTTATAAACAGATGAAAATTCCAAATCCTTTAAAGAAGAATCTGCAATGTTATCGATCCTGACCTGGCATCTCGGTTTCAGTCATTTTCCCACCGCCGTAACAGGGCTTCCCTTTGCCTTTTCTAGAAATGTTTGCACGAAAATTGCTCTTTTTATTCCTCTCTCGCCACGGACAAACATTGTACATATGGGAGCCTGTTAGGAATTCATAGACATTTTGAAATATTATGCTTGATAGGTTGAGAGCGGCTCGGATTAATGAATCGGAGAGCCAAGTTCGAATTCTAGTCGAATCCATTACATTCACTTACATGCTAATACTCTTGGAAACGGTAACAATCCTCTTCTTCAGCCTCCAGCTATGGGGAAATAGCAGGACAGACCCGGTTCTATAATCTTGGATGGCAACTGGTCTACTGCCGAAAGAAATAGCGACCTACTGCGAGAAAAATCTGCCTCGTCAGTCATGTATCGAAAGATACATGATCGCATAAGCGTTTATCATGCATGGCACATGACTGATTGATGGTTGATGTAGTAAGAATGCTAAGTAAGAATGTGTTGTTTCGCTGTAAGGAATAATGTGGTATGTTTAGGTCAGCAATAGTGGCTATCTTGTTGTAATTATAAAGAAAGAAGAGGAATAGCCCTCCACTATCGCCACCTTCGGACTTGTGACGTATTTTTGTTGCTTTACAAAATAAATATTGCTTTTTACTGTGGTAACTCCACTTCAAGAAATTAAGCTTAGGAAGAGATTAGCAAGTTAATGTCATCATGTCCCATGCTAAACTGCTAAAAGTAACCGTAAAATAGATTTTAATAGTGTCTTCTTCTCCTGGTCTTCTCACCTATACAACTCACTTCTTGTTTACCTGTAAACTATAATATACAAAAGTTTAAAGCATCGTCAGTCACCATTGTCTGTCTCATTGAATCCTATTCATTTTATTGATATTTCTCCTCGGTAACAATTTCTTAGTTTTCTTTATACGCAGTAACCCCTTGCGCCATAGTGGGTACGGGCTTTAGTGGCTTCGAGCTTTAGTGACTTAGCGCTATAGTGACTTCTCGCTTTAGTTGTTCACAATATAATGGCTTCACGCTCTAGTGGCTTCCGGCTTTAGTGGCTTCGCGCTTTAGTGGATTCGAGCTTTTGTGGCTTCGTGCTATAGTGGCTTCGCGCTTTAGTGACTTCGAGCATTATTGGCTTCGCGCTATAGTGGATTTGCACTATAGAGGCTTCGAGCTTTAGTGGCTTCGCGCTATAGTGGCTTTGCTCTATAGTGGCTTCGAGCTTTAGTGGCTTCACACTATAGAGGCTTCGCGCTTTAGTGGATTTGAGCTTTTGTGGCTTCGCGCTATGTCTTTGCGCTTTAGTGACTTCAAGCTTTATTGGCTTCGCGCTATAGTGGCTTCGCGCTTTAGAGGCTTCGCGCTATAATGGCTTCGCGCTTTAGAGGCTTCGCGCTATAGTGGTTTCGCGTTACAGTGGCTTCGAGCTTTAGTGGCTCTACACTATAGAGGCTTCGCGCTTTAGTGGATTCGAACTTTTGTGGCTTCGCGCTATAGTGGCTTCGCGCTTTAGTGACTTCGAGCTTTATTGGCTTCGCGCTATAGTGACTTCGCGCTTTAGAGACTTCGCGCTATAGTGGCTTCGCGCTACGGTGGCTTCACACTATAGAGGCTTCGCGCTTTAGTGTATTCGAGCTTTAGTGGCTTCGCGCTATAGTGGCTTCGCGCTTTAGTGACTTCGAACTTTATTGGCTTCACGCTCTAGTGGCTTCGCGCTTTAGTGGCTTCACACTATAGTGGCTTCGCGCTTTAGTGGATTCGAGCTTTAGTGACTTCGCGCTATAGTGGCTTCGCGCTTTAGAGGCTTCGAGCTTTAGTGTCTTCGCGCCATAGTGGCTTCGCGCTATATTGGCTTCGAGCTTTAGTGGCTTCACACTATAGAGGCTTCGCGCTTTAGTGGTTCGCAATATAGTGGCTTCGCGCTCTAATGGCTTCGCGCTTTTGTGGCTTCGCGCTTTAGTGGCTTCCCGACTTACTCGGAGCAAAGTGATTGAACGAAAACCTTAAAAAGTAATACCTTTTTTGACGCAAACTTGTGTTTCAAATACATGATCTCCTTTTGTTTGTAATAATTTATGAATTATTTTCATAATTTTCTGTAATGAAACGTTTTGTCCTGAAATTCTTGCAATCTAAGGGCGTGGTGAGAAATTTCCTGATGGGTTTACAAAACAGGTGACAGAAATAAGGCTGACCCAAGTGAACTTTTTTTTCCACAAAATAATAACCAGAAATTCATTTGACTCTCAAAGGCTGTTACAAAATGTACATGGTAGAAGGCTGTAGTTCCCAGGAAAAAGTTTAAAAATATGAATCAATCATTAGGCGTATTATCTCTCATGGCAATTCATCGACCGTATTGCCAATGGTGACGAGCATGCTGCGATAAGATGTAATGTCGTGAAATGTTTTAACGTGAGTAATTTTTGTCTATACGATGGAGTCAGAATACGGCCATTTATGAGGTGAAATGGTAAATTCTGGAGAACATAACGCGCCAGTTGTTCATCAGTGTTGATAACATGGTCAAATGAATCGTTCTTAAACCCTTAGACAAATTACTACAAAGAAGATCGGCAATTTCGATGCACTGCAAATCACGAAGTGACTGTTCGATAGTTGTCTAAAGCACTGATTAGGACAAATGTAGATGCCGGGACCCCTTACCTGTGTGAAGCCCTGATTCAGAAATGTAAAAAAAATGCTACTAGATTGAAGTACTAAAACATCATCACTCAGAAAAAGATTAAATCACAAGAGAGCTCGGAGAAAATGTCAAAATTGCTTGAACTACAAAAAAATTTCCTGCTGATTTACATTATTGAAGAGACAAGCCGGGTAATTTTAAATTTAATTTTGAAATAATATTTAATATATTTTCTGGATAAATTTAAACCATTTTATCATTTCGGTTTGCTGCAGAAGATTTAAAAAAAACTTATCTGTCAAAATATATTTATTACCGAATTTTCGATGAGTTAATTTTTTCATTCTTGAAATATATATATATATATATATATATATATATATTAAATACATTATTCAGATTATTGTTCCCATCTTTGTCGCCATATTTATTACAAAGTTTCATTATTGAAATATATATATATATATATATATATATATATATATATATATAATTTTCATTATTCAGATTATTGTTCCCATCTTTATCGCCATATTTATTACAACGTTTCGGCCATTGCACGCTCCGGCCTTCTTCAGGTGGTTGTAATATCGAACTGAACCCTTTATTTCGCTCACTGGGGTAGATTGTTCTAGTTCAACGTGCCATGTTTTAATGGATGTTAGTTATGTCCTGTTAATTCTCTTCCCCAAGTACTCCACTGCCTTAACCGGGTATTGAACTCACACTCTTTGGGTACTGTCACTGGATCTAACCAACGCCTTTATCCACTGTGGCACACTGGATAAACAGGAATAATGTAAATAGCGTACATAATACCTCATCTCAGATATATATATATATATATGTGTGTGTGTGTGTGTGTGTGTGTGTGTGCGTGCGTGCGTGCGTGCGTGCGTGAAGTTAGACCTAGCTAAGCACATAATGAAGGTTTCTCCAGAATGTTCCCATGTACATAGAGAGTGACTGTGCTATTTTATGCCATATATTAACAGCAAAGCCACTTGTCTTGCGTCTCCATTTTTCGTTTAGACACTCCACTCTTACTTTGTTGCCCAGTGACATCAATAATAACCCAACCTTTTATTCCACCTGTTTTCCTTTGATCGTTTACACTTTTTTTTTCAAATGATCTATCTTGCACATTTATAAGTATACCTTGCGTCAGTGCATCGAATATTGTCACAACATAGGGGCTGGTGCTTCCGCTATGTATCTAGAAATTCTTGACAAAATCCTATGATCCTGAACGTAATCGATCCTGACATGCCATACTGGGTTCAGTCATTTTACAACCGACGTAACACAGCCTATCTATGCCTCTTCTATATTTAATTGTATTACTTGTTTGGCAGATCGGTCTCAGAATTGCATTGTTGAAGTTACTATTTGTAACCGTAAGTTGTCTGCTGAAAGTTTCTTCTCTCGCACTTCTCGATTGTGGAGCACGCTTCCAGTATCCTGCTTACCTGTCAATGACAGAGCTCAAAAATTTAAATGCAATGTGATTCGTCATGATACCTGAGATCTTGATCCTGGAATTTAACGTCAGATATGCTGATGGAAGGCAAAAAAATGTTTCTCTAACATGGTTAAAATGGAAATAGTTTTCCCTGATTAAAAGGAGAAACGATAGATTTTTCACTGTACAATCCAAATTCAAAAATAGCTGAGACAGCATATTAACATTTGCTTTTCCATTAATCTGGCATATATTGTAGTAAGCCACAAAAAATTAAAATAAAGTGAAAGGTGAAGGTTGTATTTTTGTTTCCATTCTGAGGGGAATTATAAAGTATATATATATATATATATATATATATGTATATATACACACACCTTGAGCATGTTCCACATTTTGTAAATAGGTTCAAGGTAAGTCAGAAAAAATTAATTACTTTTATTTTTTGAATAATTTCTTTCAAAAGATGGGGGCGAATATTTGGTTCAGAAGTCAAAGAAAATATTTGAGATGGCTGTTGTTCTTACAAATATTAATAATATTAAAAAATAAAAGTAAATTAAGTTTAATCTGTAAAAAATACACTGGCGCGGAAAACAGGATTATATGAATTGAATTGGAAATTTTCACACACACGCACACTCATATAAATATTGAATTTTGAATGTGTGAATGCAGATAGAAATATTTAAACATCCTTCCATTATAAAAGAAATTATTATTTACGTATATATTTTGCTGTACACACACACACACACTCACACAAACACACACATACACACACACACACACACACACACACACACACATATATATATATATATTAAGTAGTAATATAAGTAGTATATATTATATAGTAAGCGTAACAGCAAAATTGTCCAATTGTTAGATTAAGATTAGGACGAGTGTATCTTACAAATAATTAAAGATATCCTCTTCGATTTTCTCCGTGTTTTTATAGCCCTAGAAGACTCTATTCTGAGCAATGAGAAAGTATAATTACTCTATGCTTAAAAGAAGTAAGGTGATGAAATCCGTCATAAACGAAAATGATTTGTTCATCATTAAACAATCATAGCTAAAAATCCGAAGCTCATCAAGGATTGATATCCAATTCATATATATATATATATATATATATATATATATATATATATATATATATTATTATTATTATTATTATTATTTATTATTATTATTATTATCCCGGGTTTATTTTCAAAATTATTCAAAATGATCTTCGTGCTCTCTAAACTTCTAACTTTCTGTCCTGGAGTAAAATTGTGTCTCGCAAGTTTTACGTACGGTTTTCAAGTCTTTTTTTCAGTACTCTTTTGACCTTCATAGCTGAAAGTCCTCTATCAAGTCCCAAACGATTCTTGGGTTGAGTTGAATTCTCTCTAATTGATCTAGATGATCCCTCTTGCTATTCTGACCTCCTGATCCAGTTTTTTCTATAATGTTTAAACTTTTATTCACCGTTCTCCTGATGGTTCTTGAATAGACTTTAATGATAGAAACAAGGCAACGAATACTGGTAACATTACTGAAAGCCTGAATGATATTTTCCCTCTCACCATTGCTCTTTTGTGAAGACAGTGGGGCTGACACAAAACGATTTTAACCTGTTCCATTTCTAGCTGAATAACTCATAGCTTTTTCAGTCATTCTTACCACAAATTGTGTCGAGATGGCTAAACGCCTTATCTGAAACCCTGGAAAAAGAAAGTAAATTAATTTAGGGTTATTTAGATATTAAACATGTTGAGGGCTTTCTAATTATGCTATTACACAATTTAGAAAGTGTTTTCTGTTAAACATACACACAAACACGCACACACATACACACACTCATATATATATATATACATATACATACATACATATATATATATATATATATATATATATATATATATATATATATATATATATATATAATATATAATCAAGCGAGAGCTACAGGTCTAACTTTTATTCAATTTATTATATCTGCAGTGGGCCAACATATGAAGAATGTGAGGTTTATCACGTTTGTATTTTAGGCACATCTGCTTTTGAAGTGTATAAACATCAGGAAGAATTTTTACTTTCTTCGTGATCTCCACAGTCTTTATCATTCACGCCTTCGATTTTAAATATTTTTACACCAACAAGGTAAAATTTCTTCAATAATTAAAGCTTTATGTAAAGCACTACCGTAGCAGTTTTTTTGTAATTAATCCAGTAAGAGAGGCATGAAAATTTCAAACAAACACTTCACTCATCACACACACACGCAAAACACACACGCACTCACACACACACACACACACACACACACATACACACACACACACACACATACCATAATAATCTTAATTTCAATATTGAATATGCTAATAAAACGCGTAAATTTCAGGAATAAGTTATTCCAGAAAAAATTTCGCTTGAAGATGGAACAGAGCTTAGTACTTTAATTCAATTTAATTCAAATAATTATATTGAAGTTTTCGGCTTTTGTTTTTGAAACATGAGAACTCTTATGTCGCGTTGGAATCATATTTTTAAATAAATAATATATATATATATATATATATATATATATATATATATATATATATATATATTTACATAATTTACATAGGCAATACAAAATATATTTAAATAAATATATTATTAGAATATAATGCTAAAGAACTGTGGTTTATTAACCTGACTGTTCTTTCTTTTTTTTTATGCATGCATATATATATATATATATATATATATATATATATATATATATATATATATTAATAAAGAAAAACAGACCACTTTAAAAGTCCATTATAATAATTTATTTCACCAGAGTCCGTTTAAAGGACGCCGTATCATCCGATAGCACTTCTAAAAAATGAAACGAAAAGTAAAATCAAAATTGATGGGTAGTGTAAGTTTTTGTAATTTAACAGAATGTAATAAGCGTGGTTAGAGAGACATGGAAGAGTTTAGAGAGGTTTAATTTAATATTTCTCTCAATCCTACTTAGTATTGGGGGAGGATATATATATATATATATATATATATATATATATATATATATATATATATATATATATAATGATAAAGCCTATGAATTTTCAGGATATACGCTATCATTTATTCTTTTATTACTTGAGAATTGAAATGCCTTATTTGGAAACGTAATGGAATTGTTTCACCATGTCTTTTCTGTTGAGATTCAGAGTTTTCCTTTTCTTAGACTGGTTGCCCTCCATGGGTAGGGATCCCATTCCACTCTTCTCTTTTATACATAGATGCAGAGACAAGAGATAAAATCATGTCTTTCTCATATGCAGGAAAGGGAACGCAGAAAGCGAGGCTAGCGTTTGAACTCGGCTCGCTTAAATATAAATTTAGAATCATGATAAACTATGTATAAAAGCATTAATGGATTTTTGCAAAACGTCATAAGACGAATAAATCAGTATCGTTTTGACCGTTAGAATTAACCTCCGCGCATTCACGCACCCTCACCCAAGCTTTTGTTCTGTACTTCTAGTATCGGCATCCCATGTCTAGCTATATTTTTGTAAATTCAGTTTTTAGTTCCCAGTCTTTCAACTGACCTTCTCCAAAAGGCATCATAGATGTGATTTAAAGACACCTGTGTATGTGGAGAAGGCACACACAAGAATGAAACTTAAAAGTAAAAATATGAAAATAAATTTCTTTGATTGGTTCTCAAACGTAATTTGGTGGCATGAAACTGTAGCCATGCGAAAATCTGATAAAAGCCTTTCTTTTGCAGAGAACGAGAGACAGCTGTCCTTGTTGTGCTTTGGGTAAAAAAAAAATAACTCGATAAACAATATCTGGACTTTTGAGTTGAATCATTTTATTAACGATTTATTCCCACCGCAATATTTTGTATCAAGAAAAAAAAAAATGGTTTTAGTTATAAATTTCTAAAAAGATGACATCCGCCATTAATTGCAGATTTAAATTTTCAGTCTTAATTATAGGTTTATATCATTCGAATTCTGATATGAAGACCGCGTAGCATAATTTGATTGGAAATAGAACACAATCAATACAGTTTCATTAAAGACACCGACATAAGGAATGCACTGAATAATTTTAGAAAGAGTAAAACAATTGAAAAAGAATGTATACCTATGTTTTATAGAATATGAAAACGCGTTTGATAAAATCCATCACAGAGAACTGTTAGAAATGCCAGGCAATGTTTATTTGGGAAATATGTGAGAATAATTCATAACTTATGCTGGGTGCAAACAGCCTCTGTACAGACAGGAAATGAATTCGGAAAATACAGAAAGTAGAAATGGGCGGAAGACAATGGCGTATCTTCTCATCTGATTACGCAAACTTTAGATTTAAGCAATGATAAAAGGATTAAAGGAAAGTGGGAAGGAAGGACTAAGCATAAAATGTTAATAAAACATAATGTATGGCTGTCAGTAAGTCCAGGATCTAATTGAAACTGGAGAATAATATTTGAAGGAAAGACAATAATATCCGAGAAATTATCTACACTATCTTTGACGATTACAGGCCACATCACATCGAAACATTGGTTCCTGTACGATCACCAAATTAGACAACGTCGATTTCGGTTATTAACTAGATTGGTGACTGCATGAGAATACCAGGTGCTCTAAGTTTAGATGAGCATGAGGTGTAATGGGTAAATGTTCCGTATGAACAAAGAGCAGAGTTCCAATTCCAGAGTTCCAATTCCAGAGTTGCGAGAGCAGAGTTCCAATTCCAGAGTTCCGAGAGAAGAGTTCCAACTCCAGACTTCCGAGAGCAGAGTTCCACTTTCAGAGTTTCGCGAGCAGAGTTCCAATTCTCGAGTTCTGAGAGCAGAGTTCCAATTCCAGAGTTCAGAAAGCAGAGTTCTATCTCCGGAATTGCGAGAGCAGTGTTCCAATTCCAGAATTGCGAGAGCAGAGTTCCAATTCCAGAGTTCCGAGAGCAGAGTTCCGATAGGAGAGTTCCAATTCCAGAGTTCAGAAAGCAGAGTTCCACCTCCGGAATTCCGAGAGCAGAGTTCCAACTCCAGACTTCCGAGAGCAGAGTTCCAATTTCAGAGTTTTGCGAGCAGAGTTCCAATTCTCGAGTTCTGAGAGCAGTGTTCCAATTCCAGAGTTGCGAGAGCAGAGTTCAAATTCCAGTGTTCCGAGAGCAGAGTTCCAGTTCCAGAGTTCCGAGTGCAGAGTTCCAATTCCAGAGTTCCGA
The DNA here is from genome assembly GCA_903632075.3 of Acanthosepion pharaonis. Lineage (NCBI taxonomy): Eukaryota > Metazoa > Mollusca > Cephalopoda > Sepiida > Sepiidae > Acanthosepion > Acanthosepion pharaonis. The sequence continues at coordinate 944,651 of CAHIKZ030004753.1, read as the reverse complement.
GAACAGAGTTCCAACTTTAGAATTCCGAGAGCAGAGTTCCAATTTCAAAGTTGCGAGAGCAGAGTTCCAACTGCAGAATTCCCAGAGCAGAGTTCCAATTCCAGAGTTCCATTTCCAGAGTCCCGAGAGTAGAGTTTCAATTCCCTTTAGTTTATTTCTATTCACTTAGGCACAAATACGTTTGAGAAAGGTACGGACACGCACATCCTTTCCCATCAGACATAGGTTAATAATAAGACTAGTATAACTAAACCACAATTATCTCCAAAAACGAACGAAACAGTAAAAAAATATAACCAAAAAAAAAAAAAAAATAACGATTACAATTTTACTGAATAATGATTTGCTTTGCTTTGCTTTAAGGCATATCAAACTCAATGGGTTATTCAATGCCGACAAGATTTTTATTGCTAGTAATATTTTTTTAAAGGTATACCTGTTAAATTTTTCTTCGAAAATGTATTGCTGGTAATGATTTTTTACAAAGTATTTCTGGTATTAAATCCAATTTTACACATTCATAGTGTTTTAACCGCAGTTTGGGGATTAACTATTTATCCATAGCTGGGACCCTAACAGGTGCTACCACCCCGGGTCAGGGTTGACTTGGGAACACCAGCAATTAAGAGGTAGTTTCACCCTCCTCAAAAACTCCTGATCATAGGCTTTGCTGTCGGAATTATTTTATCATCTTACTCAGGATGCGGATTTAGTTTATCGTCATACCCAGGACGGACTGGACAATGCTTTTCATCCCAACAATTAATCCATATATTTAAGGGAATTGTATCGAAAAACAAAACAAAGACAATACAACAGACATGAAATAATGTTGATTGTTAATTCTGGCCATGTGGTTGTCCAATATCCCGGCATAAAAAAAATAAGGGGCAATCTACCAAAATATTTACAGAGTAATAAAATGCTTTGTCACTGTTTGTCTTCCTATTCCTTCTTTCTTTTTCTTTTTTTTCATTTTCATATATAAAGCCAGATACACACATGCACATTAAATCGCGCATAAAATTGATTTTATGGAAGGGCAAAAGTGACGATAAGTGTTTTATATTTATGGAATCGATAATTGCTTTACTTCAGTGTCCGGCAATAAATATAACAAAGTTTGTCGCATATTACGAACACGTATCCCAATATAATTGGCGTCTAAAGTTATCTCATTTCCACGTGTCAATCAATTTTATTTTACAGGAACTATTAAATAAACACGTCTCTTTGAAGAGGGACTACATGGTGCTTGAGAGAGTCGCATATGATTGGTTACTACTGTCATTGGTTTTTCATCCTAGTTATTCGTCTAGATATAGAATGCTCATTTTGAATGTAAATATTTTTTTCTAAAAAGCAAATCGTACACTACAAGTTACAGACACTATCAATGTTTGGTTCATTCGCAAATATGATGTACACACACACATATATATATATATATATATATATATATATATATATATATATATATATATATATATATGTATGTATGTATATATATGTATGTATATATATATATATATATGTATATATATATATATTTAAATATATATGTATATATATATATATATATATATATATATATATATATATATATGTATATATGTATATATATATATATATATATATGTGTGTGTATATATATATGTGTATGTATATATATATATATATATATATATATATATATATATATATATATATATATATGCACATTGAAACAAAACACAGTGCCGAGTGTTGACTTCAATGGTCATTTACATAATTGCATATGTATTATACCTGATATCTTGCACTTTATACCATGAATACAGCATACCTTAAAACTATATTGTTATCATATATATATATATATATATATATATATATATTGAGAGAGATAGGGGGACAGAGCAGAAGTGTCATACGAATCAATATTACACGGTGCCTATCAATTATGCTCAAAATATCCCATTAAGTGATAAAATTGACAGCCACAATACTCTGTAGATTTACAGTCTGTATCTTAAAACACACTTTTTTCCATATTGAGCACTCTTCTCTCTCTCTCTCTCTCTCTCTCTCTCTCCTTATGTGTCCGTGTGTGTGTGTGTCTGTGTGTGTGTGTGTGTGTCTGTGTGTATGCTTGTACGTGCATATGTGTTCGCGCATGCGCCTGCGTGTGTTTCAAATCACTTCTGCGACTTTAATATAGTGGGAAAATATTGGTCTACCTATTGTGAGTTATGTCTGCCCAAAGTTATGACTTCGAAAAGTCGGAGAAAATAAATTACTTTGGTAACTAGATTATTTGAATTTAAAATTATACCAATATATCAAACAGTCAATTATTCTTACCTACAAATACAGGGGAAAAAAACAACTTCATAAACAAATTTAAATCAGCAGTAAATAGATCATAACACCACACGCAACAGCACACAACATGCACATATAATGGCCAAATACAGTGGTCAAACCACACGCATACATGCACACACTCTCACTCGCGGGTATCTGTGGACCACAAATATGTATACGCATATTGGCAAAAACAATGGACTGGTCACAGGCACGCACGCAAACCTTACACGACATAGGAAATGCGTGTGTATGTATGTATATATGTATGTATATGTGTTTGTATGTATACTAATTTCTTATAATAAGACAGTATGTATGTATAGAGAGGGAGTGCGCATATACATGCGCGTACTGATATATATATATATATATATATATATATATATATATATATATATATGCACATAAATGTTTTTGTATATATATATATGTGTGTGTACATACGTGTATACTAATTCCTTATAATAAGACAGTGTGTATGTATGGAGAGGTAATATGCGTATACATACGCATGCTGACAAAAACACAGAAAATGGAAATAGATCTAAGAACACACAGGGGTCATTAAAAGATAAGAATATAGATATCTTTCTCACCCTTTCTTGGACCAGTCTTAATTGTTTTATTATCCTTCACGCAAAACATATTTACTGCCAGTTCAAGGGAGATATTTGGGTCACTACCACACACAAAAGAAGCGAATGCTTAATATCGAGTATATCTAACATCGAAAAATGTAAGAAAAATGTTAATATATATATATATATATATATATATATATATATATATATATATATATATATATATATAGGAAGAGGTTATAGTAGTGCCCACGAGAGAAAAGTGTCCATATTAAAAAAAAGGAAAAACCGCAAACGTTTTTTGATTGAACTGTGGATTTTTTAAAAAAGATATTATGTTTTATTTTTCATAATTGTGCTACACGTGTTTCCGGTCTCGCTACCGTCATCAGGTAATGGATGGAGATTTCCACATAGTATTAATAACAATTAAATTTTTCTAATGTTTTTCGATGTTAATTATTCTCGATATGAGACATTATCCTTTTTGCGTGTTAGTTTCCCAAATGTCTCTATTGAACTGACAGTGAAAAGTTCTGCGTAAAGGGTTATAAAACAATTACGATTGGTCCGAGAAATGGTGAAGGAGTTATCGGCATTCTTATCTTTTAATGTGTCCTGTGTGTTCTTAGATCTGTTTCCATTTTCGCGTGTTTTTGTCAGCATGCGTGTATATATGTATATTCCCTCTCCATACATACACACTGTTTCATTACGAGAAATTAGTAAACACATTTGTACATATACATACATATACACACACACTTATATATACACACACAAACACATACACCGTCCTATTACAAGGAATCAATACATGCACACACATACATATATACGTACAAACATATACATATACTTCCTTAGTTACATGGAATCAGTATACACACATACATACACACATATATACGTACATACATACACACATACTTCCTAAGTTGTGTGGGGTTTGCGTGCGTTACCGTGAGTAGTTTCCTTGCTTTTTTCAATACTTTTGCGGTTTCTCTCTTCTTTTTATATATATATATATATATATATATATATATATATATATATATATATATATATATATATATAAAATAAAATAAAATTAGGAAATCAGCCGATCACTCTACTTTGGTTTCAGCATTTTGGTATCTTCAGTAGCTTTCCTAACACTTTATTATTTATATATAAACGCACAATATGAAGAAGTGTAATAGACTGGGGAGGAAAACGCGAGTGTATTGAAATTCTATTGGAGGGGGAATATATATATATATATATATATATATATATATATATATATATATATATATATATATATATATATATATATATATATATATATATATATATATTAATACCTACCTGGTTATTAATTAACACACACACACATACATACACACACACATATATATATATATATATATATATGTGTGTGTGTGTGTTAATGTATGTATATGTGAGATTTGCATGGGTGTGTATACAGTATATGACAGAGCAAGATCTTTAATATTACCTTCAAATATTACCCTATACTAACTTAACTAAAATTTAAATAAAGAAATTACCTATCTAGAAACAGTCACGAGTTAAATTCATGAACTAAATTCAAACGGATACAGATGTCAACTTAATAATCTATAATAATTTTTTTTTTTAAATATAAAAAAGATTACTAGAAATAAACTTATATTTTAAACTAAAATTTTATTCTTTTAATGTACTTTCTATGAATATTTTTTCTAATCGACTATTTCATAGAAAATCCCCAATTTTAAAAAAAAAATTAAATCACTAACAAACATCAAATTAAATTCTTTGTAGACAGTTTAGACATTCAAATTCATATCAAACATTTTAATCTTTATGAACCCCCAAAATAACACTTTCAAAGTAAAACAAAATGACAACGTCTTTTTCAAGCCTGTTTTTTTCCAAAGAAAATTAGTAACACCTTCTCTCATGACTTCCTTCTCTCTTTTCCTTTTGATGTGTTTTTTCTCTCTACCCCTTCTATATCAATATATAACTTCCGTTAAGTTAACCGTTTAAATGCGTCAATGTCGGGACATCCTCAAGTAATTTTAAATATGAAAGAATAAAAATATTAAATTACATCTAACTCACTCATGTCGTCTCCCCCACTCACTTCCTCACTTCGTTAATTTACACATGCTTAATACGGCCCGTCAAAAATGTGTACATTTCTTTTCATTTTTTGTTTCAACCTTTGGAAGTAAAGTCTGATGATCCGCAGTCCTTTTAAAAGGGCTCTGGTGAAATAATTTATTACATGGAACCTTAAGTTCTTATTTAAATTATTTGCTCTGGATTTACATTGAACTTTCTGGATTTTAACCTCCTTGGGTTTACCCATACGGATTACCTAATATTTCATAAACTATATATATATATAAAGCCAAATGGAGGCAGCATAAGTGCTCTTTCAACAATATAAATAAAAGAAATCAGCCTTCTCTATCTAAATATTTTTGGCATTTGAAGGAAATAAATAGGACACCTAAAGTAAAATGGAAAATTATAAACAGGACTAGAACTTGTAAAACTTGGGATGACCCATACCCTTTGTGCCTCCATGAGAAACTGCACATTATTAAGTTTCTAAATAATAAAAATCTATTAAACAATAGACATGAGTTAACAGTTTTTTGCCGACATCATCAAATCTTTGCATTGAATAATTAGCTTAAAAACAAACATACAATAAAATAATTTTTATAATCCATAGCCCTAATAAATAGTTTAAATACCATACAAAAAATGATAACCCTTTATAAAGTCGTCAAAAAACAAATGTTACGGCAGTTTTCATATACACAAAACCCTTTCATAAAGAAATAAAATAAAAAAAATAAATAAATCTCCATAGACACGTAAACCAGACTAGGCGAAATCATCTTCCGTTTTAAATTTAGATATCCCCACCTTACCCTGACTTGACATCTATGAATGTAACTCTATACCGATACATATTATTAACACCCAACACACCTCCCTATTTAAACAATCGTCCTGGCTGTTACCATGGAAATTTTGATTTCAATTATGAATATGCTATTGAAACACGTAAATTTCAGAAATAATTTATTCCAAAAAAAATTTCGCTTGAAGATGGAACAGAGCTTACTTTAATTCAATTTAATTCAAATAATTATATTGAAGTTTTTGGCTCTTGTTTTGAAACATGAGACCTCTTATGTAGCGTGTTGGAATCATATTTTTAAATAGATAATTATATTTATGCTCTACTTTTGTATCGAGCACATTTTTTTTAAATAATAACAAAAATACTAAAGAACTTTGGATTATTTACCTAACCAGTTCTTTCCTATTTTCTATATATTTTCACACACACACACACACACACACACACACACACACACACACACACACACACACACACACATATATATATATATATATATATATATATTAATACCTACCAGGTTACTGAATTAATGCTCTGTCATTTTTATGGCATGGAGCACTTTTTTTGGCTGAAGGCTAAAATTGAGCAGACTCTATTTATATTTGCTTATTCAAACTTTGGGACCATATATGCTCTAATGGGAATTTGGTTGTATGGTCCAGTACCATGGTACCTGTTTCTCTTGTTACTGAGCACTTTTTCCTTTCCATGTCAAATTGGGGTGGGGGGCATTTTAGATCTTGGCTGGTTGATGTATCCTCTTGACTGTGCGAGTTTGTTTTGCTTGTCAAATTGTACTCGTTCGGTGCTATATAAGGTAACTATCATATTACTGCAAGTTACTGGCTACCTAAAGACTGTGTACCTTACTCTTTTGAGTAGGTACACATCTACTTATCATCTCTCAGTTGCGTCTGTGTCTTTGGGCAGAGTGGAGTCAGGGGCTACTCCGTCAAAGGACAGAGTCGCAACTGAGGAAAATTATACTGAGAGGTGCCGTCCCTGGAGAACAGCTGCGCCTTCTCATTGCACTAGAGAGAAGGATCGGTGTAGGCACCGAGGCCAGCTCAACCGACGGTTGCGCTCGGGCTCCCCACATTAAACCGACCTTGTGTCACAACCTGACCTCGTATGGGGTTGAGTAAATATCTACTGGCTACCTAAATATCAGGTAGTTAAGCAGCTGGAGCTGGCCGCGTGCTCAGCTCTTAGCTGTTGTCAAGCAGGGAGGAACCTGGACGAGGCTATGCCGAATGGGCAGAGTCTCGTCCTAGGAGGTAGATAGACCCGACCCAGTTTATGCGGGGTCTACGGGGAATTTTTGCCCGTGCGTTCGGATTGCCCCACATTAAATTCGGCCGTGTGTCACATCCTTCTTCGTCGGTAAATATTACTGGCTACTTGAAGATTGTATGCAAGCGCATGAAAGTTAAAGCAGTAGCCAGTCATTGTCAACCTCGTTATTCAATTAATCAAAAACCCATGCTCTGACCTGTCCAGTTTGAAGTCACACCTGGTCTCTCGACAAATATTCCTGCCTGGGAATTTTGATGACTTGATTAACACCAGTCCCCTCCAAATAGTCGTCTTGAAATTTAAAAACGCGATATCTGCCAATAACAAGTTACCTTGTTATAATTTAAGTCAAGAAACTACTTTTAAATTATAACAATTCTTTTGATATAATGATTTACTGACACAAGTTCTCATACTTAACCTATTTCTGGGGGATGAAGAGGTGATTTCCTACCGTTCCCAAGGGTATTTGTGCGTAAATAGATATACGGAACCCGTTTGTAACTGGAAATCGGACCTTCGATATCCGATTCCAGATCGTTAACCATTACAAAACATAAGCAATCTTATAGAACCTGGTATTCACGCATTTAGGTTCAGTCCAGAATCGACGTTAACTTCGGTGATCTGCTGAGAACCGGTGTTTCAACGTGATATGGCCGGAAGCCCTTTAGTTGTTACGGAAGCATTCATTCGGGAGTTTGTTTACCTTGCAAGGGTTGGCTGAAAAATTCATGGGCTAAATATGAACGAGTGATGCTAGAGCTATGAAAGCTTCCCTACATCAGTTTCAACATTTCTTATTAATAACTGCATTAATAACTGCATTGATTGCTTCCAGGCAAACTCATAATTCAAATAAGACTTCAAATGGAGCTGGTAGCGATTTCTCTTGTAAATTGACAATACTTGGCATCGTGGAGTCATAAAATATCTGCAGAAAACGGGGGTTAGCTCCCAAGGACATTCATAATGATTTAATTGAGACATTAGGGGAAATCGCTCCAGCTATATTAACAGTTCAAATGTGAACAGCTGAATTTAGGAGGGAAGGGAAAGTTCTGAAGATAAACTAAGTTCTCGACGTCCTGTTGCTGTCACCACTGAGGAAAACAACTCATAGGGATGGATGACGGGCGACTGATTATGAATCAGATATCCAATACTATTAGCATATCCCGCGAGAGAAATTAAATGGTTCTATACAATGAATTTGGCATGACGAAGGTTTCTGCTCGGTGTGTTCCACGTCTTCTGACATCTGATCAAAAGCTCACCAGTCTAATCACATCACTGGAAAATCTAACATTCTTTGAATCAGAAGAGGACCGTGAAGTTATGGATAGCGACTCGGATTGAGGAATCGGAGAGCTGAGTTCGAAATCCAGTCAAATCCATTACATTCACTTACATTCTAATGCCCTTGGGAAAGTTATGAATCCTCTTCTTCTCCCCCAGCTATGGGTAAATAGCAGGACCGACTGGGTTCTATAGCCTTGGATGGCAACTGGTCTAGCGCAAAAAGAAATGGCAACCAATTTGCTTCGTCAGTCATGTATCGAAAGATACATGATCGCCTGATCGTGTATCACGTATGGCACATAAGTGACTGATAGTTTCCTTGAACGTTTCCTAATCCAGGATAAGTGTTGGGTTAATCCTTTTGAACTAGAGGCAAAGAGACAATCCACGCAGGGGAAACATTCCTCGCCACCTGCTCCTAAGAAAGTTCAAGACATTTTATCTGCATAGGTCCCGAGTGTTTCATTGAAGGGATTCCTGGTAGCCCATGCCTTAAAGAAGTACAGAGTTGTACTCACAAGTACAGCTTACACATTACTAAACGCTGGATGATGACTCCACTGTTTTCAGGTGAAAAGATATTTTGTTTATTGAATATCCTCAAAAGAGCCACACCAGTTATAGAGAGTACTATGCCAAATTTCTAAATCAGTTTTTAGAGGCTTTCAAGAACAAACAACCAGGAAACTGACGAAAGGTATCTTTTTTCATCAAGACAATGCACCAGCACGCATGTTTTTGGTTCCAATGGCGTCTCTCCCTGGCTGTGGCTTTGAACTGCTTGATCACTCTGCCTATTCTCTTTATTTGACTATCATCTTCCCTCCAACATGAAAAAAAAACCTGGCTGAGAGCCAATATTATATCATGATAACGTCATATCTGCTGTTGATGACTTTTATGAACAACAGGATGAACAGTTTTCTTTGAATATGATGGAAGGGAATAACCTGTCACCCTCATGAGTGACTACCCTATGGGTAGTAGCTACCTATAAGCAGCTGTGACTCAGCGGATTACAGAGTCTAGCTAGAATCTGTTCCAGCGTGCTGGTCAAACTCTCTGCCTCTGGGCGGGGAGTGGTATCCTCAGACGAGGTGATGTTGATGGGCATAGTCTAGTCTCGTCTCCGGAAACAATCCGTTTTATACGGGAAATTTTTGGCTGAGCCTACGGGCTCGGATACTATACATTAAATTCGGTCCTGTGCCACATCTTGTCGCGTGGGGAGGTTAGTAAATACACTAACTGGGATCTGTTGAGTACGACTCAGACTTACACAAGAACTACCGACTTTTCAATAGTAGCACTCACTACTGGATTGACTTGTGACGACCATTGTGCATAACTGTTACCTTTTATTCCGAGTGTACTGGTTTTTTACAATAAACCTTTACTTACTTATTCCCCCTTGATTTTCAAGTATATATTCCTATTAGCACGGAATTTAACGGGATAGTACAATGTAAGTTTACTGTGATAGAAATATTGAAAAAAGTATTTGAAATTTATGCATGTAAAATTTCCCGGCTCCAGCATTGACAGCCGATGAACCTTTCAGCCTACTCTCGTAAGTTACGTTGCATGGATGTGAAATCCATTCACAGTGATATTTTTTTTATCAGAACTTGTGTTTTCTTTATATATTTCCTTCCTTTTTGAGGAGGGCATACAAATTTGTGGATAACTGCAATCTTCGAACTGGCGGTAATTATTATTCGATAGGGAATATGTTCACTATATAATGTTTTCTTTTTATTATTCAAGGTTTCATTTCTCGTAAATTGGTTGCCCGACAAGGAAAAATATATCAGTGAGTTCTCTTGGAGGAAGCTGGCTTCGTGCATCCTTCAAGGTGCATTAACACGAAGGGAACGAATCCACCGGAAATAGAACTCGACTCGCCGACTTCCCCGATAACCGTTTCAGTATCCGCACACGCGCGTACACACACAAACACACACGCGCAATAACAAACACACACACATATCAATACATACATATATTCATATCTTTAGCAATATTGATCGCTTTATAATTGTAAGATTAATTATTTTCATTTTCCCGCTCGTCCACGTTCAAAATTATTTAATTAAATTGTAATTGGCATGTGTTTTTAATCCACCAAATCTGTCCACCCATGCGCAGAGAAGAGAAGGGCGAGGGAAAGAGCGCAATAAACTTTGGCTGACTTCAATCGTAATAATGTCAGCAATTATCCCACTTCCTATATACATATCTAATTTCATAATAATTATAATTATTGAATATATAATAATAATAATAATAATAATAATAATAAAATTAGTAATAATAATAATAATAATAAGAAGAAGAAGAAGAAGAAGAAGAAGAATTGTGGGATAGTGTGGTTAGAGCGTTGGTCAATCTGACTATTACTGCTTAAACACAGTGCGATAGGTATATAACCATACTTGTGGTCATTTTACAAATTAAGTTAAGGTTAAATCATTCTGTACATATGGTTCTTAATATACATTATTGTTTTCTGAACCATTTACTTGATAACTCCTCCTACTACTAGAGGAGGCACGGTGTAGTAATGGATAACTGTTCGGATTGAGGAATTGGAGAGCTGAGTTCGAATTCCAGTCGAATCCATTAAATTCTTACGTGCTTGGGAAACGGTATGAATCCTCTTCTTCTCCCACCAGCTATAGGTAAATAGACCGGGTTCTATAGACTTGCAACTGGTCTACTGCAGAAAGGAATAGCAACCTGCGGGAAAAATCTGCCTCGTCAAACATGTATCGAAAGATACATGATCACCTACGCATGGCACACAACTGAGTGCACATAAACGACTGCTACTACAACTACTAATAATAATAATGATAATAATATTGATTAGAAAAGGTCCCTATAGATTCATTGAAGGGATTCCTGGTAGACCATAGCTTAAAAAAGAATAAAAACTGTATTAACAAGTACAATTCAAACATTATGAAGAGCTTTATCTAAATAAAATGTGTGTGACCTTAAGTTGTTTTTTTTTACAAAAATTATCAGTGCAAAATGTCATGATCTCTCTCGCTGGGATCCGGAAGGAAATGTGTAGACAACAGAAATGGAAGGAAATAATAATAATAATAATGATAATAATAGATTTTTTCCGCAATAGGTAACACTGAAAAGGTATTTAGAGGGAATTGGAATTGAGACTAAGATTGTATACTTCCCGCTAAAACCTGGCATCATTCATTATTCGAGGATTCTCCAAAATGTTTTTTTGTGTTGTGAGTAGTCTGGATAAGATTTTCTATGCTACGTCAACGTGTCACACAAAAACAACTCCATCAACAACAAGAACAATAATAATAATAATAATAATAATAATAATAATAATAATAATAATAATAATAATGATAATGATACTACAACTATTACTATTACTACTACTACTAATAATAATAATAAGAAGAATAAGAATAAGAAGAATAAGAATAAGAATAAGAAGAATAAGAATAAGAATAATAATAATAATAATAATAAGAAGAAGAATAAGAATTAGAATAATGAGAATAATAATAATAATAATAATAATAATAATAAGAAGAAGAAGAAGAATAATAATAATAATAATAATAATAAGAAGAAGAAGAAGAAGAAGAAGAAGAAAAAGAAGAAGAAGAAATACAAATTAAGCATAATACACCGAATGAAGCTGCAAAATACTTAAAAATGAAAGCAAAGACAAATGCAACCGACCAGATACAGTAAGATAAACTACTTTACGATCAATGCTCTGCCCGTACCAAACAAGCTGATGGTTAGTGGCTTCGTAGTGCAGAGTAAAAAGCCGAAACTGAAAGTTTTATTCACATTGCACAGGCCCACTGCTTGCTAACTAGAAATTACCAAGTACACATACTGAATAAAATGGAGTTTCTGTGATAAATATCCAGAACAATAAAAGATAACCGCCCTTACATCGCAAAGACAAAATATGCCTCATTATTGACATGCCAGTGCATGCAGACTCCAATGTAGATTTGAAGATCCTCAAAGATCTATCAAAATACAAGGCCCTTAATTAACCTGTGTTAATGTTTGATAATAGTCTATTGAAGAAGAAATAATTTGTCATCATTGTTAAGCATTATTGATAGGATAATCCCATTACATGCAATATTGATAATTATTTTCATTGTTGTTTCACAGTCGTTCGAGGTTAGTGTATCTTAATGATAAACGTCGAATATTATATTTAATTGTCGTGTATAAATAAAATTCCTGTATAAGTTCAAGTATTAGAATACGTTTATATTGGAAAATGAATATATACTTTTAGTTGGTTACATACTAATTAATTTTAGTTCGGCTTATTCTTTATAATAATTAAATATTATTCAATAATCATTCAGCCTTCGCAGAATCATTAATTTAATAGATGAATAATTTGGTTTATTAAAATATATATCATATAAACTAGTTTAAGTTACTTACATTAATAGTATAGTTTTTTTTTCCCCGTTTAATGCAGAAAAATATATTATGAGAGGACCAATGCTGAGAAACAATTAAGAAATTAATCGACAAAAAAAAGAATTAATGCTTAGTTACACGTTCTTGAGCTTTTATGTCGAATTTTATTTTTTCAGGCATGGCTTTCACTAATTTAAAAACATATTCTTTACCAAAGTAGATAAAACTTTCACCAATCTGCATTCGTAGATTTTTGGTGAATAGAGTCTTCTCATGGAACATTTCTTTTTAAATTTCCGCCATTAATTTTTCATTAGGCTTAAATCCGAGATTTTTCATGGGCAGATCAATGATTTAATAAGCCTCCCCAAACAAAAAGTTTTAATCTCTTTTGCTCTGCGAAAAGATGCATTAAAATCCTAAGAAATTTTCCAGCGACGGAATGAGAAAATTATTCAGGGTCTTAATGTACATATATGATGTAATTATTACTATCTCAACTTGTCCTTTAAATCAGTGCTTCTCTAACTATCTGATTTGACACACCGGCAGTGTTTTTTGCCTCAGTGTGCGAGATTCCAGTATGTTATGTCTTTCAATCCAGCGTTGAGGGTGAGATATTGGGCAACCCTCACCCACCAAATTCGTTTTGATATATGTCCTATTTCAGGGTCATTTTGAGTCTATCTGTACTAAACATGAGGACACAATGTGTTATTTATTCTAAGGTCAGTCATCATTGACGTAACAAATCTTTCTAGTGACTGGCATCATATTTGAAACATATATAATAACAATACGAGAAAATATTATTAGAATATTCGTAGTGTTATTCAATTATATCAGAAAAATATAATGAATATAAGAAATTGCATTATTTGTTTATTCGGCATTGATTTTGTAGAAATATATATCCATGAAAATGGCCTTTTGATATTTCAAAGTGTGGTTCTTGCACAGTCGCATGCCACAGTCATCATGATTCTGTTGTAATACGCATTTCAGTCCATTGTTTTAATGTTCATTATATAAAATTCGTTAAAAAAGAAAAAGAAAACGAGGAAGGCAAATCAACCTACTAGGATTTAACGCTGTAAAAGCGTGTACATATATATATATATATATATATATATATATATATATATATATATATATATATATATATATATATATATATATATATAGATACATCTAGTGAGCCAGACAAACATACCTGGGTTTCACCTAAACGGATCGTCAGGGAAAGTAAGTCTTACTTTCCCTGACGATCCGTTTAGGTGAAACCTCGATAGGTTTGTCTGGCTCACTATGTGTATCTAGGCCTGCTCTACGGTTGTATTGAGCGCTTTTGTTAGTTAGTTGCTTACTCGTATTGGGTTTTTTTCTTTGGGCTTCAGACCTGTATCTGTGCGATTTTTTTGTCGGCAGAAGTTCATGTTTGTAGCTCTTTCTTTTTTTAAAACCTTTTTTCCCTCGAGATTGATTTGACTATTATCAAATCAAAAATTCGAAGGTTTTTCGAAACGAGTCTAGTTATATATATATATATATATATATATATATATATATATATTAAAAAGATAAACCGCAAAGGTTTTTAGATGAATTTTATTTTTTTCAACTATATATTATACTCTGTTTTCCATAATTCTGCTACATACGTTTCTGGTTTCGCGACATTCTTCAAGCAAAGAGTAGATATTTCCACATATCATAAAAATGAATTTTTTGCGTGGTAGTTATTCAAATTTCTTTCTTGGACTGGCTATAAGAGTTTATGTAGTTGAAGAAAGGTCACAAGACAAGAAACTCGTGTCGCAGAATTATATAAAATAGGGTATAATATACATTTTAAAATAAAATAACATTCCACATTTTACCCAAAAGCGTTTATGGTTCATCTTCTTTTTAAAATATACACGTTTCTCTCGTTGGAACAACTATGACCTTTTCCATATATATATATATATATATATATATATATATATATATATATATATATATATATATATATATATATATATACAGATACCATATACGCCAGCTAGATGCTTTCCATAAAAGCTGTCTGAGTGCAATCTGTGGAGTTAAGCTTCAAGATAGGACATCTTACGTAGACCTTGTTAAACAGGTGTAATATTGAAGGAATCGAGACTTTTATCATACAGTCTCAGTTACGGTGGACTGGCCATGTTTTGAGAATATCTGATGACAGGATACCCAAGATCCTAATGTAAAGCCAGTTGGATCAGGGCTACAGGAATGTAGGACGCCGATGGCTGAGATACAAAGACACTGAAAAGCAACTTTTCAGCAGTCAATATACCACATAACACCCTTGAGCGCTTAGCAGGTAGAATGGAGATCAACGTGTTTTAGTGGACTCGGCAATTTTCAATCTACTTGTCTGCATCATCTTCGAGAAACTAGAGCAAGATCTAAAAGGTCAGCCAATCTAACAGTGATCTCATCTCACAATCCTCACGCTTGCTCTATATGTGGCCTCCTTTGTAAATCACTAGCGGGTCTTAAATGCCACTTAAGATTATCGCACAAACTTTCATAACTGAATCAATAAGCTGTCAGATCCTCATACGTCGAAACCGATGGGAGAGTCTATTATATATATATATATATATATATATATAGAGAGAGAGAGAGAGAGAGAGAGACAGAGAGAGGGGGAAAGCGCTAGATAGGACGCATATAATAATAGCAAATTATGCTTTAAACAATTTTGAAACTATCTGTAGTAAACATTCAGAAATAATGTCCTGCTCGTTCTAAGGTCAGTCATCATTGACGTAACAAGACTTCTCAGTGACTGATACCATATTTGTGCCATATATAATAACGATTCGAGAAAATATTTGAAATTTCGTAATATTATTCATTTGTACAGGAAAAATTCCAATTCAAATAATAAAAGTTTCAGAATTTTTAAAAATTCGTATTGATTTTGAAGAAATATATGTCGATGGTGTCGTCATATGTATTTAAGTTCACTGGTTTACTTTTCATTATATCGGATTCACTTGTTGTAAAGGAATGACTTTTAACATGACTAATTGAAAAATGTAACCATATTAAATATAAAACTAAAATGGAAATTTTTTTAATAAAAAAAACGAGCCAGTCTCCCGTGGTGTGGAATGTGACTACACTTTCTTTGTTTTTGGGAAACACCCCACGTAATTTACTGTTTTAATTGATATGCAACCCCATACCACGAATGACTTGGAAATTGTATTGTTTTCTTCAGTTAGTTAGTTCTTTATGGCGATTAACTTATCGTCGTTTAGATATGGCACAAAATCGAAAGTATGGTTGACCTAGTGAGGATCGAACTTATTACTCAGACGTAATTAATCTAGCGAGACAATCTTGCTAACAATTACATTAGGCCGAAATATACAAGAACATCTCTTAATGTTCCATTTGAACGTCACTCGAAACAACTTCTAGCATAATCGTCTTCGCCAATGCAGATTCTTGATTTATCGGAGAAAATCAGTCATACATACGATCTGTTGCTAAGGATACAGGTAAAATGATCGGCTCCCTGTACAGCTCCAGTAAGTGCCTGATTCCTTCTGCTATCCTCTACAATGACAAGAGCCAGATCATGGACAGGAGCTACTAAGACCTCACTCTCCGGCCTCGATACAGTTTAAAAACGTCTCCGAGCCCTAGTGGATGACGAATTTTTTTTCACCCTTCAACATCTCTCCCATAGGCAGGATACAGCAAGATTGCCGCTGCTCTACTGCTACCTCCAGGGAAAGTGCTCGGACAAACTATATTCGCTGGTGCCGCTATGATAAACCTTCATGGCAAGAATAAGCCATGCCACTTGCATTGTATCAAACAACACATATTCTCTCCATATCCCATCGGTTCTACTCGAGTAGCTTCTTCCTGCAAACCGCTGCTCCGTGGAATTGACTCCCGACATGATGTTTCTCTGCTCACTAGAATCTTAACCTATTCAAGGCTGAGATTAATAGTTATCTCCCTTACATATGCACGCAATGACCTGCTAACGTAATACTCTACATCGAGTTGCCCCCGGGACATGTAAAGGTTTATTATCACGGTAAAAAAAAAAAAAATCCAGCCATTCACACACCAAAATATATTTACTTTAACCTTATTAGGTTCTGTTTGTACTTATTGGGTATGTTAGTACTCGTCGTCATTTGATTTTCTGTATGTAAATCACATTTTATTCAGCCGATTTCTAACAGTTACGTCACAAATACAGACTCCTCCTTCGATGCATTTGTTTGTCATTTGTTTCGTTTTACATTTTCTATTTTCAAGTTATATTGCTTTCACTTTTATATCCTGGCGCTTTAACACCTTCCGTAGTTTACCAATGTTTCCTTTACATACCCCCCACACCCATTTCTTTTATATTAGGACCAAATTTAAGACACAGCCGACTACGAACGAACCCCCCACTGAATGAGATTTACGATTTGTTCCCCACATCTGACTAAATGAGAGTCACGTCCCTTTCATCACACTTCATTGAACGAGATTTACGATCCTTTCGACATATTCCAATCAACAGATTTACGATCCTTTCGCCACACTCCACTGAATGAGTTTTACGACCTTTTCCATTGTTTCGATTAAGTTCTTTTGTTGGAATCTTCTTCCTTGTCATATGCCCAACCGTTTGTTGATCGATGCAAGTACTTCTTTTAGCTGGAAGACCTGTTTCTATATTTCGTTTTCAGATGGTACATGTTTTCGAATGCAAATTAATAATTCATTCTATATTTTCATTTTTCAATATTCGGTGAATCTATAATATTTTCTCTATATAGCTTGGAAAAATTACTATACTATGTATTTCCATAAATGAATCTATATTATTTAATACATATTTCATGAAGCCATAATATTCAGTTATTACATAAAAAAATGTTTTGTGCCTTATCTGTGATTATTTTAATTACTGCTAAATAAAAACTTAAATGAACTTCCTCTAGGAGTGGTAATGTCATCATTTTTTGCAGGGTTTGTGCTATAGGTTTAAAAGGAGTGCTGAAATGACCAAATATCTTTTTTTTTAAATCGAGACGTGGAACTTTCAGCAACCGTCGTCCGGGCAACGGCAAACTCGTCATTGTTGATAATGGCAGTATTTATCTTTGGCAAATGTTGCAGCAGATGTGACTCTTGTAGAAGATTTAGGTCAACTAAAGTTGATAGGAAGTAATACTCATTTCAAAAATATATTTAGAAACAGAATCATTAAATGATAAGTTCCGAGTCCTTGGGCGTCTCCGAGTCCTTGGGGAAGAAGAATTATTTTCCCCACACCAAACTCTCTCTCACAGGCGAGATGTGTGCTATTACTGTTATCGGTTGAATTTTTTTTTTTTTTTATGGCAATTCTCCCCAAGCATGGCGGGAGTGTCACTAACACGGAAGCTGTTACAGAGGATTGAGAACAAGAGTAAAGAGGCATGTTTGAGGAAAGGGTACATTGAAGAACAGGGAACAAGTAAGGGAGTCAGATGTCGATTGACATTACACTTGAATATTTGAAGATTATAGTCATCGGGGAAGCAAGTAAGGTATAAGGAGGTCTGCAAACGCGAAGTGCGGGAGAAGAAGCTGTTTGAGTAGAAGAAACGGTTACATTTAACCGTTTAGACAGTGAACAAGTGAGACCGAAATGCCAGCCTAGTAGCTCGTTCAAATTCATGTAGTCCGGGAACCAGCGAAAGTAGCTCGTCGGAACAGTTGCCGTGAAAATATTTGTAGAAGAGACAGAGGGCGGCCACGATACGTCTGTGGGATTAATATTGTAGACTACTTACCAGATCAGGACCTATCATCTTGCATAGGACCTCGAGACGTGCAACGGGAGCACCAGACCATATATGACAGCAATATCTCATGCAAGGACGAACGGCTGATTTATAGATTTGAAGGATGGACTCAGACGAGAAAAAAACTTTCTGGCACGACACAAAGAGACAACTCTCCTTGCGGTAGATGAAGCTATTGATTCAATGTATTTATTCCACCACATGTCAGTGGACAGCATGAGACCAAACAGGCGTAACGAAGCACTCTCAAGGAGTTGGGAATCAGATAAAATCTTTCTGTTTAAACAAATCTTTAGGAAAACAGGTTACTCAAGTTCAGCAGCTTTTATCGCGCTTTCCAGTATTGATGGTGTTTTCCTTTCAAACTTTCTATTTGAAGTAGTTGACAATGCCAGAATCTTGATTATGTCATTTTTTCTCTACAAGTTACATTTGCTAACCATTTTAGTTGTTGCTGCTGTTGGTAGTCCTCAAGTGATATGGTTTATGTTATTTTGTGCATGTTCTTTGTGATTCTGTAGCGCCAGCCCACAATGTTCAATGAAGTATGATCTTTGCCAAGACCCTCCGCCTTTACACGTTCAGAGCCTTTTATCAACAGTAATTATATGAAGCGGCTGTATACAGCTGAGTGTTTAGATATTTCTAAACGGGTTTGGTGTCATGATTAATATCCATATGAAAGTTTTGATCTGACGAGGCTTAATTCAGTAAATCTTTTACGTTTCCCCGTTAATAATTCGATACTTTTCAAAGAAAAGTTAATTAAACAGATTATTTTGAGTTATTTAGAAAATCCCAATAATAATTTCTGTTCAATTCCATTAAATTGTATTATATGAAATAGCAGACGACGACAATGATTATTATGAACGCTGGAGTTTTCATAAACGTCGACTGAATTTTAACAAAGTATATATACATTCATTCTATATAAACAAGAATAGTTTAAATAGTAAATCTTCATTAACAGAAAAATTTTTTATCTACAAAAAATTAAAAATATTGACCGTCCTGGGTATGATGATAAAATACATCCGCGTCCTGCATAAGATGATAAACTACGTCCAACAGCAAGGCCTTTGACCAGTATGTTTTGAAGAGCGTGGAACCACCTCTTATTTTCTGGTGTTCCCAGGTTCACCTTGGCCTGGTGTGGTAGCACCTATTAGGGCCCCGGCTATGGGCAAATAGTTAACCCTCAGACTGGGGTCAAAGTACTGCGAAAGTGAAAAAATACGTTTTAATACCAGAAATACATTGTAACACTTATTACCAGCAATACATATTTGAAAAAAGTTATTATCAGCAATACATTTTTTGTGAACAAAAAGATATTGCAAGCAATACACTTTTTAAGAAAAAAATATTACCAGAAATACATTTTTGAAAAAAAATTACCGTCAATAAAAATTTTATCGGCATTACATAAACCATTGAGGTTGATATGCCGTAAAAGAAACTAAACCAAACTAAAGCAAACCAAACTAAAAATATTGATTTAAAAATAAAATATTTTTTTCAAAAATACTTCAAAAAACAATTAAGCAAATTATATATTACCACTTGTGTTAAAAAACACCAGTAATTAGCAATATATATAAAAGTCTGGTAACCCTTCATTAGGTATTAGCATTGCGAACTGTTTTGTTTTACTCATGTAAGCTACGGACACACAGACGAAATTTGCCCTGACGCGAAATTATGAAAGATTAACACTAAAAATATGACGCTATCTGACACAGGGATCTTAATAGACCAGATGTTATTCATATGTATTCAGAAACAAAATAAATGATTCAAGAAACGTTAATGCTACAAGTGTAGGGATAGCGCTTTTCGCTCATGAGAACTCGTTTAATCGCCACATCACAGCGAAACAATTAATGGAAAATCGATGCAAGCGCCTGCAAGAATATACCCTATTTAGTTTCTATCGCCGGAAACAAACGCAAAGATTTTATCAAACCACGCACCGCTGTTAAGTTTCAGAGTTACTTCCCTTTGATCATTACGCTGGCAAGTGTACTAGCTGTTCGGATGTGCACTTTAAAATGCATCAAAGGGCAAATTTACCACATGTATCTTTGCGATATTGAGTAAGCTTACATCAAAATCCCCTACCAAGTATTGCAAGAAATAAGACCCAAGATGAACCTTTCTTCACAGAAACTATGATCAGGTATTGAAAATTAAAATAGTGATCAAACCTACCCTGAATCCATCATAAATATTCAGGATGTGGATTTAGTAAATACTAAGCACTTCCTCGATCTATGGATACGTTATAATAAATTTAGTATAGGAGAAAAGTAAATTGAATATAGAATAGTTTACGAAGACTGAAAATAGATAGAAAACAATATAATCAACCGAAAAACAAGACTCTTGTTCTTAAACAGTTAGATGGAAATTTTCATATGGATGCCATGTCTGCCGCCAACATCGTTCAGATCTAAACTGTCAGCTCTATACAACCGCTTTCTAAGATCAATGGCTAAAAATATCTTTCAGCAATTGAAGCCCGAGGGAGATGGCAAAGGCCATTTTTTTACATTGTAGACACTACAGAATCCAAGACAAATAACTGTACCAGATAACAGTAACCAATTCACTTGAGAACGACCAAAAACATCTACCATTAAAATTAATATTCACATTATCATATAGAAAGAAAATGGGTATCTGTTGAACATTTGTGCCGTGGTCTCTGAATATGTGTTGTGGTAGGATCCACCTAATTTGCATAGTGGAGTACCGATCATATAAATATGGTTGGTACCGGGAAGAGAGGGAGGAATCAAGAGATTCAACCCGAGACTCTGCCCGACTGCGACTCAGTCAACACATTCTCCAGGAACGGTCTTACCAGGAATATACAAAAGACTATATGTAAATATTGTGTACACTTTCTTGTTTCAATACATTTTGTTCTAAGTACCTTTTGTGTTGCATTATAATTCCATGCATTAGTCAAGTTTCAACAATATGGAATCCAGGGAAGTCCGTAATGTGTTCAATATCAGAGTTTGGCAATAAAGATTCAGAGAAAGTAGCGGCTGTTAAGTAATTTTTTAAGTCATCGATATCAGGTTGGCAATGAGGTTATTTTGGGAGAAAAAACAAAATGGCTGCCTTTATACACGTTGGATTGAAAATTTTGAGCTTTCTGATTAGTTCGCCCTTATATTGGTAAACTATAAAATGAGTCAGCTCATTTTCACTGGCTCACTAGTACATACACAAAAAACTGCAACAGTATCAGTCGAATCAGTGTGTATTATTGTGTGTCGATGATTTGGGTCTTGATTTAGGATTTTCCGAACGTTAAATCGAGACGCACTACTAACAAGGTATTCACAGAAATGGTTGATTGACTCTTACATCTTTGTTCTTGACGATTCTTTATTTGTGGTTGTAATTAAATATTGTTTTATTTAACTTTGAAGTCTTGAGTTATATTTAATTATTAACTGCCACCTTATATCACAAAACGCTTGTAACTCGTAGAGAAAACAGTCACATAATGAAGATGTTAACATTCCACACTACTTCAAATAAAAGGTTAGGAAGGAAACATCCATCAATAGTGGAAATAATTATAACATCTACTGGACTTGAGAAACCTATTTTCCTGAATAATTGTTTTAAAATTTAATAGATTTCAACCTAAAGTAATACTGGCTGTTTGTTTAGTGAATACAAATGTTTCCTTGTCATGAAACTTCGAATGTTACCATTACATTACAATGATAAAATACATGGACAGCTAAGGAAGCACAGTCAGGAGGTAGAATGATTAAAAAGATGAGGCCGTGTTAGCATTAGAATTAGCAATCAAAATATTTATTGTTATTATTATATTTAAAATATTCTTTTTGGCCTGCATTTGTTTTACAATCTCATGTCGGATCAAAAATCGATGGCCTAAGGCAAGGGAAGAATTTGATTTTTTTTTTTCTCTTAATTAATCAAAAAGCAGCTATTAACAGCAAAAAAAGTTATAGGGAGAAATCTCTTCACAGGTTTGGGCTGTGCTTGTTAAAATGATTTGTGGGGTGCTGGAGAAATAGTGCACCAGCGATCTTGTTGATTTCTTCTTGAGTTCCTTTTTTTATCAGACCCAAAGCTCCAGCTAAGAGAACAGTTTTAGTTTTAGGTGCGACATCGTTTTCTTTTATTATTTCCCTCTCTAGGACATTATATTTGCTTAGTTAAAAAAATCTTTGAAGGCAAGTTTTTGTCATATTTGTACGCTCTCGTCTTTTTCTTTTCTGCCTTTGATAAAAAAGGTCTGGAGGATTTGCTTGTATTTTTCGATCTGTATTTGATAGAAAAATCCTAGAGGATGGTAACATTTGCGTCCTCGACTAGAGTGTCAGTATAATCTTCATACCAATTTATTGTTTGTCTTTCTTTCGTAATAATAACAGGGTTTTCAATGCAGATACTGACCTATCTTTTTATAACAATTTCTGTACACATACACTTCAAATATTGAGCATACTGATATAAAGAGATCAATAGTTTCCATGTATTGATTTCAGAAACTTCATTTTGGGTATGTACTCTGATGCAAGCAAAAACTGCTACTGTGGAGCAAGTATAAACTCTTCAGTCTCACTCATTATTCCCGAACTTCTTAACCACTGATGGGTTTCAAATTGATCTACATCAGCATTTTCCATTCGGAGATAAAAATGGCTATGTAGAGCTCTCCAATTGTTATAACATTACTTTTAAGGTGCTACATTTTTCACTTTCACTTTCACTTTCACTTTAACTTTCAAGATCCTCATACTCATTTTATTCCATCCCAGAGATATATTTATATCTAATAGCAATACATTATCTATAAAAAGGCTTTGCGTATAGTACGTAATTGCAGTGTTTGGTCTATTAGCCTTTAATGTCTGTAAGTATGAATGGTAAAATCCAAAAGGATAGTCATTTGATGTCTTTCTAAGGTTCAAAGTGATGTGCATGCTATTCTTCCATGATGTGGCAATCTGCAATATTGACTTGTCTTTCAGTGAATATACTGCCCAAACATATTGTTTATCGTTGTATTACTCCGATGTCAAGATTGGGCAGACAAAGACTAAATCGTCAATAGTCCCAACACCTTGTTCACATGATCTACATGCGTCAGCTTCATTCTTTATTACGTGTGCCTGGTAATTCCTGGTAAATAGCCTCTACTATTGCGCAGATAAGACCAAAGATTTTTATTTTTATTATTATTATTATTATTATTATTATTATTTTATTTTATTCCTGGGTTTTACACATTTCTTTCCGGGTCCCGACCAGGGACCTAAGGTTAGAAATGGCATCATAACACTTTCCACTGACAAAAAAAAAAAAAAAATTACATGGATAAAGCCCTTCGTAAAGTGTGGGCTGTACTTGTCAGAACAATTTTTGTATCTCCTTGAAGCATGGACTTCCAGAAATCCCTTCAATTTGTCTACTGCAATCTTTTCCAACCAGTCCTAGGGCTCCAACTACAACAGGGATTGTTGATGTTCCCATATGCCACATTTTCGAGATTTCTATTTCAAGGTACTTGTATTTTGACAGCTTTTTGAATATCTTCAAAGACACATTGCAGTCAGCAGGGACTGCCATATCAACAACGAGGCACCGTTTTTGTTTGTGGTCTTTATTAACAATGTCTGAGCGGTTGGCTTTGATTGTTTTGTCAGTGTGTATTGTCTAGAATTGTAACAGGTCCTATCTCCGTAACCGGGTCTTGTTGGTGTTCATACCAGTATCTTTCAGTTTTCTTCCCCTAGAAGTTGCAGATATTCCAGTGCAGATATTGGCCCACTCTGTCATGTCGGGTTTTATATTCAGTGGGTTCCAATATCGTGCAACCTGATACAAGATGATCAATCATTTCTGGATATTTATCACAGAATCTACATTTTGGGCTGACACAGTATTTTAGTATATGTACTTGATAATTCCTAGTTAGCAAGCATTAGTCCTGTGCAACAAGGATAAAACCTTCAGTTTCAGCTTTCAACCCTGCACTACGTAGCCACTGATGGGTACGGGATTTGTCTACGTCAGCTTGTTTGGTAGGGGCAGGGTATTGGCCATGAAGCGGTTTATCGTGCCAGCGCTTCTTTATCTGGTCGGTTGCATTCGTCTTTGCTGTCTTTTTTAAGTATTTCGCAGTTTCATCCGGTGTATTGTGCCGTAGTTGCATCTCTACGCCCATTTGAAACACCATTTTGAATTTGTTGGGTTCTTTTATTACGGAGTAGAGACGCTTACTACTTTCATGTACCTTGACGCATACCATCATCCAGTCTTTTGTAGTTTCCAAGTATCTTTGGAGGCCAATTGTTGTAGTTTTGTAGGACAGTTCTAGTTGAACTAATCCTCTGCCTCCTTCGGATCTGGGCGCATACAGACGATCAACATCAGCTTTGGGATGATGCATGCGATAGCAAGTGAGAAGCTTTCTCGTTTTGGCGTCTAATCGCTTAATTTCAGCTATGGTCCAGTTAAGGACATTAAAGCTGTATTGCAGCACAGGGACAACATATATGTTTATGACCGATATTCTGTTTTTTGAGTTTAGCTCAGTATTTAGTACCAGACGTACACGCCTGTAATACTCTTTTCTTGTTTTTTCTTTCATTTGGGGGTGTTGTATGCCATCTCCTTCGCTAATTCCTAGGTACTTATAAGCTTCATCATGCTCCAGTTCCCTAATGTTTGTGATAAAATCTAAATCTATTAAGGTTGTTTCTGTAATTCTACCTTTCTTGAATGTTACTTTTGCACATTTATTTAATCCGAAGTCCATACCTATGTCGTCACTGAAGTATTTTACAATATTGAGGTGGCCTCTCAACTCATTGTCGCCTTTGGCAAAGAGTTTGGGATCATACATGTAGAGTAGGTGATTGAATATTTTATTATTTTATTATTTATTTTGTAACCATAGCTATTGTTGTTCAGTTCATGTGTAAGAGGGATTAAGGATAATCAAAACAGAAGGGGTGACAGAGAGTCTCCTTGAAAGATTCCACGTCGGATATTCAGACGGTTGGATATGGCAGTGCCCCCGGTGTGACTAAGGCATAGTTTGGTGTTACACATTCCCATGATGTGCTTAAAGAAATTTAATACCACAGGGGACCCTGTGTACATTTCCAGAGTCTTAAGGATCCAAGAATGTGGAACACTATCAAAGGCTTTACGATAATCAATCCACGCTGCACTGAGATTTCTACGTTGTCTCCTGCAATTTTCCAGGATCATTTTATTTATCAGCAGTTGATCTTTGCAGCCATATGAACGTCTTCTGCACCCCTTCTGTTCCAGGGGAAGAATGCCGTTTGTTTCGAAAAAGGAATAAGTACGGTTCGTCAGTACAGACGTGATCAACTTATACGTTGTGGTGAGACATGTTATCGATCTATAATTTTTCGGGTCGTCTGTTTCAGTTGGTTTTGGTATGAGGTATGTCATACCTTCAGTAATCCATTCCGGGATTTTATTGGGATTATTTACAAGCGTTGATAATGTTTTTGCAAGAATTTCATGGGTAGATGAGAGATGATAAAGCCAGAAATTGGGCAACTTGTCATTTCCTGGGGATTTCCATTTTTGGGATTTCGTTAGAGCTTGCCTAACATCATCTGTGGATATACTTTCCCATTCTTGCAGAAGTGTATCAAGCAGTCGTTCTTCTTCACGCCGTACCCATTCTGCATTTGGGCTATATTCCTTTGGGCTGCTCCAAATATTTTCCCAAAATGTCTGTACATTATCAATCGATGGTAGCCTTTCGACATGTATAGGTGTTTTTCCAATTTCCCTGTAAAATTTCTTAAGATCTGTTGGGAATATTTTATTTTGGCGATAGAACCTACAACGTTTTTCGTATCGTCTTGTTCTCTGAAGTTTCTGCTTCAGAATTTCCTTGATTGGTGGAATGTCAATTAGGGATTTAATGTTATATTTCCGCCGGATCTTTTTGAATTTACGCATGGAAATATTAGGATTTCTGGTGAGCCCATCTAATATAGAAAGCTCACATCTGATTTGTTTTATTTCTCGTATCAGTTTTGTTTTCCAAGCTGGTTCTCTGTGTCTGTTAATTTTATTTATTGTGTTGACCCCAAGCTTCCGAGTCGCTGCTAAAGCTGTAGCCTCTTTAGACGTATTTCAATAGCATGATACCCAATTTGATATGATAGCTACTTATTCTTATTTTAAACAATTCTATCATTACAAGAGTGGTTTTTAATTTGACCCATATATATATATTTTTTTTTTCAGTTACTATCTACCTCGTGTTGTTACTAATAATAGCTTATATTCACTCGTTACCTCACCCTAATAGTCGGTGAAATCTGGGCTACCAATAAAAAAGTCAGGTATAATGTTATTATCACTGAAACCGAGGGAGCTACAAACAACACCAGCTGGTACTATCACCCACACAAACAATAATTAAATATATTACCGTCTTTTATTTTTTCACGTTACTACCAATAGAGCAATGGAGGGCGGCGATAATGAAATAAAGGATGAAGGTGTCCACATTATGGCCCGCGGGTTCCCTGGTCGAAATTGTAAATATATAGGCATTTTTTTTAAATGTGTGTATACTTTAAGTTGCTCCAATCAGGATTGAAATCAATAAATCATCGTAGGTCTGTCTTAAAATTATAGGTCTCATTAGATTAACTGAATAATAAATTGATAGTTCATAGCGTCCTTTACGAGCTGCTGCGGCCCACGTTAAGGGTTACTGATTTATGTTATGGGATAACATAATGAAGACTCTGCTTGTGGAAAAAATAGAAAACAAATTTTTGTGTGAATTTCTGGTGAACATTATAGAATTTCAAGAAGCCAATAGCTTTATACACTATTCATCATCATCATTAGCATCAGTAGTAGCAGCAGGAGCACCAAAAGCATCACCATCACCACTATCAACATCAACATCATTATCAGTCCCATAAGAGTGTGCGGTCATTGACGCCACTACAATAATTAAGAGCGTTGTTTTTTTGTTTTTTTTGGGGGGGGTCTTCTCTGTAGAGGTGGTGCACTCAATAGTGGCACAGAATAAGAAATCAGTCCCGTTACATCTACTTACATGCAAAATGCTCCTTGGAAAAGGTATATATATAAAAGAGGTTGTAGTGGTTCCAACGAGAGAAATGTATGTATATTAAAAAGAAGAGAAGAGAGGTTCCGCAAACGTTTTTGGTTGTATTGTGGATTTATTTAGAAAAAAAAATATTATGCTTTGTTTTACATAATTGTACTACACGGGTTTCTGGTCTATTGACCGTCTTCAGGTAAAAGCGGAGATTTCCACATTTATTAAAAATAATTAATTTTTTCTTTTGTTTTTCAATGTTAAATATTCTCGATATGGGACATTTTCTGTGTTAGTAATCCGAAGTTCTTTCTTGGTACGTGGCGCAGTTCAATTTATATTACATGAATCATTAATACAGAAAACAGATATTGAAGTTAAGTCTCGCCATTTATATCATTAACTTCAATATCTGTTTTCAATATATATATATATATATATATATATATATATATATATATATATAGTGCGATTTCTATCCGGATGAAAAATCATTGTTATTCTTAAAAATTGATAATGCAAATGAATTAATCTTACAATCCAAATATGACACGATTTCAAATAACACAAAAGAGGTCGATAAGCCGTAAAAAAATCAAATCTTTTCAACCTTACAATATTTATAATAAGAGTTATTCTCTGTAGTCTAGAAATCACTTCGATCTCATTACTCCAAAATAAGAAACTGGATGACAAATATGTTAATCATTAGGCGATGGTAGTGTCGAAAATTTAAAACGAATTCGAATTTTTCATTACAATAGTAAAGATATTAATAATTACAAAAGTAGAAATCTTTCTGGAAAATCCAACTCAAATAATGTTATGTTGAAAAGTCTCATTCTAAAATGATAGTATGCATACTGACTTAGATATATTTTTCACAATTCATTCAGTGCTTGCAGTCTATTCAATTCTTGCATCTACAAGTTAAAGCTATTTCAAGTAAGATATTGGCTACTTTAGCCTACTAAACTCCGGTAGGCGACGAGGTGGCTCCTTCTGCTATTGATCACAGAATCTTATTCATGACTTTCGGTGGAGCGTTCAACGAGATTCAAAAGACATGAATTATATGATTGGGTAAATGGATGCCATTGGAGAAGTGACGTCAATATACTGCACGAAGACCACTCTTCTTTCGCAAACGTGTATATATATATATATATATATATATATATATATATATATATATATATATATATCTAAATATCTATCTAAATATTATATATATATATATATATATATATATATATATATATATATATATATATATATATATATATATATATATATATGTATGTATGTATGTATGTATATACACGTAAGTCAATATACAAAATAAATCCCACTACAGATAAAGATATGTTTATATATAAACATTGATAAATAAATCAATATGCATTGCCTAAAAATGAAAAAGAAAGCATTAATGATTCAAAATTATTTTTTCATTATTGCACCAAACTTGTCAAAGCATTTAACCCAATGTTTATCAACGGATCGCATGCAGAGGAAGTATAGAGTGAAAAGATCAAACAAAATAAATCTAATAACATATAATATGCAATATATATATATATATATATATATATATATATATATATATATATAAGGGAAAGAGATACAGAGAGAATGACAGATCTTTGGCTCAATATATATATATGTCTATGTGTGTCTGTGCGTGTGAGCGTTTATACGTGGATCAATATATATATATATATATATATATATATATATATATATATATATATATATATATATATATATATATATATATATATATATATATATATATATATATATATATAGATATATATATAGATATAGATATAGATATATATATACATGCATATATATGGAAATATCTGTTGTTATGTTGATAGGGGACAAGAAAAAGCAATAGAGAGATATAGATAAAGAAATACACATATACGATTAAATATCTATACATATGAATGTATATATCAACTATCTTAATAGTAAAATTTTACAATTAAGCTCTCAGTTCGTTTCTGCCGATTGATAAATTGCCAACTTGGAGTTGTACCAAACGGTGAGGAATAAATGATTATTAATTAAATAATTAACTAATATATATATATATATATATATATATATATATATATATATATATATATATATATATATATATAAATTAATATATATTTAAATATAAATATATATATATATATAT
This sequence comes from Acanthosepion pharaonis, assembly GCA_903632075.3. Lineage (NCBI taxonomy): Eukaryota > Metazoa > Mollusca > Cephalopoda > Sepiida > Sepiidae > Acanthosepion > Acanthosepion pharaonis. The sequence goes on along the minus strand of CAHIKZ030004753.1, from coordinate 914,557 downwards.
ATATATATATATATATATATATATATTATTGAATTTTGATTAATACCACACATGCAAAAGACAATGGTTTACCATAAGAAAAAAATAATGCCATTGAATGATTTGTGGAAATAACCATTCTGCTCCTGATGAGTGTCACAAGATCCGAAGCGCGTGTAACAAAAAAAAATAACGCCCCTGAAAACGTAAATTTCCGTCGAGTACTTTAGAAAGAAAGCGCGAATTTGTAAATAGTGTCTGCTACTGCTGATAATGCAAAGCTCTTCTATAAATCGAAGTACTCTCAGTGATCGTCCTGATTATTCAAAATAAATACGTAAAATTTCACCTTCCTCCGATTCAGTCAGGTTTCGATTCTACCATGAGAAAATCGGATGTCTAGCCACACTGATGAGCTGTGATACAGCGAAAATATCAGTCCGTTGATGATAATATATATATGTGTGTGTGTGTGTGTGTATGTGTGTGTGTGTGAAAAGTGTATATAAATATAAATAAATATATATATGTATAATTATTTATATATTATATGCGCGGTACTTATTAGAAAGCGCTCAATATCAGAGATAGAGCTAACATACTTGGTTGGATAGACGTGAGTTTGTGACACTGGGTTTCACGGTCTGACGATCGCTAAAGCGTGAAACCCAGGGTCACAAACTCACATCTATCCAACCAAATATATATATATATATATATATATATATATATATATATATATATATATATATAAACATGGTAATAGATACTAAATATATATATACATGTTAAGATATTTATATATATATAAGTATTTAATTATATATATATATATATATATATATATATATATATATAGATAGATAGATAAAAACGCAATTCCTCCTTCGTGTGCATGTGTAATCACATCAAGTAAACATCACCTTTTCTGGTTTAGTTCTAAATGGATGAACGCGTCACCCCACCAAAATTTCCCATTTTGTTATAGGTCTGCCATATATATATATATATATATATATATATATATATATATATATATATATATATATATATATATATAAATTTTATTAAAGTTATTATCATGGACTATCATTTTATTTTTACTATAACTCATTATTATTTTTAGTTTAACTATTATCTGCATGCTTTTATTATTATTATTATTATTATTATTATTACTTTTATTATCAATTTGTTACTGCAGATTATTATTAATTTTATCACTATTTTTTAGGCAAAACAAAGAGTTACCCGACTCAATGGATTTTACAAGGCTTTTAAACCGATTCGTATTACAGCATTTGTGGGGAATATATTATTGTGAATTTTTCAACACCTCGTTTTGCATTTATGAATATATCGATATGTAGATAAAAGTATCTACATAGCCAGTCATTCGTATGCGAGTGCAATGGTTTTTCCTTTGCATTCATCACATGATTTATATTATAAATATTATTGCTTGTTGTCCACTTTAAATAGCCGAAAAAGCAATCATGCAAAAACTCTTCATTCTAACTGAAAATAGTTTATTGGAATCTAAGATCACTGGCACCATTGCAAGGTGTGCTAGGAATTTATGTGTCCCCTAAATACTGGAATACTCTTTCAACTTAAATTCTTATGCCATTTCGCCAATATCACTGGAAGCTATCTCGATGATTTAATATTATCCATTTAATTTACGATCGGTAACCTGAACAAATCATACACGGGCAAATATTACTTATTTTTAGTTGCTAAGATTGATGTTCAGGGAAATAAAGTGTAAAAAAATCGGAAATATTCACTTCAGGATGGTGTTGAAATTGCTTCAATTCACTTTGAACAGTAATGTAATTTTGCCTTCTACGGCATCTGAAAGACGGAATATAAAATACACTACTACAGATAGTAATATGGTTTAGGGAAAATAAAAACCAAGATGAAACGTTGCAGCAATTGAGAATCCTTTTTTTTTTTTAAATATATTGATCAACCATCGGAACTCATTGCCTGTGTCTGAATAAATGATATTGAAGATGACTTGTGTGATATTTAGCTTCGCTTGATTCTTTTCACTTTGGAACAAACATAAAAAATCCTGGTCAAATTTATGGAGCTCTTGCAGTTCTCATTAGCATTAATACAAATTAATTCATTCAAATTAAAACCGAGGATCAAATTAGTTCTATCGGTCCTGACCATAAGGTTACCACTAATTAGACATCGTTTCAGAAATCTTGAGCGAATTTGTCTGATTGCACCTGTCAATACCATAATCATCATAAGTACTACATTTGCAGTTCCAAAGAATATAAATTCGTTGTTTGCAATACCGTTTTCAGATCTGAGAATTTCTACAATATTTGCCTAAATTTCTTTCCCAAAAGCAAAAATATTGAAAAATATCGCATCCACCAATATAACTATTGGCGAATTATCTCCCTTGATTAAAATGTATACATTTCTTGCTAATGTACTATCGGGTTAACCCCTCCTAATTTTCGAAACCGCTACTTGAAGACGCTTTCCGGTACTATAAATACTCTGCAATAATTTTTTTATCACTCCTTACTTTTCCGCATATACGACAACATCTGAAGATCTTGCGAAAGAACGCACTCCCTTTTTGGGAAACGTATGAAAAATACATACACACACACACATTAGGTACGCACATTCACTAACTTCACATAATTTGGAGCAAAAAGTTTACACATTCATTTGTTACAGAAATTATCGTCTTTCTCATTTGTAACTCTTTGTTAAAATATTATCATTTTTTTGTATATATATATATCGCTTCTTGTTGTTTCATTACATTTTGATGGACTCACATCGCGAGTCTGGCATGTTGTGAGCATTTCAGGAGACACACGTGTTTATCTCACAACGGGTACACTGGCTCGCGACAAACTGACTATTGGAGTAACGATGCAGTTTTAAGGAAAATAGAAACAAAATGAAGACCTAATATCAGGAAGGGAAAGTTCAGTGCACATAATGAGGAAAGCATGTTTAGAAAAGTTGACACAAGACATTGAGGAGACAAAGGACATCGCGTAAACGATCTAACGAATATGTGCCAATGTTTGGCACAACAGGTTTAAGTAGACATAGCAAAAAGTTAATATTTGCTAAAAGATACAAAGAACAGGAAATTGGAGAGAGACATGATCGCCCACGTCCTGAAGTGACACGAGACATAGAAAAAAAAACAAATAACAAATATTCAGCATTTATTTACTGAAGATTTACCATTACTATTTACACTAATTGTCATGCTGCCTACCTAGACCGACAGAATGAACTCTTCCGAACGATATATATATTACGCCTCTCAAGAGAGACGAACGGTATTAGTACAGTATTCGAACGGATTTGGTATTGGGACGGTATTGAATCGAGTCAAGCTGATAGCAGTCACGCCAAACCAATCTGACAGTCTTACTAACCCTTTCATCTCTTGTATTATTTCTTGTGTAATATATTCTTTGTTATTTCTACTGTTGTGATTCGTGTTGTTCTTCCATGGTCCTAGCCTTGGAACATAACATTAATTATATGCGAAGTATAATCCTCATCTTTGTTGTTGTTAACACAACACTTTGGCCATTGTGTCAACCGGGTCTTATTAGGTGTATATCGATCTACAAAGTATTCTGAACTGAATCATTTATTTGACATGCGGGATAGATTATTATCGTCTAGTCCTTATATTTTAGTACACCTTGCCCGAACAGAATTATACCTGGGTGTGACAATAAAATACGTCCGGCAGCAAGGCAACTAATCGGGATATTGTAGATCTTGAGAACTTCTTAATTGCTGTTGTTCCCAGCTTCACCTTGACCCAGGGTGGTAGCACTTGTTAGGGTCACAGCTATGGGCAAATAGTGAACAAAAACAAAACACTATGAAAGTATAAAAATACATTTTTATAGTAAAAATACGAGCAATACACTATTATATAAAGAATACTAAAGAGCTGACTTGGCATTAGTCACTTTCTCACCGACGTGGCGTAGTTTCCCTCTGTATTTTCTACAAATATTTTTATGGCCTCTGTCCTGATGATCTTACGCGTTACTAGATTGGCATCTAGGTCCCACATTTTGCCGTTGATATAGGTAAATGCAACCGCCAATTCTATTCCCAGAGATTTTTTCTCGCACTTCCCAAACTGTGGAACTCCCTTCCGTTTACTTGCTTCTCTGTTAACTACAATCTTCAAAAATCTAAGTGCAAAGTCAACCGCAATCTTCTGTTGAATTGAATCCCGTTCATTCTTTATCCTTTAGTTAATCCTCAATCTTTTCTACAACTTTCATTCCCTGTAATCACCTTTCGTACTAGTGGCATTTCTTGCCTGGGTGAAATGATAAAAAATACAATACATTTTATCTGTTGTTGAAGTCATAATACTGTTAATAAATATTTAGATTTAGGTATTAAATAACCCAAAGAGGTTGATATGCCGCTAAAAAATCCAACCAACCGAAAAAAATTTGCAAAACATCCCAGGCCCTGTACAGAACAATATGTTTTGTCATATCTGCACTAAGCTTGGCAATTACTTGTTGGCTTCAAGAGCTATTGTCGTTTTCAAAACTACTAAATATATTGATTAATTATTTACATTATTCGGACTATTGTCCTGATCTTTGTCGCCATATTTATTACAACGTTTCGGCCGTTGTACGCACCGGCCTTCTGTGCCATGTGTCCTCAAGGACACATGGCACAGTGGATAAAGGCGTTGGTTAGATCCAGTGATAAGACCCAAAGAGTGGGAGTTCAATACCCCTTTAAGGCAGTGGAGAACTTTCAGAGGGAAATTAACAGGAAATAACTGATAACTGGCATCCATCAAACATGGCACGTGGATCTAGAACAGTCTACCCCAGTGGGCGAAACAAAGGGTTCAGTTCGACATTCCAACCACCTGAAAAAGGCCGGAGCGTACAACGGCCGAAACGTTGTAATAAATATGGCGACAAAGATGAGGACAATAGTCTGAATAACGTAAATAATGTATATAATACCTCATCTCAGAAATATAGACAGTATTGTTTAATATTGCCAACTATCGTCGTAGTCGTTAACAGCTGCCATGTATATGTGACAAAGGTGGTCAATATATGCATGAAACCTTACTATTTTTAGCGTAGATAATAGAATAGGCCTGTCAAGTTTAAATTCTGTCCGAAGTCATTGCCTTCACTTTCGCACCAATAACTGCTTCTCCTCTCCTAGCTATGTGTTAAATAGCTAGGCAGACTGAACTCTCTGGCCGCAGTTGTCAACCAATCTAAGAGAAGGATAACTGAATTCATAACCCGCTGGGCATGGAACCTCTACCCCGTGGAACTGGACACTCCATCCGACAAAATCCGACTTGCTACAGAAAACACATTTGCAACACATGGTGTGGTCTGGTTGTGGCCATCTACTCAAACGGAGAATCTAAAGGTCGCTAAGGAGAAATAGAAGCAGATGGTCAATAATCACGTCGTCCGATATTGCTTTTGTACGAGAATGCCATTAAATTACCATTTAAAGATGTTTAAATACCGTAAATTTTTAAATAAATGCGTGGAAATACATAACGGAGAATGTTGAGCTGCGTTGACCGAAAATAACTGTAAAAATGTCTATTAAAAGCCGAATGCAACTTAGAGTGCAACGCTTCCATATCGTGATCAGAAGCGGATTGCTTTTGGAATATTTTATACGATGCCAAATGGCACTGCTTCATTTATGCTCTGGCCATGACTATGAATATACACTGTTCATCACAAGCCATTCCAACCCCAGTTGCAGGTATTGTTCAATTTCTTTTCATTCCCTAGCACTGTTACTGTTTTATGATTTTCTATTTTAACTCTTCAAGACTTTTTATGGATTTTTATTAAATATAGATTATTTCTTTAATAAAATTATCAATACGGTTATTGGTGCTAACAGACATCTTGAAATGAGAATCTTGTATTTACCTCAATTTTCTCATTATTTCTCTTCTTTTTTTATTTATTCTTTCTTTCTTTCTTTCTTGCCTGCTTTCTGGTTTTCTTTATTTATTCCGCACTTTTTGTTTGTTTGTTTCTCTCTTTCTTTCTCCATCATAATCTTTTCCCCTTTTAATACTTGTTATTCATAAATATGGATATTTGAAGCTTTCTTCCGTTTCATAATCCATTCTTTTTTTCCCCACCAAATACTGATTTTTTCAGAAGTTCGCTTTCTTTCTTTCTTTCTTTCTTTCTTTCTTTCTTTGTCTCATCATAATCCGCATCCTCATCATCAGCATCATCATCAGAAACATCACTGTTAAATTTTACCATTCTTAACCTTTTGAATTTGAAACATATTCTCTCTCTCTCTCTCTCTCTCTCTCTCTCTCTCTCTCTCTCTCTCTCTCTCTTTCTCTCGGTCTTTTCCCAATTCGTGACATATTAATCACCCCTCCCCCGGATCTTTACGGTGTTGATATCTTCGGTCTTGAATTTTCTCTCTTCGCTCTCTGTTTTATTTTATTTTATTTTTTTTAAATCACCTTCTCCTTTTTTTTCGCATCTTTATTTGTTTTCCACAAACCACAATCATCCACTTGACGATGATAACATTATTACTCTAATTTCAATGTTTTTTCATTTATCTTCCCACATTGCATTACGAGTAAACAGCCAGCCTTCCATTGCTAATATTCTAATGAGACTCAGGGAAATTAGTTAAACTTCGTTTGAAAATCAGCATTTCAAATCTTACCTTTTAATTTGGACATGAACACGGATAATTGGCGTCAGTGGAAAATATACAATGATCTCATTAATCCGGCAAAGCAAACGACATGCTTATTGATTTCTTTCTAATAGAGGCGTGGGCAGACCTTTTTTTTCAGGAGGGCCGCTCCATTGTCTACTCTCTATGAAGCGGGTCGCATTACAACAACAACAATTTACACAACGACAATATCATGAATAATCGAGTGGGGGTTATTTTTATATTTCTTTGATTGTTGGGCACATTTTGTGAACAGACAGTATGAGAAATGAATTTACTGTTTAATCCGTTTATGCCTATTAATGGGATTAATGCAGCGGAGAAAACTCTTCTGCCTTAATAAGAAACTCTGGATAAATTTGAGATGTTGATAGCGAAAAGAAGAGATGTCACCATATATTAATTCTCAGTTGGAGGGCAAACGGACATCTTGTTTACTACGTAAGTCTACACTGTATAGTGCATTTGGTCATTTTCATAGGCACAGTGTATTACATAGCAATCCAGATGCCTCTTGTATTACATGATATGTCCATTCTGTAGGAAGTGAGTTTCTTGAGAATAGGATTTCGCTGTCAAATATATGCGGTAACCGTATTTGATCTCGTTATTCTTGTTTTGAATAGGTTAACATTTTCTAAAAAAAGGTAATAAAAATTATTCATGTCTATTTAAAATATAAGTATTGTTGTGATCTTCCGAGTGCATAAAATCAACATGCGTGTTGCATGCAGGGTATGGGCCGTATTTCCTCACACCTGTTCGAACTCGTTTAACATCCTAATTTTCGTGCCCACTTTACCGTTTGTCCTACCGATCAATGTAGCCTATCACCACATTTGTATCCTACATAATCTAATGTACGGGGAAAATGAAAAAACAAACAGGAAGAAGGGTTACCACTTATTGTTGTATTATAAAATTTAAAATAAAAAAAAAATGAAAATATATGAAATTTGAGTAAAAATCATAAAACAAGATATTTGATCGTTTAAAAACAGAATGTTTTTTAACATATCGAGAAAAAAGTCGGGACAGTACCTTAATATTATAGGATATAAATGTGGTGCGAGTATACACACTAAAGCAAAAACTGATCGGTAAAATATATTTACCATGCCTAAATAATATAGGGCACAAATGTTAGGTTAGAACGGACAATAAAGCAGAAACTGATCGGTAAAATATATTTACAATGCCTAAATAATTTAGGATATACCTGTGGGGCTAGTATACACATTAAAGCAGAAACTGATCGGTAAAATATATTTACAATGCCTAAATAATGTAGGGCACAAATATTATGCTAGGACGTACAATAAAGCAGAAACTGATCGGTAAAATATATTTACAATGCCTTAATATTTTGGGATATAAATGTGGTTCTAGTATACACATTAAAGCAGAAACTGATCGGTAAAATATATTTACAATGCCTAAATAATGTAGGGCACAAATATTATGCTAGGACGTACAATAAAGCAGAAACTGATCGGTAAAATATATTTACAATGCCTTAATATTTTGGGATATAAATGTGGTGCTAATATACACACAAAAGCAGAAACTGATCGGTAAAATATATTTACAATGCCTAAATAATGTAGGGCACAAATAGTATGCTAGGACGTACAATAAAGCAGAAACTGCTCGGTAAAATATATTTACAATGCCTTAATATTTTGGGATATAAATGTGGTGTTAATATACACACAAAAGCAGAAACTGATCGGTAAAATATATTTACAATGCCTAAATAATGTAGGGCACAAATATTATGCTAGGACGTACAATAAAGCAGAAACTGCTCGGTAAAATATATTTACAATGCCTTAATATTTTGGGATATAAATGTGGTGCTATTATACACATTAAAGCAGAAACTGATCGGTAAAATATATTTACAATGCCTAAATAATGTAGGGCACAAATATTATGCTAGGACGTACAATAAAGCAGAAACTGATCGGTAAAATATATTTACAATGCCTTAATATTTTGGGATATAAATGTGGTGCTAATATACACACAAAAGCAGAAACTGATCGGTAAAATATATTTACAATGCCTAAATAATGTAGGGCACAAATAGTATGCTAGGACGTACAATAAAGCAGAAACTGCTCGGTAAAATATATTTACAATGCCTTAATATTTTGGGATATAAATGTGGTGTTAATATACACACAAAAAGCAGAAACTGATCGGTAAAATATATTTACAATGCCTAAATAATGTAGGGCACAAATATTATGCTAGGACGTACAATAAAGCAGAAACTGCTCGGTAAAATATATTTACAATGCCTTAATATTTTGGGATATAAATGTGGTGCTATTATACACATTAAAGCAGAAACTGATCGGTAAAATATATTTACAATGCCTAAATAATGTAGGGCACAAATATTATGCTAGGACGCACAATAAAGCAGAAACTGATCGGTAAAATATATTTACAATGCCTTAATATTTTGGGATATAAATGTGGTTCTAGTATACACATTAAAGCAGAAACTGATCGGTAAAATATATTTACAATGCCTAAATAATGTAGGGCACAAATATTATGCTAGGACGTACAATAAAGCAGAAACTGATCGGTAAAATATATTTACAATGCCGTAATATTTTGGGATATAAATGTGGTGCTAATATACACACAAAAGCAGAAACTGATCGGTAAAATATATTTACAATGCCTTAATATTTTGGGATATAAATGTGGTTCTAGTATACACATTAAAGCAGAAACTGATCGGTAAAATATATTTACAATGCCTAAATAATGTAGGGCACAAATATTATGCTAGGACGTACAATAAAGCAGAAACTGATCGGTAAAATATATTTACAATGCCTAAATAATGTAGGGCACAAATATTATGCTAGGACGTACAATAAAGCAGAAACTGATCGGTAAAATATATTTACAATGCCTTAATATTTTGGGATATAAATGTGGTTCTAGTATACACATTAAAGCAGAAACTGATCGGTAAAATATATTTACAATGCCTAAATAATGTAGGGCACAAATATTATGCTAGGACGTACAATAAAGCAGAAACTGATCGGTAAAATATATTTACAATGCCTTAATATTTTGGGATATAAATGTGGTGTTAATATACACACAAAAGCAGAAACTGATCGGTAAAATATATTTACAATGCCTAAATAATGTAGGGCACAAATAGTATGCTAGGACGTACAATAAAGCAGAAACTGCTCGGTAAAATATATTTACAATGCCTTAATATTTTGGGATATAAATGTGGTGTTAATATACACACAAAAGCAGAAACTGATCGGTAAAATATATTTACAATGCCTAAATAATGTAGGGCACAAATATTATGCTAGGACGTAAAATAAAGCAGAAAATGATCGGTAAGATATATTTACAATGCCTTAATATTTTGGGATATAAATGTGGAGCTAGTATACCCATTAAAGCAGAAACTGATCGGTAAAATATATTTACAATGCCTAAATAATGTAGGGCACAAATAGTATGCTATGACGTACAATAAAGCAGAAACTGCTCGGTAAAATATATTTACAATGCCTTAATATTTTGGGATATAAATGTGGTGCTATTATACACATTAAAGCAGAAACTGATCGGGAAAATATATTTACAATGCCTAAATAATGTAGGGCACAAATATTATGCTAGGACGTACAATAAAGCAGAAACTGATCGGTAAAATATATTTACAATGCCTAAATAATGTAGGGCACAAATAGTATGCTAGGACGTACAATAAAGCAGAAACTGATCGGTAAAATATATTTACAATGCCTTAATATTTTGGGATATAAATGTGGAGCTAGTATACACATTAAAGCAGAAACTGATCGGTAAAATATATTTACAATGCCTAAATAATGTAGGGCACAAATATTATGCTAGGACGTACAATAAAGCAGAAACTGATCGGTAAAATATATTTACAATGCCTTAATATTTTGGGATATAAATGTGGTGTTAATATACACACAAAAGCAGAAACTGATCGGTAAAATATATTTACAATGCCTAAATAATGTAGGGCACAAATAGTATGCTAGGACGTACAATAAAGCAGAAACTGCTCGGTAAAATATATTTACAATGCCTTAATATTTTGGGATATAAATGTGGAGCTAGTATACACATTAAAGCAGAAACTGTTCGGTAAAATATATTTACAATGCCTAAATAATGCAGGGCACAAATAGTATGCTAGGACGTAAAATAAAAAAATAACTGCTCGGTAAAATATATTTACAATGCCTTAATATTTTGGGATATAAATGTGGTGCTATTATACACATTAAAGCAGAAACTGATCGGTAAAATATATTTACAATGCCTAAATAATGTAGGGCACAAATATTATGCTAGGACGTTCGATAAAGCAGAAAATGATCGGTAAGATATATTTACAATGCCTTAATATTTTGGGATATAAATGTGGAGCTAGTATACACATTAAAGCAGAAACTGATCGGTAAAATATATTTACAATGCCTAAATAATGTAGGGCACAAATAGTATGCTAGGACGTACAATAAGCAGAAACTGCTCGGTAAAATATATTTACAATGCCTTAATATTTTGGGATATAAATGTGGTGTTAATATACACACAAAAGCAGAAACTGATCGGTGAAATATATTTACAATGCCTAAATAATGTAGGGCACAAATATTATGCTAGGACGTACAATAAAGCAGAAAATGATCGGTAAGATATATTTACAATGCCTTAATATTTTGGGATATAAATGTGGAGCTAGTATACACATTAAAGCAGAAACTGATCGTTAAAATATATTTACAATGCCTAAATAATGTAGGGCACAAATAGTATGCTAGGACGTACAATAAAGCAGAAACTGCTCGGTAAGATATATTTACAATGCCTTAATATTTTGGGATATAAATGTGGTGCTATTATACACATTAAAGCAGAAACTGATCGGTAAAATATATTTACAATGCCTAAATAATGTAGGGCACAAATAGTATGCTAGGACGCACAATAAAGCAGAAACTGATCGGTAAAATATATTTACAATGCCTTAATAATGTTGGATATAAATGTGGTGCTAATATACACACTAAAGCAGAAACTGATCGGTAGGACACACGTTAAGCCTTGCATAATATAAATAAAGATTTAGACCAGAATTTCTCTTAATTTTATGTTGGTTTTCTAAAATTAGTTTGCATTTGAAACACTCGGAAGTATAGAGCTCCCATTGTGGATCGAACTCACTACACAGTTCGAGTCAAACTTGCTAACATTTCCTCCCGTCGAGGTGTCCGATTTCTCTTAACGTTATGATAATATTATAGACTCATCAAGATTCGTATTTTTATTATTGAGAAATTATATTTTCTGACGGTGCCCTTTTCTTTTTTACAATATAATTTTAATTTCCCTTTTATTTTTTTCTTCTCGTATTTATTCGATAAAAATCAATATTATTGTTTCATTTTCCGTTTCGTTGTCTTTCAATTTTGCCAGCTTTTATTATTCTCTTCTATTTTCATTCTTAATCTAATTATCCCGATGGACCTTTTCCGTTTTCCCTCCATTTTAATACATTCCTCGCTATTTTTCTTCTTCCTCTGAGTCTTCAGCATCATTACTGACCACCGACGTTGCTATCGTATTTCACGAACTCTCATCCTTTCTTGTACAAGTGTTTGTTTTTTTTTCTGCGAGTTGTAGCAGAAGTCGAAAGTTAAAGTGCGTCGGGTTATAAGGCAATCCTCTGTTCTTTTTTCTTATTTTCCTGTATAATATCATCTTCATCGGCAAAAGCAGGAGACATACTTGAATTTGACTATACGGAGTTACTAGATGTATACAATTTTTAACATACAACGTGTGTTAGCACGTGCGATACCCTGTCTTCATCAGCTGACGACCAGGGGTGATCTCACAGTTTCGGTGGCTATGGCGGGACCGCCACCCCAGGCGCCATCAGCAGCGTTTGCCACCAGGCAGGGTAGGAAAAAAAAAAAACTAATTGATCGTTCCTTTTTGTAAATTACTAATGAAATAAAGAAAACGATTGTTCCTCTTTGCAGGTTCTGTCCGTAATGAAAGTTCCTGAATGCGTTTGCCGTTATTGACGCGTTCGTAAAAATCGTTATAAATGACTACGCAAATCTTTCACTTGCACATGTTAGGTCGTGATGATGCACGCATAATATTTCAGTAATGTTTGTTCTGATCGTAACTTTCCTTTCTGGATTTAATTACATTTGTAGTGGGTTAGCCAATATGTATTGGTGAAAGAATACAAATTAAAATAACCCTCTACTATTATTACTAAATCAAATGCAACAAAGACAGCAAGAGAAACGATCAAATAGGCAGATATTTGTTTTAACAGAAAATATTTTTATATAACAACAAGTACATCCGATATAATAAAGATGTTTAGAACATTCCCTTCTCTATTCCAGTTTCCCTGAGAGATATAATCTCCAACTATTCAAATGTAATGTCAATCGACATCTCCAGTTGCCTTGATCTATCCACTATCCTTCTCTTCATCCGTTCTTCTATCACTCCTAACTGATCTTGCTCCAAATCTTCTGTAACACATTGCGTTCTAGTGGCTTCCCGCCTTGCTTGGGGTGAAACGTTTAAAAAAACAAAAAAAAAAACAACAAAAAAACTTTAGAGTTCTTGGTTGTGTGATCAAGAGTAATATAAAAGGTTTTATTCTATATCTCTGGTAAGAAATTAAACAGCTTATGTTGATGGTGAAATTGAATGAAATAGATTTCTTGGCTTACTGTAGAGTTGTCTCGCTTCGACTGATATAGTTACGATTTCCTTTATGTTGTAGAGATATTGAGTGATTTGTTTTCTGAATCTCGTCTTAGTTGAATTGGTTACTAGATGAGTTGATCTTGAAAAGAAATTGAATTCCACAAGCCGGGTTGATGTTAATAAAAATTAAATTTTAGCGAAGAAGTAGGGTTTCATGTATTCGTGTGACGAGTTGATTATTTTAAGGACTCACTAAGACGAAGTTGATTAATTTAATGTTTAGGACTTGACTGAAATGGTCAACGCGTCGAAACATGTTTATTATTTTAAGGATCATTCGCGTCGAAGTTACATATTTGTGAATCACGTGGGAGACTCGAAAGAATGTTTACCAATTTTTTTGGCGCGTTGAATTCTGAAATGGTCAACCATGAGGACGTAGGCAGAAACATGTCATTATTATTTTAAGGACTCACTAAGTCGCGTCGAAGTTACATATTTGTGAATCACGTGGGAGACTCGAAAGAATGTTTACCAATTTTTTTGGCGCGTTGAATTCTGAAATGGTCAACCATGAGGACGTAGGCAGAAACATGTCATTATTATTTATGGACCAATCAGAAAGCATTGTTTTATACTGAACTCTGGAGTCGATTTTAATGGGTTCAGCACAAACTGAGAACACTTACCTGTGATCTTCTTTTAACAGGTTTAAATCGGAGAATGTAGAAATTTAATTTTACAATACATTATAATTCTTCTTGTTCTTTTGTTATTTAATTAGTACGTACGTATAACTACACCCTATCAATACCCCATAAATAATGGAATATTCCGTGTTGGAGGAAAGACAGAAAAGACATAGTGATTTTATAAGTGTAACATACATGTGGCACAAGGCCAAAAGTGCGGGGGGGTCTTAATGAGGATCAAACTCACTACTCACTCGTAATAGATCGAGGGAGACATGATTGCTAAGCATTCCACCACGTTGAAGTGACCAGGCGGAAAAAATCATATTAGAGACTCGGTTTGGTTTCTGTGAGAGAAAGAAAGAAAGAAAGAAAGAAAGAAAGAAAGAAAGAAAGAAAGAAAGAAAGAAAAAAAAAAGAAAGAAAGAAGTATAGAGGGAGAAATAGCGCTTTCATCTATTTAACGTCTGCTTCAATGAAAAGAAAAAAATCATATTAGAGACTCGGTTTGGTTTTTGTGAGAAAAAGAAAGAAAGATAGATAGATAGATAGATAGATAGAGGGAACAATAGCGCTTTCATCTATTTAACGTCTGCTTCAATGAAAAGAAAAAAACCTTGTCAATTTTATATATTTTCATTTCTACTCTCTTATTTCTTTAGATAATGACCTGCTTTAAGCTATGATAGTTATTGCAATATTTTGTTGAAGTTGTGAAGCTCAAATATTTATTGGTGCTATAGCGAAATTTCAACGGGGACTTTAAGTCTGTGAATTGGCAATGAGTTTGTTTGTTCTCTACATATTATGATACGTTAGAAAATTTAAATAGGACAACCCTGAAGTTTTTAAAGTTACTCTTTATTCTCCACCTCCTACAATTTCTATCAAAATTACTTAGTTTCATTTATTCATTCATTTATTCTTTCTTTCTTTCTTTCTTTCTTTCTTTCTTTCTTTCTAATCGTCACTGTCATCGTTTTTTGTCTTTTCCCCTTTTATCCTCTTCGTCGCCTGTTTGAATTTCTATTTCGAGTTATCGTTTTTTTTTTGTTTTTTTTTAACTACGATTTTGCTTACTTAAGGAAGCATTCGTTTGCAACTTCGTTTTATTACATATTCCTTTCCTTCGTCAATGATTTTTCTTTTCTCATCTCCACTTTTAGTATTTAATTTTCTTTGTCTCTCGTTTATCTCTGCTTAATTTTCCTCTTCTTCTTCTTCTTCTTCTTCTTCTTCTTCTTCTTCTTCTTCTTCTTCTTCTTCTCATCATCATCATCATTATCATCTTCCTCCTCGTCGTTCAAGTCTTCTTCTTCCAATCCTTCCTTCTCCCACTTCTATTCCATTCGTTTCCTTCCTATTCTTACCACGCCGACTTCCTGTTTTTCTGTTCCTAGAATATCGCCATAGCATCACCCTCTTTCGCTTACTTCCTCTTACGTTTTAGTCGTCTCCATTTTCCCTTTAGTACTTTCTCGCATATTTCACTTTTCATAATTCTTTCCCGTTTTATGTTTTAAGACCATCATTTCATTTTTGGGGAATAACATAAAAAGAAAAGCAAACGATCATGTTAAATAACATAAGAAAAGTTTCTTTGAAATGATTTTCCTTTCCTTCTTCCTTTCCTATTGTTCACCTTTAACAAAACAAATTTTTCCTTCCATTTTGTGAGATATTTTCTTCTTTATTATAAAGATTCCTAGGTTTTGATTTTCGTTGAGGTTAAATCAAAACCAAATAAAAAAAAGATGTTATCCGAATATAGATATAATAATAGAATCGGAAATATTCTAGGCAGATTCTATTTTCAAACGCTCATCTGAAATAGAAAAATTCAGTTATCTTCACGTATGTATGCACGCTCTCTTATATACAGGGCGCGGTGGGTAAATTATCGCCATTTTATATTTTTAATTTTGCGCATGAGCGTTGTTTGAATTTGTCGCTTGCACAATATGGTAGGATCAGTTGGGTACCATCTGTAAAAAAAACTATGACGTAATTCACTCCAGCAGAAATTTGGAAACAGCATTCTGTACTGCTTGGAATTCTCACCAGAAGCCCCAGTGTGAACATTTCAGAGTATTTGGGTGTCAATCTGAGAGCAGCCCAGAGGATTCGGAAAGAGATGGATCATATATCCAGTCAACATCATAGTGTTAGGAGTGATCACTAATGATGGCGACGTTTTGCCGTCCTTCATCTTCCCACAGAGCCTCAGATTCAACACGGAAGCCTACATCAAGTGCCTTGTGGAGGTAGTGCTGCCCTGGGTCAAGAGGGTGGCTACTGGAAGACCCTATTTTTGGCAACAGGATTCTGCACAATGCTACACAAGCTGGATAACCGGGTCATGGCGGTCAGATAATTTCTGCCACCAAATCACCACTTACATCTGACCAAATAAGTCCCCGGACTGCAACCCCCTTGATTATTAGGTGTGGGTGCAGCTGAGCCAAAAAAAAAAATCCTTGTAACACCAGTGGTGAAATGAAGGCAATGATTATAACAGCATTCACCAAATTAAAAAAGAAACCATACAAAAGTGTTGCAGGAGATTCCGAAGTCGTCTAGAAGCCGTGGTTGAAGCCGATGGTGATTTTATTGAATATATTAACTCTTTTGTATTTCCAGATATTTGTATGTAATGTTGGTAAATATATCTTAAAATGTGACGTCAGTGTCATTATCATTTTTGCGTAATTTAGACGACAACTCACCCTGTAGACATTATTTCTTCAAGTAATTCGTAAATGGCTGGCTTAATAGCATGTCCGTCTGCTAAAGAAGGCACGTATGGACTTATTCAAAACCAATAAGATCAAATTATGGTTTATAGAGCAACTATGTCGAGCAAACATTAGTTACAGTTTGAATAAGGCCAGCAGACTTAACTCTCGGCCATGGGAATTTGGAAATTCATGTTCACCCAACCATCGACAACATTCGGATTATATTGTCTTCCCAATTTCACCCATAATGCTTGAGTTAACCTGCGAGATGTTTTCACATGTCGCGCTCTGGCAGTGTCTCCTCATGTCGACATTATCAAGATGTCATCTTGGTAACTTGATCATGGTGTGGTTCGTACCCTGGTCTTATGGTCGGAATGCTATTTTACTAGCCACTCGGGGCTTAAGACGATAACTCGTTAAAATACCGCTTCTTATATGATCACCGAAGTTAAGCAACGTCGAACTTTGTCTACTTTGGTGGGTGAACACTTTGGAAAACCAGGTGGTGTAGGCATGAATGTGCGGGTGGTATAATGGTTAACGAGTCCAAATTTCACTTGCGCACGTTATATTCACTTATGTGCAGATACCACTAGGAAGATATGAATCAACCTCTTAAACCCCCAGATATGGGTTAATTAGTAAAACTTTTAGCAGTAGGGCATTTCTATCTATCTATCTATCTATCTATCTATCTATCTATCTATCTCTTCCCATATCTATCTATCTATCTATCTATCTATCTATCTATCTATATATATATATATATATATATATATATATATATGTCAATCTTTTCGTATCCATTAATGGATCTCATACTTTTTGTGTTTATCTAACTCTCTGTTTATCTATCTATATCTATCTATCTATCTATCTATCTATCTATCTATCTATCTGTCTGTCTGCCTGTCTGTCTCTTCCCATATCAATCAATCTATCTATCTATCTATCTATATATATATATATATATATATATATATATATATATGTCAATCTTTTCGTATCCATTAATGGATCTCATACTTTTTGTGTTTATCTAAGTCTCTGTTTATCTATCTATCTATCTATCTATCTATCTATCTATCTATCTATCTATCTATCTATCTATCTATCTATTCCACTCATAACAGCGTCGACAGTGTTCATAAGTCTTTTCGCAGCCATTTACATGACATTAACTTTCAACACTGCAACCTCTTTCCCACAATAAAATGCCAAAGCAGATAGCAGTTCTATTGCTGTTACCACTGAGAATGTCTAGAGGCGCTAATTCACGTAGGTCCACCAGTTTAGACGTTTAAGCTAAGATTCGCGATGTCAGAAACACAAGGGCGAACCGTTCCCATTCGCTTCGTATTCCACTATTTAAGGAGCTTCTTCTCACTGCAATATTATCCGCTTCAAATCTAGCATCAAGCATTATCTATCCTACATATCCTCATCCTCTAACATTCTTAAAACCATATAACAACCACGGTAAGTAACCCTCTGCCTTGCCTCTCTCTTATCCTGGGTATTCCTGGCTTCTCAATGTTCTTGTGCGGCTTGGTGATGGACGTCATCGATAATTGGGGTTTTGGCTTATGATATTCTGACCCTGATAAAATAACTCGGCGATCCTTACGATGTCCAACCGTTTTGAATTTTTCTTTTTTTTACGTTACATATCCACCAAAGGTCGCTATCTCCTTCTTAACAATCAACCCGAAGAAACTAAATCGCTATTTCCTGGGTGGAGTTGGCCGCTCGTGCCATGAACTTGGAGAGATTTTCAATACCGTTGTTTGATTGGAAATTTCTTTGTTGAAGTTCTTGATTACTATGGAGGAGAAATGATTGTTAAAATTTAGAGGATTCTATTTAATATTACGTTAGTTCATTTACTATTGATGAATATGCTTGTATATAAAGTTCTTTTAAATATAAAGATTTTAAAAAATAGAATACAGTCACTGGTAAGAATGATTGATTGATTCACTTCCTACGTCTTATCAATTCTTTGCAGGTATTGGGTTGGTGCATAATTATCAGGCGTTTTTTTCTGACGAGTTATTTGTTAATAAAAATTACTGTTTTGTTTACTTTTTTAAAATAAAAATATTATTTTATTTTCAGGTTATAAAAAGGCTGGTCGATAATCATGCGCTCCGAAATAATCCTTTTAAAATGTTATTGTTGAATTGTTATGTTTTTTTTTTCATTATAGATATTGTTTAAAAAAAAAACGCCTGATAATTATGCACCAACCCAATACTTTACCGCCAGAAAAGCATTTTTTTTTTTAGATTGTAAGAATTTGGTGGGAGAAATGGTTTAGGGAGAAAAGTCTAACTAATTATTCCGTAGCTGGAGAAAGCAGAGATTGTTTCATACCTTTCCCATGGTTATTTTCGCATAAGTGAATATAAAGAACACAACAGTAATTGGATTTCGAATTTTCGATTAACCATTCCGTGCCATTATCCATTAAAATGCCCAGATACACAAGATTACAGCACCTGGTATTCCCAGGCGGTTACCCACATAGTTATTGACCAGGTACGACGTTACTTAACCAAACGATTGTACGGGAATTTGCGTTTCAATGTTATATATATGTACGCCTTCTGCAGTAAGGCAGTTGTACAAAATAAAATCAATTCATTTGTTAGTAATCACCTTTTCTTATTTCGACATTTTTAGATTAATCTCTTTTAGCTATTGTGAATTGTTATGACTTTACTCTACCCGACTTTTCAGGATAGCTTTTAAATTATTACGCTTTTCAGAACGCATCAGCTCGGATTTGGCCAGAATTTGAATTCGACTCGCCCATTGCATATTCGCTAGACTCGAATGCGTTAGTGTACACTTTATAATTGTTACATTTTCTTACAAAATTCCTAATCGATATACTTCTCAGCCAATCAGAAATCGAAAAATGAGAACCCCTTCCAACGAGAAACAGTCGAAGAGTATTTATCTCCATACAATAAACAAGAGAAAACAATAATCTAATTTTAGGTTCTTTGAAATCCTGCTTGCACAAAAGCGTAGGCTTTCTTAAAGGGTGTCAGTTCGTGTGGATCGGCTTTGATTTGCGCACGCGCATTCTCCCCATGGTCAGAACGTTCTCCGAGTTTAAACTTATAAACGTCCGAATCAGACACCACTTGTCAACAGGATGTGAGACGTCCATGGTTCTTACAATTAATCACGTGTTTGTACGGCGAGCCGATTTCTGATCAACGCACAATATATGGCGCTATTAATTGTCTATTGATCCAACCTGTGTTTGAGTTCATGCTCCGAGAGTAATTAGAATAAACTTATCGATTTAACAGAACCATGCGGCGCTCATGTACCACGGTAGATATACACTAATGCATCCGATTAATGTGCTGTCAATAACTAGACTATTTCTCCGCAAAGTAAATTACAACGATAGTGAAAATACAGTTAAACATTATATAAATATTTTCTACAAAAACAATGCTGCAAATTAACTAAAAACAAGATGAATATTCACTTAGAAATATTATAAAAAATACATAACTCCAAATGAGCCGAATAAAAAAATCAAATTAATTATCTACTACAGACAATTTAAAACAGCTAACGTTATCCACAAAAATAACAACATGCCAGCAAAGTCAAATTTACAACGAATGAATATTACCTACGAGTACAAATGCTCCTTAAGAAACTGAGTTCTTGATCAATCCGAATTCATAAATAATTAGATAGGTCACACTACTATATGCCTATCCAGACGCCTTACGTTACACCTACCTGACCATAGCTCTATTAAAAATACACACACACAAACTTACCAGACTCCATCCGAAACATACTAGCAGAAAATACAAACATAATAACCTAATTCACCCGGAAAAAAAGATTAAAAATAATAAAGCCTTAATAATAAAATAATTTTAATAAGAATAAAAAAAGAAAAAAAGAGCACTTAATAATATTAACTACGAACACGGCCAAAATGTGATGAGTTCAGAAATTAAAGCATGTCTATAACCCTAAAAATATACACACAATGCACATACTCAAGTAAACTGGCTAAATAAAGCCATGAAATGCATAAATAAAGGATTGCTACCTAAATACAGTATATATATATATATATATATATATATATATATTACAGAGATGTTACAGCTGTTCTAACGAGTGGAATTGCTACCTAAATACGGTATGTATATATATATATATATATATATATATATATATATATTATAAATTAATTGATTTAAAATATGTTTTTTTTCGCTACACAGTTCTAACCATGTTTTAAAAATGGAAGCTAAAAGCTCCGAATTTAATTTTGTATTTAAATTAAAGACATTAGTTCCATTTCATCCTCAAGCGAATTTTGGAGTAAATTTTAAAATTACTGGGTTTTAAAGACACAGCTAAAATCATGTTTCCATGGTTACAGATAAATCTACTTCAACTGGACAAGGGGTGTCTGGGTTTTTCCTTATGTCTGCATCATTGTATCGGTTATTAGCTACATTTTGGTAAGGGGTAGGGATGTATTTTTCAATGAAAACTGACATCCGTTGAATGCATATATAAATAAATACAGTATATATATATATATATATATATATATATATATATATATATATATATATATATATATATATATATATATATATATATATATAGTGGTTTACAGTTGTTCCAACGAGTGGAAAATGTATATTTTAAAGAGAAGAGAGAAGCCGCAAACGTTTTTGGTCATTATGTGGATTTTTAAAATATATATTATACTATATTTTCCATATTTTCCACATATTATTAAAAGGAATCAGTCTCCCATATGTATTCCGATGTTTGGACATTATCTTTTTTGTGTAGTAGTAATCCATATTTTTCTTGGACTTGTGGAGAAAATATTCTTTTGCTTAATGGGTAATAAAACAATTAGTATTGGTCAGTGAAAGGACAAAGTCAGGAGGTCTTTGTTCTTATCATTTATGACCCCTGTATTTTTAAACCTATTACCATTTTTGTGTATTGTGTGTGCGCGTCTGTTTTTGCTAGAAAATCTATAAGATATTCCTTCTCCATACATATATATTGTTTTATATATATATATATATATATATATATATATATATATATATATATATATATATATATATATCATCATTTAAGACAGTAATGCCACTAGCATGCAAAAGATTATAGAAATTGAAAGAGAATGAGAAAACTTTAAAAGTGAGGAAAAAAGACAATAAAAGAGAAACTTTCTAGAAAAAAAAGACGGCAAATGGAGATATTTTTTAAATTTTTGAAGATTGTAGGTGACAAGAAGCAAGAAATCTAAAGCGAGTGAATGATTCGCTTTCTATGGCTTATCAATCTCTTGTAAAACTGGCAACTGCCCCCTAAAAGTATCTCTAATGAGTTGTTTACTGGGACAAGTAATGGCTTATAGATTTTAACCCCTCTAACTTTACTTTATCGGACTGTCAGACTTGCAAGAGTAAATAGTTGTCATCTACCTAAACACTTTGTTCAGAACTGATGCATACCTTATGTCTGGATCTAGTTTTTAAAACAATATATGTAATACAAATCAATATAATTTTAACGCTTGATCTAGCTTCATGTGTATTTTACAGGAAAACTACGATTATTAACAATTTTTTTTTTTAACTCTGATGTGAAAGTTAAATATATTTCTTTTTTTTTCGTTTCAATATTTTCATAATTTTTTATATTATTCCAAGGATGAATGCAAATTAGAATATCCAATATATTTCTATCAAATTTTAACCATAGCATATTTTATTGAGTTGGTGCATAATTATCAGGCGTTGAAACAATATTTATTAAAAAAAAAAAAGAAACATAATTCAACAATAACATGTTTAAATAATTATTCCGGAGCGTATGATTAATGATTATCGACTCTCATTTGTATAACCTGAAAATAAAATAATATTTTTATTAAAAATGTAATCAAAACAGCAATTTTATTAACAAATATCTCGCCTACGAGAACGCCTGATAATTTTGCACCAACCCAATACTTTAAAAATGCATCAGTTTTCTGTTAATGTTGATAAAGATTTGAACATGCTCCACACAGCAGTATATTAAATGATTTGATAATATTTTTATTTATGAAATGTTTAAATCAATATATTTTTAAATTTTAATATCTTGATGCAATTCCATCTTTTCATAAGCTTTTAAATTCATGTTTGCATTTTAGCATTTATTTATTTAGGAATAAATATGCAATGATGTAGCCATAATAATTTAAAAAAAAATAAATTGATGGATTTTGTTAATTTTTTTAATCTATTTTGCAACCGTTTCTCTGTTAATTAAAGACTAAATATATTTCAAATTGTAGGGGGTTACTTACTGTGCCCGGCGTTCCCATCCACGCAATGACTGGGCTTGAAATTATTTCATCTCAGTGATCAAAAGAGGACCAATACTTTCAGCATTATTTGACCGGAAACAAACTTTACAGGGGAAACAATTTTGAACATGGACGACTGTAGTAACGTTACTGCGTGCGTGGAAATCCTACAAATTTGGAAATGATATTTCGTACTAATTCATAAAGCCCACTCCCTATCTGTAATTTGAGCAGACTTATTAGCACTAAGTAGACTTTATCTTAATTCGTCTGTGGACTGCAGCAGGTAGGTCGGGGTGAACGCTCTGGCTAATAGGATGTTATGTAAAAAAAAACTCTGAGCGGGAAGACAGAACACTATGCAATTGGACAATTTTAATACAAAGGTCACAGCATACATCTCATATATATATATATATATATATATATATATATATATATATATATATATATAACAATATAACGACTCGATCGAGTACTTTAGAGAGAAAGCGAATTTGTAAAGAGTGACCGCTACTCCTGATAACGCAAAACTCTTGTATGAATCGCGCACTTTCCTCTCTGCTGAGAGCTGATAGCTTAGAGGAAAAATCGTCGACTGATACCAAATCAGTCGGGATACGATCCTGGCCTGAGTCAATCGGATGTCTAGCCATACTGATGAGCTGTGATGCAGCGAAACAGTCCTTCTGGGCATGACAATATATATATATATATATATATATATATATATATATATATATATATATATATATATATATAGATTGATTGATAGATAGAGAGAGAGAGAGAGTGTGTGTACAGGTAATAAATCTGTTTGTATATAATCCAAATGGATCCTAATAATATAAAATATTAAATCTGATCTACAAAAAGAGCTCAGTGTAATTGATATAACATAGCATATAAAATACGTGACAGAAATCCAAAATTACCTCATGACTATTTCGACTGACGATGAATGTGTCAGACTTATTGAACTTAGACGGTGAACAGTACTCATTACACTAAATAAGGCTGAATCATTCTGCGTTAGTTGAAATAGTCTATACTCATGAGTTAATTTTGTATTTCTCTGTTTATATATAACTTTTATTTATTGTATTTCTAACTATATTAGACCGGAAATAATGTTCGTAGTTTTTTTTTTTTTGTTTTTTTTTTAAGTGAGTTCCGTAGTCATTTATTTTTATATTTGTACCTAGATTTATTCAAAGTTATGTCTGCTACCTAAGCCATCATTTAAAGAGCTTCTTGGTTTCATTCTCTCAGAACATGACAGCTTTTTAGGTAATAGAATGGTTTACATATACTTTTTTACAACATTAAACAATGTTGAAGTTACTCTATTAAAACACATTTTAGCCATCGAAATAAATGATAATCAGAAGGTAAAAGTTTCGTTGAGTACTTTCGATGGGGTAGGACATCCCAACCAATCAGTACCAATTTCTACCACGCCAGCAAAGAAAAATGACGTCAGGCGTTGTCCTGGTTTAAAAAGGTGACCTGCCGATTAACCAACTTGTTTGTATCGATTGTTTTTTTTTTAATCGTTTCACCTGTCTAAAATCAGTGTCTAATTTTGAGGTTATTGCTCGTGGTGAAGTAATGGATAGCGGCTCGGATTGAGGAATCAGAGAGCCGTGTTCGAATCCCAGTCGAATCCATTACATTCACTTACGTGTTAATACCCTTGGGAAAGGAATGAATCCTCTTCTTCTCTCTCCAGCTATGGGTAAATAGCAGGACAGACCGGGTTTTATAGCCTTCGATGGCAACTGGTCTAAAAAAGAAATGGCAACCTACTGCGGGAAAAATATGCCTCCTCAGTCATGTATCGAAAGATACATGATCGTCTAAGCGTGTATCACGCATGGCACAAAACTGACTGACTGCTCGTAATGCACAGCGTCCTTCCAATCTTATCGAACATACCCTTCAGTGAGTTGTTTCGTCTTCTCCAGAAAATTTTGTTTCGCATTGTTGTAAGCAAACCATTTTTCATCGCCTGCGGTATTTCTTCTTTTCACAAAGAGTTCGCTTTTTTTTTTTGTTGTTGTTTCGGCATAGAATCGCAGATGGAAAACTGGTACATTGAATGTTTCCTTTACACGGTGAGGCAATTTAACATCATAGCGATCCACGTATCCAAGGGTTTTTCGTTTAACATATGAGATGAGAAAGGTAGAATATCTCTGCGATGTCCTGTGCTACAGTACTTTTAAACGTCGTTTCCGTTTGATTATCATCAACTTGTGCAGTCCTGCTGGTATGATCCTTCACTTTCAGATCAAGATTTCGCCTTCTGAACATAGCAAACCGTTTAAAAACAATGTCCTCAGCCAATTCAATATCTCCATAAACAGCACATATTTTTTGGCTCTTTGTCCAGCTGTGAATATAAACCCCGAGATCCTCTCTCAAGCTTTCGCAGATTAAACATATTTAGTCCACAAGGTTTTTTTTTCGATTCTCGGTGTGAACAGAAAAAGCGAAACACTCAAGTGAGCGGGAGATGAATATCTCCAGAGTTGCAAATGAAAACACGAATCATTGGTTTTTCTATATATTGTGCTTTTCTTTTGTTTACCAACCGAGTTTCCAAAAGGACCTGGCACTCTTTCTGGGGCAATGTAGTAAATATAGGCCCATTCACCTATTCTTTTTACATTCAGTGAACGATAGGCACAAAATTGTGTCCCTGGACATTTGCGCCCTTAGACAAATGCTTCCCTGGATAATTGCGTACCTCTAGTAAAATTTTGAAGTTACCATGTTTTAAAGAATTGTTTAATATAGAAATTTGCACACCAATACATTTAATTATTTTAAATAAACAGAAATGTAGGTACTATAACTGAAAATTTATTTTTTAAAGCAAGAGAAATCTAAGCTAGCAGTTTCAGTTCACTCTAGCACTGCGTACCACAAACATCTAATTGATTCTGGATTTTGTAGATTATATTATTACTTGCAACACATGGCTACGTTCCGAAAATCAAACACTGGTGAAAGGCTATTTGTGGACGATAAAAATTACAGCGGCCACTATCACAAGAAAAACGCCAATGAAACAAAAACATAATGGCGATGTGTTGAGCGATCTTTCAACACTGTTAATCTATCATTACATTTTAAACAAAAAATCATTTATTTCTTTTTAAAAAAAAATTATGATTACTACATGAGTTTTTTTGTTTTTTTTTTTTTAATTTATGGTAATTGCCTTTAAAAGCTTAAAAAATTGTCAGAATTATCCAGAGACGTATTTGTCTAAGGACGCAAGTTTCCTGGGAGGCAATTGTCTGGTACGCAATTTTCCGGGACACAAATTTTCAGGGCGCAAATGTCTTAGAACTCCACAGAACATTGCGATGTTTTCCTGATGATGTTCACGTTAATAGTGATAATACTATGGTGACGATTATTTTGATGAAGTTTGTTGTCATTGATTATGAAGGCAGTGGCTGTGGTAAAATTCTCAATGATGATGAAATAATATCATTACGTTTGCTGATAACGATAATTGCTATCATAACAGACATTCAAATTAATTCTGGAAAGAACAATAACAGTTAGTTGACACGAGAAACGAATTTTTATGAATAAATTTAAAGAGAAATATTTTATAAACTTCAAACGAGCTGCTCGGTTAATGAACGCCATATAAGAAAAACGGATAATATTAGCATTACCATTATACATGCAATTTTCCTAAATTAACGAATTAATGTCTTTCTAAAAGTCTGCATCTTTGTAAGAGCTTTTAAAATGCAGGCGATGAAAAATAGTTGTGTGAATAATTATACGCCAGGCATTCGATAGTGGAAAATCATGAAAGCCATAATCTGTTATTTACTGGCTCGGTTGAGCAAATATATTTTCGAAATGCAGTTTCATTCTAGGGTGAAAGCGAATATGACGTTCCATATATCTCTTTACATATTTACCTGCCAGTTGTCATTAAATCTTAGCAAAGATATCGTTGTGATTTCACGTTATCATCATCTCGATTTTAAATTCAGCGATGACCTTCTCCAAGGCTAGAGTGTCCGAATTACTCTATTATGTAATCCATAAATTTGGGAGTAGAAGAAAAGAATTCACGCCTACCACGAGATCTGTTATAATAGCAGTGCGAAAATAATGAAAACGATTATTTACATATAGATCGAAAATTCTGTATTGCGTAAAAATATATGAATGCCGAATGTTTCTCTATAAGTAAAAGCAAGAAAAGAGAACAGAATATGTTGCGTCAGATCTAGTTTCGCTCAACACCGCAAGTTGCTACAAAACTAAAACATTAACGTTGTCATATTCATAAATAGAATCGATACTTTCATATCTCTTTCCATAAAAGGCAGAATATTTGTGTGTGTGTGTGTGTGTGTGTGTAACGAATGCACGGGCGCAATTTTCGACGGATTTGCACCAAAATTTACATGCACATGCTCCAAGTTAGCGGGAAGGCCCAGACCGACTTTGCATTTCCCAACTCCTATCGATAGTGGAAATAATCGATTTTTTCATGCTTCTACGGCAATTTTCATGTAGTTTGTACTGGCCAGAGTGAGAGCCTAGAGCTGGCTGCCACGAATAGGCAGGAAGATTCTACTGGCCAGCGTGAGAGCCAACAGCTGACTGACACGAATGTTAACTAGTATGCTAGCATGCAAAAAAAGTCGATAGCTGCATTCGTCACGAGTAGAAAAAATTTAAATCTGCATGGCACTTTACTCCAATTGGCTCATTCGCTTGCTTAAACTCAACGCTGATTCTAATTCCGCAGAATTGGGTTGGATGTGAAAAGTATTTGTTGTTAACATTCTTTTTTCATTCGGTTTTTCCAGTTACGAGTCCTTTTTTAAAGCTGATCGTTTTGTGTTCATTTTGTTTAGTTCTTTTTTCTTAACAGATTTAATGTTTAGTATAGAGCTGAGAAAAACTTCGCAGTGTGTGATAGACAAGAAGTAAGGCATGTAGCAACATCAGCACGGAAAAGGGTACTCCTTTAAAGGCAAGGAAGGGCAAACATATTTTAAGTCAAGTGATAGCGATTGGTGTATGAGTCGTACGATATTTGAATCAAGCACGGGAAACACCGGGCCATGCTGCTAGTGTACTATGCATGGCGAAAAAACCCGTTCAGAAATATCTAAATTGTCAGCTGTATAGAACAAATTTCTAAGATTAATGTTTAAAAAGGGATTTGAGCGAATGAATACTGTATAGCTTGGCGAAGACCCCACTTGTATGTACTTAAAATGTCATGTACTTAAAATGTCATGTACTTAAAATGTATCATCAGAATTAGACTTTTATATGGATGTCATTCATGGCGCCAAACATGTTCCGAAATATATAAAAAGTCAGTTGTAGAGAACCGGTTTATAAGACCAATGGTTAAAATTTCTTTGAGCGAGTACACTCTATATCTTGGCGAAGACAGCACTACTTCGAAGGACATGTTCTTAAATAGTATCATCAGAAGTAGATTTTTATCGGAATGAAATGCATTGACATCAAAAAACATACAGAAATATCTAAATTGTCAGCTGTATAGAACGGATTTCTAAGATCAATATTTAAAAAGTGGTTTGAGTGAGTGAAGTCTATAGCTTGGCGAAGACCAGACTTGTTTAAGAGTTACGTTCTTAAAATGTATCATCAGACGTAGCTTTTTATACGGATGTCATGCTCGGCGATACAATATTTCATAAATATCTATATTGTCAGCTGTATAGAACGAATTTGTAAGATCAATGGTTAAAAATTGCTTTGAGCGAGTGAATGCTCTCTATCTTGATGAAGACTACACTCTTACGAACGTTATCTTGTAAAATAATATCATTAGAAGTAAAGAATTATATGGATATCATGAATGGCTTCAAAGCCGTTTTGAAATATCTAAATTGTCATATGTATAGAACCGATCTGTATGATCAACGGCTAACAAGGACTTTGAACATGGGAAGTTTGTATAGCATGTCGAAAATCACACTCCTTCAAACGTCATGTTCTTAAATATTATTGTCATATCTAGACATTCATATGAATGTCATGCATGGCTCCATATCCGTTTCGAAAGTTCTAATTTGTCAGATGTGTAAAACCGATTTTTAAGATGTATGTTTAAAAAGGGCTATGAGTGTGTTAAGTCTGTGTAGCATGGCAAAAACGACACTCATTCAAATGTCATGATCTTAAATATTAACTTTAGATCTGGTCTTTTATATGGATGTCATTCATGGCGACAATACCTTTGAGAAATATCTGAATTGTTAGCAGTAAAGAAATGATTTTTAAGATCAATGGATAAAAAATGCTTTGAGAGAGTAAAGGCTGTCTAACTTCGCGAAGACTACACTTTTTTCGAAAGTCATGTTCTTAAATGGTATCGTCAGAAGTAGACATTTATATGGATATCATACATGGCGCCCAAACCCGTTCAGAAATATCTAAATTTTCAGCTGTATAGAACGAATTTGTAAGATCAAAGGTTAAAAATTGTTTTGAACGAGTTTACATTCCTTCGAATGACATGTTCTTAAATATTATCATCAGAAGTAGACTTTTATATGAATGACATGCATGACGTTCAAACTGTTCAGAAATAGTTAAATTATTAGCTATATAGAACCAGTTTCTAAGGTTAAATATTGAAAAGGATTTTTGAGTGAAGACACTGCAGTTTCGTGAAGACAACACTACATCGAACAGCATTTTCTTAAATGGTATTGCCTCTCTAGACATTTATATGAACGCCATGCATGGCCCCATACCCGTTCCGAAAATTCTAAATTGTCAGCTGTGTAAAACCTCTTTTAAAGATCAATTTTTATAAAGGGCTTCGAGCGAGTGAAATCTGTGTAGCTTGGCGAAGACACCGCTCTATCGAACGTCAGGATGTTAAATTGTATGATCAGAAGTAGGCTTTTATATGCATGTCATACATGGCGCCCAAACACGTTCCGAAATATATAAAAAGTCAGCTGTATAGAAATAATTTGTAAAGTCAATGGTTAAAAATTGTTTTGAGCGAGTGAACTCTTTCTATCTTGAAAAATACTGCACTCATTCGAACAAAATATTCCTAAATAGCATCATCAGAAATAGACTTTTATATGGATTTTATGCAGAGCTCCAGACCTGTTATATTAATAATAGTATTTAATTTATTATCTGTATAGAACCAATTTTTATGATCAAACGTTAAAATGGGCTTTGAGCGACTGAAGTCTGTGTAGCCTGACGAAGACCACACTCCTTCGAATGGTATATTCTTAAATAGTATCGTGATATCTAGACTTGTATATGGATGATATGCATAGCGTCAAGCACGTTCTGAAATATCTAATTTTTCAGCTATATAGAACTGATTTCTAAGATCAATAGTTAAAAAGGGCTTTGACTGAGTGAAGTTTGTATAGCTTGTCGAAGATCATAGTCCTTCTAATGTCATCTACTTATATAGTATCATCAGAAGTATAATTTTATATGGATGTCATGCATGGTGCCATAAACGTTCCGAAATAGATAGACTGTCATCTGTATAGAACTGATTTCTAAGATCAGTGGTGGTCAAAATGAACATTGCGTGAATGAAAGCTCTGTAGGTTGTCGAAGATCACACTTCATCTAACGTCATGTTCTGAAATAGTACCGGCAGATCTAGACTTTTATTTGCATGTCATACGTGACGCTAAAGCTGTTTAGAAATATTTAAATTGTCAGCAGTGAAGAAAAGATTTATAAGATCAATGGATAAAAAATTGCTTTGAGAAAGTGGAGGCTGTGCAGCTTGGCGAAGACCACTCTTTTTCGAAAGTCATGTTCTTTAATATTATCATCAGATGTAGACATTTATATGGAAGTCATTCCTGGCTAAAAACCGTTCAGAAATATATAAATTGTCCGCTGTTCAGAACCAATTTTCAAGTTCAATGATTAAAAGGGCTTTTGAGCGAGTGAATGTTATCTAGCTTGGCGAAGAGCACACTTATTCGGACATTTTGGACTGGAGTTACAGAATCACAAGGATCTGTACCAGGGAACAAATAACGCACCATATGAGGAATTTTAACAACAGCAACAATTAAAGTGGATATCACATGTAACGTAGAGATCACATAGCGATATCATCAAAATGTTGATATTCCACACTACCACAAAATAAATTTTAGGAGGGAAACTCCTATCAATCCTGGAATATTCGATAACTGCTACTGAACTTGATAAAATTATTTTAAGGAATTATTTGATATATTTCAAATAGCAGAAATATTGGCTGATCTGTTAATATTTGACAAAAGATTTTTAACCAGGAAACGGATAATAATTCCATTACCACTGACTGAATTTCAAATATATTTCAAATCAATATAATTGGTGTAAATAATCCCATTACTATTAGTGTAGTTCAAAAGGATTAACGCGGAAACAATGTTGCTAGGGTGGTTTGATGATAGTCCTGATGTTGATGGTTACGGAGACGTTATCTGCAATGCTTAAGAGGGGGGGTCGGGGCTATGAACACTGATGATTATCATGAAGAATGGGACGACAGTGATAGCGAAGTTGACGATGTTAAAGATAAAACAGGCGGCGCCTGAGGTGGCAGAACGAACGGCATTATGATGATATTGATGACGTCAGAAACGGAGCCAAGGACGACGTTGATGACGACGATGATAGCAATATTATTGATGAGGGTTATTCTAAAAATCATATTGAATCTGAGATAATCGCGATGAGGCGAAGGTGTTGAAAATATTAAGATCATTCACCGCCTACCCTGTCAAACACCAGGCGGCGATGAACGATCAACAGCTGCTCGTATTTCTAGTCCGTCCCTTCCCTGGCATTCATGAAGTAATCGAGAAAGAATAATGGATGTTCGGGAGATTATTTCTCGGCCGTCACACACGGCAACAATTCTCCTGACATGGACATGGCTTCCTGATAACATGAAGGTCATGACGCGGGCAGAGAGTTCCTTTGTTTGTAGCCTATTTGAAAATTGTATTGCTATTCATTACTAGGAAATGTGCACATTTCTCCTTTCTCGGTAGAATGGGCGGATGTAAGTATATGATTTTATACATATATATATATATATATATATATATATATATATATATATATATATATATATATATATATATTGTGAATATGTGTTAATTTTTAATAATTTGAAATTGTTTCAAGATTTTGATGCAATGTTTTTTTTTAATTATTACGCAAATTTAAATATTAGTTTGATGGCTTGATATTTATATATACATTATTCTATCTCTATATATATATATGTATTTTCTTTTTCTTTTTTGATTTTTGTCAAGTTTCGGCTTTTCAATTTTTAAGCAGTTAAACGAAACTGAAAAATTCGAAAGTGTTTTCGACTTCACATCCCATTCTTCATAAACTGGTCATTCATATACAACGATTTATTCGGTTGATTTCAGGCTCTTCATGCTTACTTTCTGTTTTTCTCATATGGTTCTATTGTTGACTTTTTTTTTTAGCAGTATTACTGAAAAAATAATTTAGGAATGTCAAACTGTAACCTTATCATTACTGATTTTAGTATAGTTTTTTTTTTCTTTTTCTAAGATACTTCACTTTTTCGCAACCTTCATTCTATTTAAAGAACAATATCACATAAGGTAAAAACATTGAGATGAAAAGTAATAATATGTAAAAATCCATTCAAAAAACCAAAATAAAATGTATGTGAATATATGACGCATTCGGTATAGAAGAGGCGTATGTAACGTTTGATAATTTTGCGGGAATACGCGCTTAAAGGTTTTAGATAGTTTTGATCAACATTTCTTTTCATGGTTAACCGTAAGGAATTGTAAATGTAAGACTATTTTAAACTTAAGTAAAATAATAACAATAATAATATGTATTACAGGAAATATCAAGTTTTACGGAAACATTGTTGACAATTATGTATTTACTTACATAACACATGAATAAAAATAATACATATTTTGATGCTATCTTCGGTATTTTTCATTTTCTCCTTTGTTATTGGCATTTTGGAATACAATGCAATGCTAATTTTCCTAAGTTGAACAAACTGTAGCAATTTCGTTTTTACGCTTTGTTACCTCTCTTTGCCATTGTTGTTTTTAGATTGCTTTCTTCTAGTCATTTTGCTGGACAATAGAGAAATTCTGAAATTTAGAATGATATTTTTCCATTTCAAAAGTTAACCTGTAAAAAGCAATATTTTAAGTTAATATACGACCAAACATAAAATGTTTTTAACAAAAAAAAACCTTAATGATTTCATTATAATTATGAAACAATAATGTAGTGGTATTCTGCAGACAAATCTACTGTTTGCGTTACCTCATCTCATTGTATGGTTGCAAAGTATAAACCTAAATTGAGCTTGAAATATTGTGTAATCGGCTCTAACTTTTTGTAAACTACTTGGATATGATATAATAAATAAGTTGTAGTAAATTTTATTGTTGAATATGCCCCTCATCCACCGAAAGCGTCATATATCCGTGCGATGTTTACTAAATGAAAATAATTTTTCCCTAAAGATAATTAGCATGACGCCAACTTGTTCTGAAGGCGTCACAAGGTGTTTTTCATTCAAAATCCCACGTGTACGTTGTTTGAGAGTCCAAAAACAGCCATTTTCTATTTTTTTTTTTTTTGCGGAAGCAAGATATTCCTCATTATCATTTGAGCGGAAACATGAATGATATCAAGAAACATTAATATGAATTTATATTTGCAATCAATTCAAAATATGAAGAAGCCTTACATTAATATATTTTAGATATATACATGTAAATAATCATAAACGCATTCAAACACAGTGCTACATATGTGTGCAAATATTACTACGAAAAACTACGACAAATAGATTATATGTTTGTATGTCTAAGACTGAAATACGCATATATATATATATATATATATATATATATATATATATATATATATATATATATATATATATATTTGAACAATAAGAAAATAAAAAATTAAAAATTAAAATCATTAGACACACTGGGTTGTAGATTAATATTCTTTCATTTTTTTTATTATTATTCCATTTAGATTCCTCGACTAGTTTCGACCGAAATGGCCATCATCGGGAGGAGAAATTAAATATTTCTGCTTGCTGTTAGCAGTGAACTACAGAAATGAATGTCTTTTGTTGGAGAAAATGAACTTTTGTCTGTAGTTTTCATTTGTTTTTTTATTTTTTTATCTTTTTCACATGAATCTTTTAACATTCCTTGTGTTGGTCAAACAGTCTCTTTTAAGTTGTTATTTGAGATAAGAACTGGATAGATACATTTTATCCTGAATTCTCTGGTCAGTTTGACAGTTTTATTGGACCTGGTGAGGGGATGTGTCTCTGTTTAGTGTTTGTGTGTGTGTTATTTGGTTCTTAGGGAGTGAGTGAGTATGATATGTGTAAGCGTGTGTATTGCTGTAGGTGTGTGTTATCATTTGGCTCATTAGGGAGTGAGTGAGTATGGTGTGTGTACGTGTGTATAATCGTGTGGGTGAGTGTATAAGTGTGAGGCCTCCATTCCTCCGTAAGCATGTCTGTCTTGTGGGGTGAGAAATGTGGGTAGGTTTTGATTTGTTGATTGTTACTATTATATATTGTTAAATTTATGATTTAGCCCGGCTGGGTATTGTGTTTTAGACGTTGTATCCACTTATTTTCATGGGACTCTAAAATCTTTCTAATGTTATCTTTTTTTAATATATATATATATATATATATATATATATATATATATATATATATATATATATATATATAAAAATGTGAAAAAGTCAGACAGAGAATGAGGGAAAGAATGGCATCTCAAAAAGTCGACATTCTATTATCAAACTTCGATAGCTGTACATATATATATATATATATATATATATATATATATATATATATATATATATATATATATATATATATATATATATATATATATATATATTCATATATTCATATTCATTCAGAAGAATAAATAAATTTATAATTATTCCGGAGGATTTATGAGTTTTATGGATAATTTGTATTTGAAATAGAGGCATCATTTTTTTACAAATTTATTAAGCAGTGTGTATTGTAGAGGAATTCCCCAATAAATGGCAACTCAGGTTCGATCCCTATTGCGGAAACCATTTTCTCTTCCATGATTTATCGAATGTTATTACCGATAGAAGTAACAAAAGAAACAAATTTGGGCTTCTATTTCAAATACAAAGTATCCTCGGTAATGACGTTTTAGATAATGGTACACAGAAACACGCGCGCGTGAGCGTGCACACACAAATACAAGATAGCTAGCTAGCTAGCTAGCTAGATACATATGTGAGTAGCCTCGTGAGAATCGGCAAAGTGGTGTCGGCATTCCCAGTTCAAATTCCGGTAGCGGTCATTAGCATCACTTTCGAAAAACAAACTTGGGAAATGTATGAGTCCATTTCGTTCTCACTCCAGCGATGGGTGAAATAACACAGCAGGCTTAGCTTTCTAGCCTTGCTTTCCAGCTGGCAAGGAAATGGAAAGCTGTGAATTTAAAACTGAGATAGGTTGTTTGGAAACTTTGTGGCAAACAAAATAACATTTTTTATTTATCAGATCTTCCGGAATGTATATCTGTGTCTTTTCCTACTATAATCAAAACATGTGTGCGTAGTCTGGCAGCATAGTCCTAACACTGAACTGTAAGGACCTCATATGTCGAAAACTACGGAGAATACCCAATTGTGTATGTTTAAACAAGCACACACACGCACACACCACACACACACACATATATATACATTATATTGGTCAGAGTTAAATTAGACTAGGGAATAGTATTATTAAAAAGTGCTCAATAAACGTATAAAGAGAAGAAAAGAAAAATTACCCTGCACAACTTTTGAATTAAAAAAAAAAAAAGATAGGAGATCAACCAATCACGCTACCCTTCGGTATCTTCAGGCAATCCCGGTTAAATAATTTCCTAACGTATTATTTTTTTTTAAATAAATAAACGCACAACGTGAAGTATAATAGAAATGGAGGAGAAAAGCAAGACTATTAAAATTCTATCGGGGAGGGGTTATATGAAACGTACACACATTCATCCTGGTTCTTATTAAGTCAAAATATATTTAGATAGATAGATAGATAGATAGATAGATAGATAGATAGATAGATAGATAGATAGATAGATTGGGGCGAGATGGCTTCTTAGAAAGAAATGTTATGTATTTAAGATATATTGGTGTATGGATATTTTGCAAAATCAACAGAAAAAAAGTCAAAATTCGTATTCTGTAGTTCAAGCTTGGAGTACACATTACGAATTTGGGTTATTTTACAGAACAACTAAATCCATATTTTTGAAACATTATTCCCATACAAGAACAGGAATTTAATAAACTTAAAATGCCTATACAATTTTAATAAGACAGGTTTACAAGAACAATTCTGCCAACATATATATATATATATATATATATATATATATATGTATAAATTTTGCCACCATTTTAAAAAATATGATTCCATTACTACACAGGAATTCCCATTTTTCAAAAACAGAAACAAAAACTACCAATTTCAATTTAGCTTCTGTTTTTGAAATATGGGAATTCCTATGTAGTAATGGAATCATATTTTTAAAAAAATAATTATAATTAAAGCTCTACTTGTGTATCGAGCACTGTTTTTAGAAATAAAACAAAAAATACTAAAGAACTTCGGATTATTAACCTAACTGTTCTTTCCCATTTTTCTATATATTTGCACACACACACACACACACACACACACACATATATATATATATATATATATATATATATATATATATTATTAAATTTAAATCTATAACTGAAAGAAAAATCTCCAACTGAAAACATGAAGACGTGAACAAGGGAAAATTTCGTGAACGTTCGCGTGTAAAAGAACGTTTATTCATGAATGTGCACGTGTACAAAATGGATAGAAACGACGTGGAATAAAGTGAAAAAAAATTGGAAATATCATTTTAAAATAGAACCCCTTGAAGAATAAGCATTACCAAAAAACTTCGAAGTCGGGGAAAACAACAGCAAAAAATTGTTATTTAAACTATGTAATGTTTATATATATATATATATATATATATATATATATATATATATATATATATATATATAAAAAGATATTTTTGTAGGTACAAAATTTAATGATCGAAATAAAAGTATAAAACTTAATATTACGAGACATCAGGAGATTTTAAATTCACACAGAAAAATGTACAAAAAAAAGGAATTGTAATAATTGCCTAATTTTTTTTTTTTTTTTACAATTCCTTTTATTGTACATTTTTCTGTGTGAATTTTAAATTTCCCGTTGAAGCCTGAAGAGCGGGAGCGAAACCGGTTGCTTCACCCGGTTTTTTTTTAATATGTCTCGTAATATTAAGTTTTATACTTTTATTTCGATATATATACATACATACATACATATATATATATATATATATATATATATATATATATATATATATATATATATATATATATATATATATATGGAATAACGATTTATAAATTTCTTTTATATATCATGAACATTTTTAGGGGAAAGCAAATTGGGAAAATTTTCGTGTGACATGTTTGGTCATTATTTAGGATTTCATCCGGCAAGTTTGTGTTGACGCTGATGCGACTGCGCATGCGTACGTACGAGAGACGCTGGGAATTTTAAATTTATAATGAGTATTCTTATGAAATATGTTTTTTGGGTTTAAAATCTAGTCGATTTCAGGTAGACTCTTTTTTTCTTTTGTTTACGTTATCATCACTTTTTTTTTTATTAAATATCTTGGCAGATATTCTATTATCACAATGTGAGATATCAAACAGCAGATCCACATTTCAACAACTAATTACTACTTCCCCCACATACATTTCAGTTTTTGAAGCTTGATAATTGGTCCCGAATATTATAAGTTCACAAGACGTCAATATAAACAAATGACCTTCAATCATTAGCGAATTACCATCTATATAATTCTAATTGATCGGTCGGTTTGATTTGCAAACTTTCCCCCAATAATTTGATTAAAGCCCAAGTAATATTTAACTTTTAATATGAAGGATTTCTAACATATTAATTTATCCTTATTCTTCTCATCGCCGACACAAAGAAAAACGATGATATATATTAAACAATAAAAGAACTGATGTCAGCAATTCTCAAGTTGGTATATACGCTGACGACATTACTATTTACTCCTGCCTCAATAGTAAATATGGCATCGCTGACAAAACTAACATGGCCGTAGGCCTCGAGAAGGATCTCCAATCTGTAGTTGACTGGGACAGGAAATGGCTTGTAAACTTTAATGCCTCTAAAACGAAACTGCTCTCATTTCCCCACCATAGAGAACCCTCACTGCCTCCCAACAGGATGTCTGATGCCCAACTACTCGAGAGCGCCTTCTTGGTCTCACGCTGTCCACTGACCTGAAGTGGAACAACTACATTGAATCTATAGCTTCATCTACCGCAAGGAAAGTTGGTTTTCTGTGTCGCGCCAGAAGGTTTTACTCGCCTGAGTCCATCCTTCAAATCTACAAATCAGGCATGGGATACTGTTGCCATATATGGTCTGGTACTTCCGCTATTCATCTCGAGGTCCTCAACAAAATCCAGAGACGGATATGCAACGTGGTCGGTCCTGATCAGGCAACTCGTCTGCAGTCGCTGTCTCACATCACAGACATGTTGTGGCTTCCCCCTGTCTTTTCTACTATTAGTTTCATTGCAACTGCTCCGACAAGCTACTTTCACTGGTTGCAAAAGTGCATGAATTTAAGCACGCTACTCGGTTGGCATCTCGGTTCAACCCATCCACTGTCGGAACGGCAAAATGTAACCATCGCTTCTGCTGCTACAGCTTCTTATCTCGCACCTCCCATCAATGGAATTCCCTTCCTATCACTTGCTTTCCTGATAGCTAAAATCTTCAAATATTTAAATGCAATGTCAATCGACATCTTTTGATGTCTTGACCTTGATACCCATACTTCTCTTTATCCTTTTCCAAAACACTCCACTTTACTCTTACTGTCACTCTCTGTAACTCCTTGCATGCTAGTGGCATTCCGGCCTTGCTTAGGGTGATTTGTTTAAAATAATGTACGCCAGACGCTTTATCGAAAATCATCTTGC